>CM061531.1:257876046-258311046 GCA_030545055.2 Neoaliturus tenellus
TGAAATATTTTTTTCTAAGTGTTGTTGACCACCAACACATTTTGGCAAAATGTAACGGCTTAAAATATAAAATTAGAGTTTGTGAGAATTTGTGTAAAGAGAAGAGATTTAACACTTTAGATTCTCAAGACTTTCTCCTCAGGGATAAAAAGGATCGTATTACAAGGTGGGGGCGTAAACAGTAAATTCACTTAGTTTTTTCCAAATTGTTGCTAAAAAAATAATGGGGGAGAAACACAATGCGTTATAGCGTTGTGTTTCTCCCCCATCATTTTTTAACACTCTAAGTCCCGTGACCTACTAACCTACTTCCATTTGAGTAGTAAGAAAAGTACTTCCCCCACTCCTTTGGGTCAATGACCGGTTAAGGTCAGCTCTTACCCCTCATTTGCATACTGTTATAAAAGCGGAGCGAGCGTTGGTCACTCCTTCATTTTGCTTCTACACGCCGCTCTTGTTGTTTCGTCTCTGCTGTTTACAATATTACCTACTTCAAAATGCCTCCTCATGTGAATGACCATATTAATTCTTCCAAAATTTCCGATGTTTTTCCAAACCTGAAGACATTTTAAATAATGATAGTGAGAGTGAGGATGATGATGATTATACTGTTGAACTTAGTGAAGAACGTAAGGTTATAGCAATTGATCCACAATTTCCATTTGATACAATAGAAAAGTTTATAGTTGAAGCTAATAAATGGTTAAATTTAGGATGTTATGTACGAATTGACTCTTTTATATTGTATGGTGATAGTCATTCTTTCCTTGTCACACCAAATGACAGAGACCGCATGTTGCAGTGGGCACAATCTATGATGGAGTGCTATGAACAAGGTGTGGACACTGGCGGCTATTTTCTTGCACAACTAGTGTAATAACAAATTACCCTTCCTTCCATGTAGTGAAAAAGGAAAAGAAATATTAGGAATCTAATTATAATACTTCCTTCCACATATAAAGAAGAGGGGGAAAGGAGTGGGGATTATAAAGTGGTGGGGGAATGTGTATAAATGCAGGTTGTTTGAAGAGACTTTTATTATTATTGTGGCTTTAGCAGAAACAACATGGAGTTTAAATCTTCAGCAAAAATAAGGAATAATATAATAAAGAAAGAAATTCGCAAGAAAGAAAAGATTGAACTTATAAAATTACAACTTATAATACCTTCCATTGAAATTGGATGTAGCAAACTAAAGACTTTGGTGAAAACTAACGAATATTTGTTACAATTGCTAAAAACAATCGAAGAGTTGAAGAGAAAGAATGGACATTCTACATAGTAAAATTTGAACATTTTAATATAAATAAGTAAACTGAAAAAAGTAGATGTAGAATAGAGAGCGAGGAATAGATCACTTTGTGGTAATGGACTAACATGCCACTTAGTGCTCTATTCCTCGTTCTCGCGTTAAATTGGATTACCTTGACCTATTTGTTTGACTGTTAGAATTTGGTTAACACTGTTGAATTTCAGTTTTGAACTAATGTTTATTTTTATTCAACTGTTAGAGTTTTTTAACACTGTCGAATTTTAGTTTTGAACTAACTTTTAATTTATGCGAATTTTCAGTTCAACTCTAGTTAATTTATGCGCAAATTTAGTTCAACCAAGTGCCTGTGCTCTAGCCATTTCCACTCCAACATTTGTTCTTTTAACATCTGTCCCATAACATCTGTCCTAACAGATGTTAAAAGAAAGTTTGTTAAAGTTTAAATATAAAGAAGAATACACTAAAACTCCAATGGGAATAAAGAACACGAATGAACAATTAGTTTGTAGAAGGTTAATATTTTGTTGAAAATGTTTGATTTCCTAGGATAGTGAAGAGGATGAAATAGTGGTGGGGGAACCATTATAATAGGAGGAACGTAAGAGCCCACTTCATTTCTTGGTGAAATTTCGAAGAGTAAACATCTCAACATGTATCGTTGCGATAAATGTTCGGAATCGTTTCACGATGAAATTCTATTAGACTGTCATAAAGAACTAATTCACAACAACCCAGAAGAAAAACAAGAACAACAAGAACAACAAGAAGAATACCCCCGTCGCAGCAGACCTGCGTACTCAGCGAATTTCCAGTGGAATTTCAGATTATTTACTTTCCCCGTAAAAACACCATAGGATCGAGTATGTAGGTTTGCTGCCATGGGGTGTTGTTAGAAAATCTAAGTTAATCAATAATTGGTGAATGTAAACACAAAATTGTATTAAGCTCTGGCAATTTTTTATTTTCCCTATAAACCCCATGGGGGTGAGTATGTAGGTTTGCCGCCATAAGGGTTTTGTAAGCAATTATAAGTTAAGCCCTATCTAGATAATGTACATACCAAATTTGATTAAGTTATGTCAATAAATAAGCAAGATATAGGGTTATTTTGATTTCCCATAAGAATAACATGGAAAACACATTTTTGGATTTTCCCGTAACCAGTTATGCTAAGATGAAAATTCAAAATACCAAATTGTTTGTTTTTTTAAGCTCTTTAAAATGGTTTCAGTTAAAATTGATGAATTTTGAAAATTGCGGTCGAAAAATGCCAAAAACCCATTTTTGACCCCTTTGAAACCCCATAAAACCCCGTTCCCATAACCAGACAATGCTGGTTCGCGAACTCATGAAAATAGACCTGGTCTTACACCTTCATACCAAATTTCATCAAAATCGGAGGTTCCCTTCAAAAGTTATCGGTACCACGGACACATATATATATAGATAGATAGATAGATAGATAGATAGATAGATAGATATATATATATACATATATATGAAAATGAACGAATGGTGTTTTTGGCTTCTGGGGACCTCAAAATGAAAAAGTAAAGTGGTCCCGGGCTTAGGTCTTACCATGACTACTACCGTAATAGCGTATTCCCTATAGGGAAATTCGCTAACAAGAAGAACAAGAAGAACAATATGAAATAACAGCAACATCTTCAACTACTTTACCAAATCTACAAGTATTTGCATTACCTGGTAAAGTAGTAATGCATCATAAGATTCAAAATGAAAACTTGAAGCTAGAAGAATTTATTAGAGAAGCAAAACCAATTGTAAGTAAAACTTTAAAAGAAGAATTAAAAAGATTGAACTTTCTTAAATTTGGTTTACTACTAGAAGCTATGTTTATAAATGTACAAGAAGAATTATCACCAAGAGGATTCATAACAAAAAACCGAACCATTATGGAAAGTTCAAACATTGATTCAATAGTAGAGAACTGTATAGAAGAAATATTAACAAAAATTCAGGAACACGAAGGAAGAGGATCCGGATGGAGTCTTACAAGTATTGAAGTATTAGATATAAGAGTTCACAAACATGGATATGGACTAATGGGATCAAGTTACATTCCTCTGCCAAAAAGAATTGAAGATACAAAATCTTGTATTAATGTTAAAAATGAAGACAATGAATGTTTTCGTTATGCAATGACAACTAAATTTGTACCACATCATGCGAATAGACCTGACCAAGAATATGAAAATCAAAGATTTAGATACAATTTTCAAGGAATCACTTATCCTGTATCACTGAAAGATATATCAAAATTTGAGAAGAAAAATCCCGGTACGTCTATCAATGTTTTTGCATTAGATAGTTCAAACAAAGTGTATCCTTTACGTATTGCAAAAGAAGAGCTACCAGATCATACGGATTTACTACTACTAACGCGAGGAGATGTGTCTCACTATGTGTACATAAAGCAATTTGATCGTCTTGTTAACAAGCAACTTTCAAAAAATCGAAACAAAAAGATAATTTGCAAGAGATGTTTTAATTTTCAACGAGAAGGAAGAGAAGGAAGAGAATGGTTACAAGAGCTCAAAAGACTATGTAACAATAATTATGAAGCAAAGATTAATTTACCTGCGGAAAACAGAGCATTCGTTAAATTTGAAAAGGTTCATTATCAATACCGTATCCCTTTCGTTGTGTATGCGGACTTTGAATCAACACTTGTTCCTGTTGAAGATGAAAATTGTGAAGCTAGAAAAAGTGTCAAGTATCAAATGCACAAACCAAACAGTTTTTGTTTAATGGTGAAATCGACATTATCAGAAGAACATTTAAACAGATATGGATTAACTTCAGAACCTCTAGTATATCGTGGTGAAAATGTAGAAAAAATATTTCTTGATCACTTATATTCAATAGCTGGAAATGTACAAAGATTATATACAAATATTGTACCAATGAAAATGATGGAGGAAGAAGAAGAAATTCAACATGAAAATGCAACTCGATGTTTCTTGTGCAAAAATGATTTTACTATTGAGAATTATAAAGTTAAAGATCACGATCACCTCACTGGTTATTACAGGGGTGCTGCTTGTAATAAATGCAACTTGAGCTATCGTTTATTACTATTTATTCCTGTGGTTCTGCATAACCTCAGTGGGTACGATGCTCATTTCATAATACCCGAATTAGGAAGAGACGATGGTAAAATTGATGTATTAGCTGAAACTTCAGAGAAGTTCATCAGTTTTTCCAAAGAAGTTGGAAACATGAAATTAAGATTCTTAGACTCCTACAGATTTATGCCGTCGAGTTTGTCCAAACTTTCAGAAAATTTAAGGAAACAAGATTTCATCGAAACAAAGAAGATTGTAAATAACGACAAACTGGATTTGGTACTTCGGAAAGGTGTGTTTCCATATGATTACATAGACAGTTTAGAAAAATTTAATGAAACATCACTTCCGGCTAAAGAAGAATTTAAAAGTAAACTTTACAACATGGACATATCTCAAGAGGACTATGATCATGCATGTAAAGTATGGAACGAATTAGGATTTAGAACATTAGGAGAATATTCAGATTTTTATGTTAAATTAGATGTAACTTTATTATGTGATATAATGGAAGAATTTAGAAATACGTGTTTTGCAGCTTATGGATTGGACCCTCTTCATTCGTACACTTCACCTGGATTAGCATGGCAAGCCATGTTGAAAGAAACAAATTGTAAAATACAACTTCTTACTGATATAGATATGGTTTTAATGTTAGAGTCAGGAGTTCGAGGGGGATTGACGCAAAGCGTTACACGACATTTCAAGGCGAACAACAAGTATCTGCCCGATTATGATGCATCAAAACCAACAACATTCCTATTTTGATGCAAATAACTTATACGGATGGGCAATGTCAAATCCCCTTCCATATGATAATTTTAAATGGATAGATCCAGAATCGATTGGAAACATAATGGATATACCGAAGCATGGTGAAACTGGTTACATTTTTGATGTGGATTTTGAATATCCTGAACATCTTCATGATCAACATTATGATTTACCACTTCTTCCGAAGACTGAAATTTCCCCTACTGGAAGATGGCCAAAATTATTGATGACTTTAACCGACAAGTCTCGATATGTTGGACACTACTGGATGATACAACAGGCTTTAGACTTAGGACTGAGAATTACAAAAATTAATCGAGTACTACAATTTTCTCAATCTTGTTGGTTAAAACCTTACATCGACAACAACACAAGAAGAAGAGCCGCCGCTACATCAAGTTTTCAAAAAGATTTTTTCAAATTAATGAACAACGCAATATTTGGCAAGACTTTGGAAAACAAAAGGAAACATAAGGATATCAAATTGGTAACTGATCCAGTAAAATTACAGAAATTAGTGCAACAACCAAACTTTGGTTCATCTGTAATTATTAATGAAAATCTAGTTGTTATTTCCATGAACAAGAAGTCAGTTGAAATGGATCGTCCTTTGTATCTTGGAATGTCAATCTTGGATATTTCAAAAACACATATGTATGAGTTTCATTATAAGAAGATGGTTAACTATTATGGAAGAGAGAACATTGGTATTGCATATATGGATACGGATGCACTCATTTACTGGATTAAAACAAATGACATGTATGAAGATCTACGCACCTTTATATATAAAGATGATTTCGACTTTTCCGATTATCCTAAGGATCATCCAAATTACGACTACGACAAAAACAAGAAAGTATTGGGAAAATTTAAAGATGAAACAAATGGTGTGCCGATGATGGAAATTGTAGCATTAATGTCCAAACTGTATTCATTTCAACTGTACATAAATGAAAGGAATGAACATCAAGTCACGAAAAAAGCCAAAGGAATAAAAACTTCTTTCCTGAAGAAGAATGTACAGTTTGAACATTATAAAAGATGTTTGTTTGAAAATGTTGAAACAACTGCAACGTTCAACACTATTAGAAGTTATAATCATCAACTTTTTAGTGTCAAACAAACAAAGTGGGCATTAAGCTACAAAGATGACAAGCGCCATATTTTAGAAGATAAAATTAATACTTTACCATTCGGCCACTACTCCCTGAACCCTATCGACCAGTAAACCTATTCTTCGTCCTCTACCTTCTTCCTTTTTCCTTTCCGTAAAGAAGAGGGGACATGGCAAGCCCAATGCCATGTTCCCTCTTTTTTACACTAATATGAAATGGCCTTGACCTATATTCAAACTATATAAATGAGAATTAACTATTCTATGGGTCAGTATTTTTACAAGCGGTGTACAAGAAACATCTGAAGATGGAAAGTGTGAAGGACAAGATTGTAAATGAACTACATAAACCAGCAAGAAGAAGATTTCCAAGAAGAAGTACAATCATTAAAGGAATGAATGATCTTTATCAAGCTGATCTCATTGAAATGATACCGCACAGTAAATTAAATAAAGGATTTAAATATATTTTAACAATTATAGACTGTTTTACTAAAATAGCTGATGCTTTACCATTGAAGGATAAGACTGGTAAAAGTGTTACAAAAGCTATGGAAACCACAATACAAAGAAATAAATTTAAAATTAAACATCTACAGACCGATGATGGAAAAGAATATTTTAATAAAGACTTTGGAGCTTTGATGAAGAAATATCAAATAAATCATTATTCTACAAATTCTGAAGTTAAAGCTTCAATAATTGAAAGATTCAATGGAACATTAAAAGGTGCGATGTATAAACAATTTTCAAAACGAGGATCATACGTGTGGTATGACATATTACCACAACTTATAAAAGAGTATAACAACAAATATCATCGTACCATTGGAATGAAACCTATCCAGGTAAATAGTGCTAATGCCAAAATTGTATTACAACGCATTAAAAATAATACAACACCGAAATTGGAGAAATTGCAACCAAAGAAGTTCAAGGTCAACGATAAAGTTCGTATAAGCAAATACAAAGGTGTATTTAGTAAAAGATATCTACCAAATTGGACTAATGAAGTATTTACAATTTATAAAGTGCAACCAACTATACCTGAAACCTATTTATTAAAGGATAACAAGGGTGAATTACTTCAAGGTGGATTCTACGGACACGAATTGTTGAAATCAACAGTTGGTGATGTATATCTTGTCGAGAAGATTTTACAAAGGAAAAAGGATATGGTTAAAGTCCGGTGGTTAGGGTTTGATAAAAGTGAAGACTCTTGGATTCCTTCAAAAGACTTAGTATAGTTGTTTAATAGCTCATTGTGTGTTTAACCTTTATACAAGATGGAGATTGTACAACAAAAAGATCGATTTAATATCAATAACATTGATGAATTGACAGTTGACAATGATAAGTTAAATCATGGAAAACATGGTGAATTACTACCAAATACGATAAGATGTCTAATAACTGGTCCTTCAAATTGTGGAAAAACTAATGTTGTTTTTAACCTTATAACTAATCCTAAAGGATTGCGTTTTAACAATATATATATTTTTTCAAAATCATTGCAACAACCAAAATATCAATTATTGGATAAAGTACTTGCAAGTGTACCTGAAGTAAATATTTACAAGTTTAATGCCAGTGAAACAATTATGCAACCAAATGAAGCAAAACCATTTTCTATTTTTATATTTGACGATGTTTCTTGTGAAAATCATGACACAATAAGGAATTATTTTGCTATGGGAAGACATCATAATATTGATAGCATTTACATTGGTCAAACATACAGTAAAATTCCAAAACAACTTATAAGAGACAATGCAAATATGTTGATCATCTTCAAGCAAGATGAAACAAATTTAAAGCATATATATAATGATCATGTAAATGCAGATATGCCATTTGAAAAATTTAAAGAGATGTGTGGCAAAGCATGGAATGAGAAATATAGCTTTCTCGTTATTATGAAGGAAGAAGATATTAAAAATGGTAGATATCGTATAGGGTTGGATAAATTTGTATTTATGCGTTGAACTACCGATGCTACATCTAGTTACATGTTGAACTTCACAGTGTAAACATGGTGAATCAAGAAAAACTATTGAAAGAAATAAAATCACTGAGTGATTCTATTAGGATGAAGAATCGTGCATTGAGGATGGGTTTAAGTGAAAGAGAAGAATTTTTAGAGACTACATTTAAACCTATTACGGAACCTTTAAAACAGATATCAGAAACTATTGGTAAACCTCGTTATGAAGGAGATGTTTTACTACCAGTTTCTAAACAAGAAGTACAAGCATTAAAAAAAGAAGAAGATGATGATTCATATACAAGTGCTAGTGAGCAAGAAGAAACAAAAGAAGAAGAAGAACCAATTGTTGAAAAGGAAGAAGAACAGCCAATACCTGAAGCTGAACAATCTATTCCAAATTTAACTCAATTGAGTAGCGATATATTACAACATGGACCTCTTGGAAGAAAATATATAATGAAAATGCTACATGATATGAAATCAAACCCGAATTTGAGTAGATCACACGTATACGGAGCAAGAATTGATGGGAATGAATTGAAGATTGGCGATTCAAAGCTTGAAATAACACAAGACGATTACATCATTATTGGTGAGCATAGATATTGTCACACCCTGCCTCCTTCACGGGTGCGACTGGGGGGTAGACTCAGAGCTCAATAAAGAAAAACTAGTATTACCTTAGATAACACATTTTATTTTCCTTGATGCCCTGCTCTCCTCATCCTCCTTGCGGTGGCCTCCTATTACAAATCGAGACGTAAGCTGCCCTACGCGACAACTCCGAACACTGTTCGTCTAAGGCCTTCCCGGTACTCCGCCGTCGCCGTGAGCCGCTCCTGCTGCTGCCGTCGCCGCCCCGTCACCTCTCGCATACCTCTTCTCAGCTTGGCCGCCGCTCCACAACTGCCGCTGTCGTCGCTCCGTCAGCGCGGCTGATCCCCTCCATAATTTACCCCGCTGTCTCCCGGATTTACCCAGACGACGGGAAATTTGGGCCCCGGCGTCACACTCCTCCACCTTGGTTCGGAAGCAGGGGATGAAAGTCCTTCTCCCTCATGGTGGCCGTAGTCATCGTGGTGCGCCACGAAGATGGCACGTTGGAGTGGTCTTCATCAGCACAACGTGTCGGTGGTAGTCTTTCTCTCCAGGGGGGGTTGGGTTGTTTCATTCACTTTCCCAAGCACTGGGTCAACAGAAGTAGCTGGAGTTCGACAAAAGGGGGTCTGGCACTGGGGGGATAGTCATAGTCTATCGGGCGAGGGGTGGTTGAAGAAGTTCTCTGAATGAAGAAGAAGAAGTAGTACAGCTGATGGTCTCTGAGGTGTGGTCCGTAGTCTTAACCGGGTTGGCCATTCTACCGCCTATCACTATTACAAGTCATGTGGCCTAACCTTAAATTACGTTTACATATCATTATTCAACACAAAACACAAAGCTATTTATTTGGGGAGCCTATCTATACCTACACCTGAATAACATTTGGGAGGAATGAGTCAGAGCTTACATCCTATTGATCTGACAAGTTTACATGTTTAAGTATATTCTACATCCCGGAGTTTCCACAGGTTACATATCCAAACATTCTCAAGTTCATTTACTATACAATAAGTAAGATCATTATAGCAGAAAAAAGAAACAGTGACAAAGTTAACAAGATTACGACAATAATTACTTAAGAACAAGTTATATAGACAAAAAGGCGTTATAAGTTACAGTCTGGCGAGTGACATCTTTTATGCTTACAACTTTTATCTGGTGTTAGTCAACAGTCCACATAAGTGCTCGCCCTGGTTTCCCTAGGATAAACAAGATAACGGACAGCACAAGTGTGCTTCACAGAACTCGGTCTATACACGTGGGAATGTGCTGACCACGCGCCTCACTGAGTGTAACAGCGCACCTAGCCTCTTGCTCTACAAACTAAGAAACTCTATTCTTACAATCATTTCCCGCACTACATTTATCATTGATATGAAAATCACATTTACTAGTTTTTACATAACAACACATAAGAAAAGCAAAACTCCCTGATCCTGATCATTTGATTATTATTGCATAATTTATTTATACTATTATTGCTATTATTATTTCTACACTTGAACATCAATTAAGATAATTATAACAATGAAAATCCCTCAAATCCAATTCCCTATTGAGCTAACTACAATACCACAATATTTATTTACATTAGTCTTTTAATCACAATAAAACCTTCATAAATAAAACACATCGCATTACACAGGACAAAGTCTTTGTAACTCGTAAAATACAATATATGGACACCTTAAAACATTAGAGTTCGATTATCTCTTGCCGCAGCCATTGTTGTAGTTTACTTTTAAGTCTCTTTGAGTGGAGTCCATTAAAATCAAACTTGGGCACTCACATTGTTTTAGTTCCTCAAGTACCAGCGTTAGTTTTGTAGCCAGCGAGGAGTGTCGACATGGTCTACGTGACTCCTCGTGCTGAGGCAAGCGGCGGGCCGAGTCAGCCGTGTCAGCTTCCGGTGTCCTCAATGCCTGGCCCCATGGCTCGGCTGTGAACAACTTCAGCGGGGAATTATAATACAATCTTTATACATTGAAACAGATTTCAGGCGGGCTACGGTTATCCACAAAAAAATATATTCTTACAGAACCTCATGAATTGTGCATTAATCTCTCTTGTACAAACTCATACTTCCCAGACATTACATTAATAACAATCAATAGCAGATAACTATATTCAATGATAAGACATCAATAGGATATTATTACATACCTAAATATATTAGATTATTCACATTCACTCTCTCACTCACACTACAGTGGCCACTGTTCACTCACCGATACAACCTCATACTTGATTATTATTATTCCTTACTTTGATCTGAATCGCACGCAAGTTTTTAAACTTATTAAATACATTTGCACTGACAAATAATCTTAAACATATGAAACACATTTGCAATGACAAATAAAATATTTAAAACACATAACATTGACCCTCAAAACAAGATTGATATTTTACACATTGACGGTTAACACATAATAATCTCTTCTTCAATCACCTATAAACTAAAACTTATCTAAGGTTATCTGGTGAACCCGATGTACATGGGGCTGTAGGCCCACCAGAATAACTGTGACGTATGACTACGTTTTAGGCAACTAATGGCCAAGGCACGTTACACCTTAAACGGAAACACAGCTCGCTATATCTAGGTGCGGACGACCTTACGTTGATAATTCCGAATTTTTGGGTGGGGCCGAATTAATTTGCCAATAGTCGATCTCGCATCTAGATTAGCGTTACAAACATTTAGCAATAAATCAATTCAAGTACTTGCATACTCAATAGAACGTAATAACATAATTAAATCATATCAATACACATCATAACTTTTTACATTAATTTGACAACATTGTTCAAAACTCATAAGCCTCACGATGCTACTTTACTCATGTAACTTTGACATCTTACATCTGTACAATATCTCTTTTCAAACAATAAGGCCTTTTAAGGCTCGTCATTTACATTACATAACAATTAAACATCCTCTATAGTAAAAAAAATTATTATGGCCACGTTATTTGAACATCATTATTTATCATCTAAATGGAGCGCTCCTCTAGCACGCAACATAGAACACATCTCTGTCTCCGACGCGTGTTCGGTGGCCTTGACCGACAGACACAGCTGATCTCCAGGGCCGCGCCTCTGCTCTGCGGCGGCGTATCTCCTCTCTCGCTCACTCCCTGCAAACAACAATTGCACGTGTGCGCTCTGCGACCTGCCCTATTCTCCTACAAATTAACACTGGTGCGCTTTGCGACTTGTTCCTGAAACAAATTATAAAAACAACAAAACCAGAGATACAATAGCGATTTTATCATGTAACAGACATTTTAACAGCAATTACTCTACTTCCTTAACAATTAACATCAATTCGATTCAGCAATTAATATCCTACAACCTTGCTTCCATAAGTTCCACCTAATGTTAGACACAATTAATACACAGGTAACATATTAGAAATTATACACACGTCACATCCTGAGTACACCTATAGAATTATACAGAATCACATACATCTTACATCTTATCAGTAAATTTAAATCAATAATCTGCAATAACAACGCTAAATTATCACCATAACCCTTGATATCCTGATATTACCTCATGACACATTTAAGAACAAATACAAAAGTTTATTACACTTATTATACACTGTGACTACTTTTTACCCTGCTGGTCGTGGGTACCTTTCTCCCACCATTCCAAAGTAATCCTCAATTCCTTTCCATTTATCTCGGCCAGCGGCATGCTCTGGGGCAGTTCACCGTCCTCTTGAGGGTCTCGCCGTGCGGTCATGGCTATTACGTCATCGCTTCTTACCATTCTCAGGCGCTGATAGAGTCGTCTTCCCATTACCCAAAACAGTAAACAAATCAAGATTAGAATTACATAACAGAAAATATCAATATACGCACTTTCTGACACGAATATTTCCACGGGGTTGGCTCTAACCTCATGCACTAAGTTAAAACCAATTAAATGTGGGTTCCTAACTACGATAATAGTTACAACAAAGAAATACAATGTGTGGATTAATGCTGACAGAAATGATGACACGTATTCCTCGTAGATGATCTCCGTTTTCGACTGCCTAATACGGTGTCCCTCTGTAAAGGTTAGGTTCCAATGCGGTATCTGTGTTGGCCAAAATTCATCAAGGCACTCTTCCAATGTGTCGAACGTGTTAGTGGTCTGTTTGGACAAAGCATTTAATTTTAGAGTTTTCAATTTCGACCACGCAGCCGGTAATATGTGAACGATCTCCGTAGCTCTTGGTGCTTTTTGACAGGGATATTTATCTGAAATTAAAATTAATGACAATGAACTTAGACGACAATCACATGGTATTTTTACCTCCAGAGCTCCAGGCTGATTCTCCTGCCGTAAGCTGAAAGTTTTATTCATTCCAAATCTACAAGTTATTTCCAATTGTTTGGGTGCATGAGTCAAAACATATGTATTTTCGTCAATTTTATTCACTAAGGGAGTATTTCCTGCAAGACATGAGAAAACGCACACATTACTCAATTCCTGAATCGTAGCTCCTTCAAATATTTTTCTCGGACACATTGAACCGGAGACGGCATTCCCATTGTACCTAGGAATGTAACATAACTGACTGGAGTGAGGCTGACAGTCTCGCACAGCAGCCCCTTGTATGACCATGATTTTCTCGTTATCAACGGCCAGGTACGTTGTTTCCTGTTGAAGGGCACATGTATTATTTTTCCAAGCGAACGGTACAGCAATTAATTCATACACTTTCCACTGTGAACGCAGCCTCCTCAATGGAACCTTTAAATTTATTAAAATTTCTTTACCTGAAATTACACAATCGGCTAACTCTAATTTTAAATACTTAGTTACCTCATCAGGTGTGATAGCTAACTCATACCCGTCTTCTATTACGGCTTTAGACAACTTTTCTAAATCCTCTCTCAGCTTAGACACAGTCACAATTGAAGTGGGTAGCTTCTTCTCTCGACACTGACTTAATACCTCTAGGCGGGTTATCAACTGGATCGTCTGTAGCTGCCTAATAGCCTGGTGAGCTCCCATCTGCAGTAAACTAAAGCTTTTGAAGTCGTTCTTCTTATCGGCAGTAAACTGCTGACGCTGAAACCTATCAATTATTTTGGAAATGTTTACACCTGCATCAATGATTTGAGCGAAAGTTCGGCCTACTTGTTCGCTGTAATTTTGCATATTCAAATTAATACCTTCTATTTCCGCATACGCTTCTGTCACCTGGTCTTGTAGATCCTGCTCAATTTTGGACATTAATTTTTGGTTAGCAAATAGAGGCTTTAACTGACGATTTGTAGCTACCCCACAACACCAGTGTGCGATCTCCCCGAGAAACTTGATACTACGTGACCGTCTCGCTGTTCCCTCACCAACAGCATCTGTCATGGTTGCGCCTAGGCTGGTGTTGAGCCATTCCACCTGCCATCCTACCTGCTTGTCTGTCTGTAAAATCCATGAAAACAGAACACATTGGGGATCATTCATAGCCTGACCACAAAATCCATCTTGTTGTGGTAGGAAGAGATGCGCCTTATCTACAGTAGGCCAAGCGCTTTTATACATCAACGGGACCGACGTCTCGTACGCCGTCACTTCTTGTACCTCTCTCCAATAAAGGCCTGACGTTACGGATATCGGGACTGTCTCCTCAGCCTGCTTTGCTGAAATTACACATAACAGGAACAAATAACAAATCAACTTAAGCATCATATTGGCAATAATCAAAATTATAAACCCTTACAAAATAGAATTAAATACCTTACTTATATATATAAAATTAAGGACTCTGTAAAATACCCTAACGTAACACACACAGAAAAAAAAGAGAAAAAAGAAATTCTTAATCTAAACACTAATTAAACGAGGGGTCTACTTAAGTATAGAAAAGTCGCATCCGTTCGCGGGGTCGGTCCGCCGGCACTTCACAGAAACACACGAAAGAAAAGTGTCCGAGCACTTCGAACTGATACACACACGAACTGGGCGTCCCTTCAACTGGCGACCGTTTGCGACCGAATGACTACCGAGTCACGGTCGTTGCTCTCGCTGAGTTCGCATTTATTGACAGGGTGATTGCACATGTAGTTTCACTTGGACCTGACGACACTTAGGTTCGCCGGAAATACTTCTTTAGACGGCTGACATGTACAGTGTCGATGTAGTCCATGCCCTTTGTCCTCTTGATTTCTACCTCGTAGTTCAAGTCGGATAATTTGCTGACGATGCGGTAGGGACCATGCCATCTGTGTAGCAACTTAGTGGTCTTTCCTTTCTTGCGACTTGGAGTCCATAACATTACAAACTCTCCGGGGTTGTAGGAAACATGTTTGTGTCTTTTATCATAACGCTCTTTTTGTTTTCTCTGGCTTCTCTCGATCGTTTTGATTACGTCCTCTCGGCACTTGTGAACTCGACGTAGGGCTTTTTCCACGTCGTCGTCTTCAGTACTATCTGGCTTCAGTGAGACATCAATCGGTAGCCTGGCCTCCCGTCCGAACATCAGAAAGTACGGCGTGTGCTTTGTGGTTTCTTGCCTTGAAGTATTGTAACTGAAGCAGGTCAATTTCACGTAAAGGTCCCAATCTTTTTGACTCGTCCCCACATAGAATGAAAGCATCTGGGCGAGGGTTCCATTAAAATGTTCTACCAGCCCATTACATGCCGGATGGTATGCGGTTGTGAAGGAGGGTCTGATACCCAATCCTCTCAGTAGTTCTGTCACCAATCTGGATCGAAAATTTAATCCTCTGTCCATGAGTATCTCTCTGGGACACCCATACTTGCACACCACGTCCTCAATAAGGAATTTAGCCGTCTCCTCGGCTGTTGCCGTAGGGGTTGGTCTGGCTTCTGCCCATTTGGTGGCGTAGTCCATGGCCGTGATTATGTACACGTTACCGTTGTTTGTTTTCGTAAAGGGGCCCAACACATCTACGCCGATCCTCTCTAGGGGATACCCTACAGGAATTGGTTGTAACAAGCCAGCTTGTAGACCTTTTGGTGTCTTCCTGGTCTGGCAATCGGGACATGTTCGTACGTATCGCTCGGTGTCCTTCAACATATGAGGCCAATAATATCTACTCTTGACCTTGTGGAATGTCTTAGTGAACCCTAAATGTCCCCCTGACATGGGGCTGTCATGGCATTCATACAAAATTTCGTTCCTAATGCCCTTTGGAACCACGAGGAGCTTTTCACTACCCGAGTGAGCCACATTTCGTCGGTACAGCAATCCATCTTCGATGACGTAGCTTTTTACTGCTCTCCTATCATGTGCGTGCGCACTTTCCGGATTCTTCACGGCTTCTTTTAATCTTTTACACTCTTCATCTTCATCTTGTAACTGCTCCAGGTCCGTGACTTCTATCGCCAACATCGGAATGTCATTGGTCTTACTGTCGTCCTCCTCACGGTACTCTTGACAAGCATTCCTTGACAAACAGTCTGGTACTACGTGTAATCTCCCTTGCTTGTGGCGCACTTTGTAATCGTATTCCATTAACTTTAAGGCCCAGCGTCCTAGTCGTCCCGATACGTCCTTGTTCTTGTCCAACCAACATAAGGCGTGATGATCCACGACAATAGTGAACTCTCTTCCCCACAGAAAATGGCGGAAGTGCTGCACTGCCCACACGACTGCGATACACTCCTTCTCGGTAGTGCAATATTTTCTTTCGGCGTCGGACAACTTTCTTGAAGCATAGGCAACGGGAAACATTGTGTCACCCTCGCGTTGCATGATTGCTGCACCCACTCCAAGGTCGCTAGCGTCGGTGTGCACTTCCAGGGGTAGCTTGGGGTTAAAGTGTTTAAGAATTGGCGATGAGGTTAACTTTTCCTTAAGTGTGTTAAATGCCTTCTCTTGTTCTGGTCCCCAATTAAACTTGTGATCCTTTCTCGTCAGTTGAGTCAGCGGAGCTGCTATTTTAGAAAATTCCGGAACAAACTTGCGATAATAGTTACAAAGGCCTAAAAATGATCTAACTGCCCTCACTCTCCTTGGGGTTTCAAACTTTACAACACTTTCAATTTTTGCCGGGTCTGGGCGTACACCGGTCCCATCCACTACATGTCCTAATATCTTTACCTGTTGATACCCAAACGTACACTTAGTGGGGTTCAAGGTCATGGACGCTTCCCTCAGCCTCTCTAAGATCACACGTAGCCTCCGAAGCAATTCTTCAAAATCAGGTGCCATTACTAACACATCGTCTAGATATACCATGCAGCTGCCCCATTTTAAACCAGCTAGGACCTGATCCATGCATCTCTGGAATACGGCGGGACTGGTCTTCAGTCCAAATGGGGTGACTTGGAACTCCCAGAGTCCGTCAGGCGTAATGAAGGCAGTTTTGTGTTTGTCTTCTTCCTTAATTGGAATTTGCCAGTATCCTGAGTTCATGTCAAGAGTACAAAACCATTTGCAGCCATTCAAATACGTAAGGATATCGTCTATCAACGGCAGTGGGTACTGATTCGAGACCACTCTCTCGTTAAGCTTCCGATAGTCGACACAGAAACGCCACTCCCCCTCTTTCTTCCTGACAAGTACTACTGGTGAGGCGTACTGGCTACGGCTTGGGCGTATCACATCTTTTTCTAACATCTGCTCTACTTGGTTCCGGATGATCTCCCTCTCTCTAGAGGACACTCGATACGGAGGTTGATGTACAGGCGTACTGTCAATCAGGGGTATCTCGAGCTCACACACATTAGTCTTTCCTATCTGCGAGCGGTCCCACGCAAATCTGTCAGCGTATTCGGTCAAAAGATTCACTAGCTTCATTTTGTTTTCCCTGCTTAGGTTAGGGTTGAGGTTGAGTTTGGAATCGTCAAACTCCGTTGCTCTTATCATTGCTCCTTCAGACTCCTGAGTTCTCTCGTCCTGAATTTCCTCCACTTCGCCTATCTCACCTAGTACTTCACCCGACTGAAGACCTACAGTCTCTTCTGAAAGGTTCATTACTATGAGTTCCTCGAGAGGAGGATCCTTAGTCAAACACCTGGGTACCAAAATGGATTTCTCTTGGAACAGTCTGTGCTTCGGCTCGATCACACCCACGTCTGGTGGGGCACTCGTATAGGTTATCCTTAAGAGTCGATAGCTCCTTGGTGGAACATCTACGGGCTCAGCGCATCTGACCTCTATTGTCGGGCTCCTTACTTCCTCGATTTGAATTTGATTCAGCCACGTGGGGTCTGGTGGTGGTCTTAAATATTTGGCCTCCTTTTCCTGGCTATGGAACCTTACAGTGACCCTCCTGCCACTTGGACTTTTAAATGCCACTGTTCTCTTGGCGAAATTTATCTCAGTAGCGAACTTCAGATGAAAATCGTTACCCAAAATACAGCAATCCCCCACTCCTCGAGCGACAAAGACTCCGAACCGGATTACACAGTAGCCAATTTGCAGATTGATATCGGTGCGACCGATAATGGTGACAGGTTCTTCAGTAGCTGTCTTCATATTAACTCCGTGTACAGGTCTGATCTCTTCACGGCGATTGTTTAACAAACTCTCGTCGATACAGCTGACACAAGCACCAGTGTAGATTATGATGGATGTCTCTACTTGATTGAGCACTACCTTCACTTCTAGGACTCCAACGGTTCTCACTGTGTTCGTTAACACTTCTCCTCTGCCGAATCGCCCGTCCGATGTACTGGTGAAGTTACCATAACTTCCTTTATACCTGTTGCGTGGCCTGTTCCCACTGTACCTCTGCCACGTGCTGTGCCATTCTTCTTCTTCGTGTGCCTCACACAAGGTGGCCAGCCTAGGAGAAACCGTCTCCCTTCTCACAGGTTCACTGGGGAAGTTAGAATTTTGAGAGACGCCCCTTCCCCTCAGCGTCCCTCCCTGTCGTTTCCCTGCTGCTGGTCTACTCGGCAGGCTACTGCAAAATGTCCCGGGCGATTGCATTTGTAACAGATGACTCGTCCGTCCGCAGTTCGACCTCGTCCTGTGCCACGTTGATCACCTCGGTAGTTGTCCCTAAATCCACCACGATAATTACCTCTAGGTCCGCCTCTTCCTCCATAGTCTCGGTAGCCCCGTGCTGAGTCACTAACCGGGTTGGTTCGATGGTCTCTTTTTTCCTTCTCCTCAATGAATCGCATGCTGAACTTTGCAAATTCACTGGTAAGATTCTCAAGTTTACTTTCCAGAGAGCTGGCATTCGCTTGACGACTGGTTTCCCCAGCTGCCAACCCTACGTGAGCTACGGGTTCTGTCATAAGCTGGTCTACTCGCTGACCTGCCATGTATCTAGCGGTTTGGACCTTACGGATATTGTTGAGCAGTACCTCTAATGAGTTATTGTCCATCATCATCACTTTTTCGAGCAACGATGGTTTCAACCCCCGTAGAACATGTTTAATTTTTGTCCTTTCGTTCATCGCTGCATCTAGCTTCGTACATAAGTTGATCACATCCTGGATGTATGCCTCCACCGGTTCTTCTTCTTTCTGCATCCTCATTCGAAGTTTATACTCTAACTGCTCCTCCCAGGCGATGGACTGGAACGCCCCTGCCATCCTCTGTTTCACCAGGGCCCATGTGAGGTTAGCCCCTTCTGCTTGTTCCAGATTTTCATACCACTTCAAAGCAGCCCCTTCAAGATAACATGGCATCACTACTAATTTCTTTTCATCATTCCAGCCGTTGGCTCGAGACACTCGTTCGAATGCCTGGAGATATTCTTCAGCGTTCTCATCGGCACTCCCTTTGAATTTCGTTGGCTGTATTATAGGTCCTCTTGCCTCTGCCATTATTTCTAGGTTGTCCTCTTCCTCCTCCACGGATATATTGTCTGACCCTACTTCCTCTTCTGAGCCGTTCCCAGTGGTCGATGCGGCTGGAGAATCTTCTGTGATGACTGGCAAGTCAGGGCTCAGCGGCTCGGGGTGGTCAGGTATATGGTCTTCCTCCTCCACACTTTGTTCACGACGCCTACTTCTCGTCACTACACTAAACCTGATAGGAGTGCGATCCCCCATCCATAGATCACTTTCTACACTATCACACAGTTTGTCACTAACTATTCTCACAAGACAGAATAAAACATCACTAAAACGCTAACTCTCAAATACACTTATCAATATCAAACAATACACTTAGCACTTAAATACAATTAACTTAAACACAGGCCCCTTAATAGAACATACACTTCACTACTGAAACAATGGAACGTACACTTCGCTACTGAAACACTTCATCACTGGTATCACCGAAACACTACTTCTGAACTTCTTAAAACTCATTAACTCATTGACTCTCCGCAATTAGTAACTCATTATTAATGGACAATCTCGGCGACCAAAAAGAAAAATACACGGAAATAATAATTCAAACAATAAAATAACACACACAAAAAAAAACAACAACCTTAACTAAACTGTGACATTAAACAATACACTATACTAACTATGCTAATCTACTGCTCGACCGAGCACCCCACGGGTTTGTCCTGATGTGAGACCCTTCGTACTCAAGGAAATAATAGAACTTATAGCAACTTTAAACTCTTAACTGTAACTTTAAACTGTAACAAAAAAACTTCAAACTTTAAATTATTTTACTTCATCAGGGCCTCACACGCCCCCCGTGTACCTGTACCTGGGTGGTCGATTAAGCAAGCAGCTAAACTAAGTTTCCATACCTGGGGTCTAGAACCCGTCGAAGGCTCATTATCGCCTCAGGGTACCCGGCCGCCTCCACCAGAATTTGTCACACCCTGCCTCCTTCACGGGTGCGACTGGGGGGTAGACTCAGAGCTCAATAAAGAAAAACTAGTATTACCTTAGATAACACATTTTATTTTCCTTGATGCCCTGCTCTCCTCATCCTCCTTGCGGTGGCCTCCTATTACAAATCGAGACGTAAGCTGCCCTACGCGACAACTCCGAACACTGTTCGTCTAAGGCCTTCCCGGTACTCCGCCGTCGCCGTGAGCCGCTCCTGCTGCTGCCGTCGCCGCCCCGTCACCTCTCGCATACCTCTTCTCAGCTTGGCCGCCGCTCCACAACTGCCGCTGTCGTCGCTCCGTCAGCGCGGCTGATCCCCTCCATAATTTACCCCGCTGTCTCCCGGATTTACCCAGACGACGGGAAATTTGGGCCCCGGCGTCACAATATAAAGGAACAAAAGGATTATATGAATTAATTTTTAAAAACATACCACTAAGATATTCATCCAAAGATTTAAGTGTTTTTAAGGAGATTCTCCAAAATACTAACGCTCATAAAAGAAACTATGTAAAGGATGCAATGATTAATCGTTCACGTGCAACAAAATATAACATCGTTATAAAAAAGTTGTTTCCTCCACGAAAATTGCCAACATTTTTTACAGCGTACTGCACCAGCGGTGAGACAACCACTGAAAAGAAAATCTTTATCACTTATGGATTTATCACTTCTTGAACAACATGGTAAAAAGAGTAAAGGAGATACTTCAACATCTGGTAAAGGATTGATGAAAAATCTATACAATACGAATGTGATTTACTACAACGATATCAATAAATTGGTTGATAGAATGAGACTATTGCATGAAGCCATGGAAGCCGGTCATACAGGTTTGAATAATGAATGGGTGGCTCTAGTTGATGAACTTAGGAATCGCGGTATAGTCGTATAATTGTCCGTGGATATAAAAGAGGTGCAAGCATAAGACGTATCAGTTCTAACATGAGCGTCGACAAGTTCGGACGGTACTCCGCTTTAGGAGTGCAAGTTGGAGAAGACAGAAAAAGAAGTGGATTACCGCAAACACCTGAAGGTGACTATAGCATAAGTAATAAACGTTTAAAACTAGTTAAAGATCCAGAAGAAGATACTGATGGAGCAAATTTGAAGACAGTAAAAGAAGCTACTTCAACATCATTAAAATTACATAAGAATACTTACGATGTTAAATCACATAGATTAATTAATGTTGGTAAACCAACTGAAGGTTCTGATGCAATTACTAAAGAGTACTTATCATCTTAACTTTTAAATACTTTAAAATTGCAATGGGGTAATAACTTAAAAGATGGACAAACGTATAATGCTGGAAATTATAGAATAACCAACGTGGGAAATCCCAAAAATGATAAAGATTCAGTTAATAAAGAATATTTACATTCTATAATACCTGAAAAAACTGAACATGGATTTTCTTTTTATAAATTTATTATAAATGACATTGGATACCCAAAAGAAGACGGTGATGCTGTAAACCTAAAATACATCAAGGACAACTGTATTTTACAAGATGCTGATGGAATCGATTGTCATGGAAAAACATTGACAAATGTAAAGTTTGGTTCTCAACCAAAAGATGCTGTTACTATGGAGCAATTATCCAAAGAATTAAAAAAAGAAACATCAAATTTTGTAAAACATGAAGATGCCGTGTTAAAGCGGGGAGATAAATTTATACATGGAAATAAAAAGTTTGATTTAATGCAAGGAAATAATGATGAATGGGATGCAGGACATAAAACAATAACAAATGGAAGATTTGGTATAAAAGATTCAGATGTACCTCTTATGGTGCAAACATTAATTGCAAGTGGTGGTAGATTAGATACATACGATGGTCGTAATAGAAGAATAAAAAATATTTATCCTGGTTATGGAGATGATGATTGTGTTACATTGAGACAAACAATAACTTGGGATAAACACTTTGGGACCAAATATGATGCAAAGATGAAGAAAATAATTAATATTTTACCAGGTGAAGATTCAAATGATGCTGCTACTATTGGACAAGTCATAACAACATCAAAAAGTGATTTAACCGCTTACACGTGTAATGATAAACGTATTATGCAGTTACAAGATCCTCAACATCCGAAAGATGCTGTAACTTTAGATTGTTTAATAAGAATAGTGGGTAATTTACTTATTGATACCCACAATCATATAGCTAGTACAACGAATCATGTGGTGATTCAACCCGATGAACGAGAAGCTTGGATTAAAAATAGAATCATAAATCAGTATATAATTAATTTGAATAACTAAGTCTTTAAATATAAAAGATTTTGCACAAGTTATTCATTTATGTAAAGTATCTCGTGGAGTAAACACACCAGTTATATAAGACAACATAATGAAGACCGTATCGCTCAGTCATCGTCAAGACAGCGGCAAGAGAGGACGTGGTATAACATCAGCTGCATTATCCCTGCTCAGACGGATTCCAGTTGGTGCTGTTGTAAATCGAACGATAGACGCTTTACCATACGAATTACATCTGCCCGGAGGTTATCAATATTGTGGACCTGGAACTAAGTTGGCAAAACGTTTAGCAAGAGGAGATCCTGGAATTAATAAATTAGATCAAGCTTGCAAAGAACACGATATAGCATATTCAAAGTATAAAGATTCAACAAATAGATCAATAGCAGATAAAATTCTAGCGGAAAAAGCTTGGCAAAGAGTAAAATCAAGTGACGCAAATATTGCAGAAAAAGCAGCAGCTTGGGCAGTAACTACAGCCATGAAGACAAAAGCAAAGTTAGGTGGTGGAAGACGTCGCAGAGGAAGACCTGCAAAGAGAGGCGCTCCCAAAAGAGGTGGAAACATTAAAAAAGGACGTCGTAGAACTCATAAGGCAAGTGTAAAGAAGACTTCTGTTTGGCAAATGGTAAAAAACGGAGCAGGTTTATACCTAAGACCATACCGTGTGTACTAAATAAGAAGAATCAATTGATAATTCCAAATAAAGCCTTAACAAATCATCAGTTAAATGATTATGTAAAATGTTTGAAAATACCATTCTTTCGAGGAGTTTTTATGAAAGATGCATTACCAACTAAAATATGGAAAAATGAAACTGGAATAGTAAATTTGGATTCCACCTATGGTCCAGGCACTCATTGGGTATGCTATAAAAAACTCGGACAAACCATTTACTACTTTGACAGTTTTGACAATCTACCACCGCCAAAAGAACTGCAACATTATTTTCGAAACTCCAAAAACATTTTTTACAATTACAAAAAAGAACAACCTAACAATACTGAAATATGTGGGCATTTATGTTTGGAGTTTCTAGCGAAGAGTGTCAGTCAGCTTTAAGATGTCATCGTATACAGTGTCACTGAGTGGAAATTCATCCACATTGAAAAGTACGCTGTTCCCAGCATTGCGTCTATCCAAGGAAAGATTATGGGAAGCGGCATTACTTGATTTGACTACCTACAATTCAATTCCTAATGTTACAGAAGGAAAAAACAATTTACTACATTATTATGAAACTAAGGATGCTGCAGGAAAATACTCAGAATTGAAAATAATTACATTTCCTACTGGAGCATATGAAATTGATGACATAAACCAATTATTACAGAAACAACTCGGAGAAGACAATATCACCGTTAAAGGAAACAATAATACTTTAAAAGCAGAAATAACTTCGAAATATTATATTGATGTCAGCTTGGAACAGTCGATTGGCAGTTTACTTGGATTTACAGATACAAAAAAGAAAATCTTAACTCCTGGAACTACTCATTCAGGTGATTCAACTGTAACAATATTGAAAGTAAATAGTATTGATGTCACGTGCAACATTATACACGGATCGTATAGAGATGGAGTTAATCAACATATTTTACATACATTTTATCCAACAGTGGCTCCCGGTTTTAAAATTGTTGAGAAGCCACAAAACTTGATATACCTACCGTTAAACACCAGTTTCATTTCAGACATCGTACTGAACATATTGGATCAAGACGGTCATAGTGTTGACTTTAGAGGAGAAACAATTACTATACGGATACACATCAGAGCAGCAACATAAAAGTCAACATGGGATTATCATTTAAACCGCAACGGAAGAGTCGGGAGCTCAGTAGCTCCTCGACATTGGAAGAGTTAACATCGGAAAACATTCGTTTTCTACAGAAGATTGGATTGAAACTTAACAGCGATGGATATCCTGGATATATCTCAAGGACCAACGTTCGACGAAACACTATGGGAGAAGGAATATCACACGCACAACCCTTACACTTCATCAAAATTAAACAATAACGATGAAATAAGGATCCCCATTCAACAACAAGATATTTACACTTTACCGTGTGAAAGTTACTTGTACATTGAAGGACGGGTATTAAAATTGGATGGAAAAACTGCTTCAACAGTTCCTTTTATAAATAACCCGATGGCATATCTTTTTGATGAAATAAGATATGAAATATCAGGGGTGACGGTTGATTCAACAAAAAAGGTTGGTTTAACAACGACATTGAAAGGATTAACATCATTAACACCGCATGAGAAGAATTCAATAGTCACTGCCGGATGGGTTGCCCCCGATAAAGACACTATAACACCAGCTTCCAACGGTCACTTTGATTTTCATGTACCTTTACGATTGCTTTTGGGATTCGCTGAAGATTACAAACGGGTAATAATAAATGTCAAACAAGAATTAGTATTACTCAGATCTTCAACTAATAAGGACTTGATACTTGCAGACCCTGCAACTACGGAAGATAAACTGGAATGGCAACTACAGTTGGATAAAGTTGTTTGGAGAGTACCTCATGTAAGATTGGCTGATGAACATAGAATCCTATTATTGAGAAAGTTGAAATCTGACCGTGATATTGTGATGCCATTCCGAAGTTGGGAATTTCATGAATACCCTACACTACCTCAGACAGAACGACAAACATGGACCGTCAAGACATCAACTTACTTGGAACGAGCAAGGTACATAATACTCGGTTTTCAAACTAAGCGAAAAGTTGTTATCACTGCAAATGCTGGTCAATTTGATCACTGTAAAATAAAGAATTGTAAAGTTTTCCTAAACTCTCAATTCTTTCCCTATGGCAATTTGAATGTCATGTTCAGCAAAAAACGTTTTTCCATTTTATACGATATGTATGCAAGATTTCAATCATCATATTATGGAAAGACTAATACACCACTATTATCACCTGACCAGTATTATTCCAAGGCTCCAATAATTGTAATCGATTGTTCAAAACAAAATGAATCGGTAAAATCATCAAGTGTGGATATAAAAATTGAAATGGAATTTGAAGAACCAGTAGCGGATGGAACTTCGGCATACTGTCTAATTCTACATGATAAAATAGTTACTTACACACCGCTGACCGGAATTGTGAAGAATGTACTTTAAGAAGAATTGTACAACAACTGCAAATTTTTGAGGTTAGAATTATCTGCTTTAATGTTTGAGGTTAGAATTTCATTTGTGAAAGACAAGTTGAAAACAAACAATTATGTAATTGTATAAATTTCAAGGATTTTACGAAAAATATAAAAGCGAGAAAATAATTAGTAGAAACTTCATTCTATCTTCAACCTTCGTATGGGAAACATCATTCGCAAGATGAATTCTACTAACGGAGAAGAAAATACACCTCTAATGGATGATAATAGTTCAGATATAGAAAAACAAGTTGAACGAGAAATGGACGAGTTCCTAAAATTCAACAAACATAAGAAGAGAGAAGAAGAAAAAGCTGAAAAAGAAGTAAAAAGGAAGAAGGTTGAAGTTAACATTACAACCAATATTTTAACAGAAGTATTTCTTCGGATTATCTACCCAATTTCTTCATGCATGACAAAAAGTATATCAGTTGGAATTTTAAAATCAATGGATTATTCACCAATTGTTATTTTAAATCATGGAAACAAAATGGTTACTTTCAGTGAAACTACTTGGGAATCTCTCATGAAACATGTACATCTTTTGGAGTGCTATTTAAGTAACAACACATTTGGAAGAAGAACAAGATTAAGTTTATTGGAATCAAATATTGAAGTTGATATAGTAAAACATCGTGGAGGACAAATTGTTCGCTTCAGAGATTTAACTACACATAATGTTAAATTATATTTCACTAAAGAAGAATTTTACACTTTAAGTTGTACTACCGGTCCCGTCACCAGATATTTGAAACAACTAATATTTTCAAGTGCAATAATTAAAGACTATCTAATTGATACATTGGACAAAAAACCTTTTGTTCCAATTTTATACGGTCCCGTGGATACTTCAATCTTTAATAGAATACCTCAAGAAGTTGAAATGTGGAGACAATTAAACAACTATCACACCAATTTTAATATTGATGAAGTGGCACAAGAAGTGAAAGAAGAAGAACAATCCTGTCTCATTTAATTTTTAAGTCAGTTGTTAGTAAGACTTCATCATGAATAAACGGGTTTCGTTTTCTAATGCGCCACATATAATGGAAGTTAAAAGAGGTATAATTGAATTTCAAGCTTTCCGAGGAAATGATGGTAATTTTATTATTAAAGAATTAGTAATCTTGGACATGAACACATCAGTAGTTTATCATTATTTGTTCAAACCTCCAGTACCATTTAATAGACTAACAACTAAAGCGAAAGTTACAAACAAATGGTTGAACAAACATTTTCACAACTTAAGATGGGATGAAGGTTTCATTAATTATAACATGATGCCGCACATTTTGAATCATTATTGCAAAGAGTTTAAAATTATCTACACAAGGGGATTGGAAAAAGCAAATTGGATACAATCATTTACAAGCAACGAAGTGATTAATGCAATAATTGATAAAGATTTCCAATGCTACTTCAACGAACTTTGTATTTCATCAAAAAGTTTTAAACATCGAAGGTCGCAGTGCGCTTTAAAGAATGCCTACCGCTTGAACAATTTCCTTCAACAAAGTGGTGGGTGTAGTGTCAGTAGTGGGGGTAGTGTCGATTATAAAAGCGAGATCGCTACCATGACGCAGCATGAGTATTACTCTAACCTCCGAAGAGACAACATCTCCGACGGACATTCTTATTAACAAGAAGATTAACAACAACATCAAGATGGCATCACATAACTTACTTCAAAGTTTAGTTGATCAGTTCAACGCTCATTCTAAATCATCAATTCTACCTACAAAAAAATGTTCTGAACTAAAAGAAGAAAAACACTACATCATTCATACGATTAAGAAAATGGAAACTTCAGTAGGTGATGCTATTAATTGCACATTGAGCGAGGCTCCATATACAGTTGGTGATGAACCAAAATTTCAGATCTTCCTACCAAGACGCTTTGTACAACTTCTTCAAAATGAAGATCTTCGTGTAGTTCAACCCGGCGCACTCTATTTGGTTTCGCACGGACCAAGTGGAAACAACTCAACTGAACTAACTATTCATGTAACACCTACTACTGATTAGTTTGTACATAACATTGTAACTATTTGTTTGTAATTGTTTTTCAATAAATATGATATAAAGAAAAAACAAAAAAAATTAAAAGAAGCAACATATTGTGATGTCTTTGTACATTACAATATGTTGCTTTTTTTAAAAATTCCACTGGATGACCTTGACCCACTTTTGTGTGATTATAAAAGCGAAAATCTACTTGTAAAATTCATCAGTCTACGACTACCTTTCGTACCGTACACATCTCGCTCACTCTATCGCTTAATATAAAAACTAAAAGATGTCTCTCAAAGTCAAGTGTGCATCTTATGATACCAACACCATTACAACTTTTGAACAACTCGAAGATTTAACCAACGAAATGCGAGTTTTACTTACCGGTGGTTATCACTTAACTGTTGATGTTAGTGCTACTAATACAAGGATGTTCACTAAAACAAAATATTGCGATGATGAAATATTTATTTCTACACAACCTACAACTTCTTCATCGCCAACTGGTCAACATAACATCAAGTTCCAAAAGTATTACCAATGTTGAATAACTTTTGACAGACAAAACTACAACTAAAGAATCACATGATCAATATGAGTTAATAAAAAGGATGTGATACTTGTATAAATAATCATTTGCTTCTCAGCTCTCACCACGACAAGACCTATTTAAGAAAATGTTGTACAGAATGATGATTCAACTTGATGGAAAAATCTATGGAAAAGACTACAACACCGTTGAACAAATGACCCAAGATTTAGATGTATTAACTAAAGAAGGATATCAAGCTAAATTAATTTTAAAATTTCCTGAAGTACATCCATTATCAACAGAAGAACTTGTTGCTATGGCTAAGGCGGAGAGAGAGAAAAAGTCTGAAGAAAACAAAGAGAAACAAACTTCCTAAATTTTAATAATCCTTACACTTGTAAGGTATAATTTTTTAAAACTCCATTTGGATGACCTTGAAATTACCCCCACCACTTTTCACAGTACATAAAACTCACTATTCAACACTATACACTCTTATTCTTTCACTGGACTCCGCAGCGTCAACATGGAAGAGCAAAAATACAAGTACAAACCTCGTTACTGTTGTGAACAACAGTGTACAGATTTAGGACCAATGATGGTGGATGGGTTAGCTTGTACTAAATGTGAATTCTTCGGATCTTGTTATTGCAAATGCAAAACAAAACAACTACCACCACCGGAATTGCGAACTTTCAAATTTTACAAATCAAGATATTTTCATACATGTTGTCCTCAAAGATGTTTCAAATTTCACCCTCTAGATCTTGCTCATTGTCAACGCACCAATTCTCATCAAGATGATTTTTGTACACATATGATAAAAAGATGTAAATACAGATCAGATTGGTATTCCGATCCTGTAGAACCATCAAATGTGTAATTTCAGTTTTACACTCTTTTTTAAAACTTCATTTAGATGACCTTGAGATTTCCCCCACCACTAGTTCTAATTTTTATATAATATTAAATCATTCCACTTCCAACACTCTAACTAACAACATGGAAAACAAATTTATCAAGTTTGAACATATAATAACTGACAGGGAGGAGATGGAAGAATTGTTTCAAAACTTACTTTCTATCATTGACGAATATCCTATAAGATGGTTCAGAATTGTAGTTCAATATTTAAATCCTGGTGAATTGTTTTCTTCATCGAGTGAAGAGGATGAAACAACTACTTCGGTTCAAATAATTGAATTAAAAGACGAAGAAGAAGAACTAAACATTTTATTCAATCATAAGCTCAAGGTTCCCCATATAAAAGCCCCCTCCCTAGACAGCCCCCCTCCCTAGATGCCTGCTCAAGGTCGCCATTATATAAGCCCCCTCCCTATGTGCCGATCCTCATTCCATCCCCGACTCTTCAACGATGAACAACTCTCCTATGGCCCGAATGAATTCTAGTTTTGAAATAAACTCTAAAGAAGAGTTACAAGACATTTTTAATATTTTACAAGAACTTGTAGATAATTTTACAATTATCAAAATGAATTTGGAAATAACATACGATTGTCCTATTTGTGATAAAGTTGAAAGTTCGGACAAAGACAGTTTACTAAATCTAACTCCTGCACCATCTGACACTACTGATGGTAATAACGAAGAGCAAAATATTTCCCCCACCACTTCTTTATAATTCTTCGCTCCCCCCACCACTTCTTTATTTAACTAACATTTCTCGCTTTCACTTCTCATTCCGTCTTCGACTTTTAAACTATCAACATCACTTGTTTTAAAATTTCAAACACTGACACAATCATGATGGATATAATGGATGAAGTTCCCTTCATAACTAGAATGGAAGAGGATAAATTGAAATTGGAAATTAAACGATTGGAAATGGAACGGGAAAACCAACTCGAAATGTTACTTTTGTTCAAGCTTTTCAAATACATCATCTGGGGACTCTGCGTTTACCTTCTCATCGTCGTTGGTGTTTGCATTTACAACTCTGTAGTTCATCACAAAAGTTCAACTTGTTTAAACTCTGCTGTTGCACATTAATTGTATGTTCACAAATAAAATTCAAAAGTTACTTCGACCTATCCCACTATCACCAACTAGTTCAACTTTGAACTATTTCTGGTGGTAGTTGGATAGGCTTTTTTAAAACTTACTCTGGATGACCTTGACATACTTTCCAAGCCCCAGTTATAACTGTTAATTTCAGTTTTAAATTAACTCTTAATTCATGCCCAATTCTACTTCAAATTCAGGGCATATGCTCTCGCCATCTGCACCCCAGCATCTGACGCCATCTGCTCAAGCAGCTGCTCGGGCAGATGGCACGACTTCCGGCGCAGAAGTAACCAAAACACACTACTGACCCAGATGACTTAAATCAGTTGCACTGAAAAAAACTCTTTGCCAACATGAAGTCTGAGTAAAAATTTCTGGTGTAAAGTTTGGTTCCTTCTTTAGTTTTTGCAGTCTAGGGCATCAAGAGTGTACCTGATCTGAAATCTGATGGGAAATCGTTAGTGGGGAATTAAATTTTCTACAAATTTGATATTTGAGGTTTTGCTCTATCTTGTACTTTATCACTTTTAACTTGGAAATTGGGTTTTGAATGTCAGATGCAACACCAGTTGTTCAAGCATATTTTCCGAATTTTCACATGCCTTCGCCCCACATGTCTTCAAAGTTACCATGTTATTCTTATGGAAGCAACATTTTAGTGATTACATTTAGAAATACTAATTTATAAACAGTTATTCTCATTTAATGTATTGATTGAAGATTGGTAAAGAAGAATTAAAGGATATTATAGACTTGAGGCGAGTGAGCGTAGCGAACGAACTAAACCTTACGTCATGTGAGCATAGCAAACAAACTAAACATGACGGCAAGTGAGCGTAGCAAACAAACTAAACATGACGGCGAGTCGGCGTAGTGAACATATTAAACCTGACGGCGAGTGTGTGTAGGGAACAAGCTCACCTGAACTGTTCTCTCTTAAGTATTGAGGCAAGATTGGTAATAAAAATCTAAAGTATATGTTTAAATCACTTAAATAAGTCAATAAATTCAAGTTAATCAGAACACCATTTAATAACAAGCTAAACTGTAAACATTACAAAAATAGTATTGTTTATATTAAAATCATATGTTTTGTTTGTTTACATTTTAAAATCAAATTCAACACATACAACACCTTCCCTTTCAATTATGTTTAACAGTCTGTCAGTTATTATTATGTTTGGTACTTTTGAGGTTTCTTCGAAATTCGTCCTGATCTTGTTTTTATTCCAACATTCTTATTAACTTCACTGCTTCCAGCATTACAGGTTTTAGTATCTGTCTCTTCAGAACTTCTTGTTGCATTTAGTGTTTGGCAAAAGGTACTAGGTCTTTTATCAGTGTTCCTGTTATCTCTTTCAATGCTGTTATCAACTAACCTTGGCCTTAGGTGAATCTCATTCCTTCTATATTCTCCTCCTCCAACGCTTTTTACCCAGTAGGAATTGATGCCATCAGCCCTAGTGATGATTCCGGGAGACCATGTATCACTAGGAGTCTTCTTGAACCAAACGTTTTGACCAGCTTTGAATGGAGGATGTTTGTGAGCTGTGCAATCATACCTTTCTTTAACTTTCTCTTTTTGCTTCCTTAACACTTCCCTGTCTTGGACATATGTAAGTTTAGGTATAAGGTTTGTCACAGCACAAGGGATATTTGTTCGTAAGTTACGGCCCATCAGATTAGATGCAGGTGATTGAATATTCCCGCGAGGAGTGTTCCTATGATTGAGTAAAGCTAGATAAGGGTCCTCATTTGTGTCCATAGCTTTGATAAACAATTTCTTGACTGTTTTCACTGCTGATTCTGCTAGACCGTTCGACTTCGGGTAATGAGGACTTGACATAACATGAGTGAACCCCCACTCTAAGGCAAATGCTCTGAAAAGTTCTGAGTTGAAATACATAGCTCCATCTGAGTAAAATTTGAAAGGTATTCCATGTCTAGCAAATATAGATTTCATTTGTCTTATCACTTCAGTACTCTGCAAGCTTTTCAAATGAACTACCTCAATATAATTACTCAACGCATCTACTAGCACCAAATACTGTTTGTTTTTTATTTCACAAACATCTCCTGCCACTTCTTGCCACGGTAGGTCAGGAATGTCTTTCAACCTCAAAGGGAGATTAGTTTTATTGGACTGATACTTTTGGCACACATTACAAGACCCTACGTATTTTTTAATGTCTTGATTAATTCCTAACCAGAACAAAGACATTTCAGCCCTACTCATCATTCTATTGATACCTGGGTGTCCTGTGTGTAGTTTTTTAAGCATCTCAGATTTCAAGCTCGATGGAACTAAAACCCTGTCCCCAACGAGGATCACGCCATCATGTTCCGTTAATGAATGCCTCAGTTGATAGTACGGTTTTATAAATTCTTCAAGGTATTTGTACTCAGTAAGCCAATCATTCTTCATATGCAATTTCAAAGCAGAGATGGTCTCATCACATTCTGAAGCCTTCTGTATACTACTGAGACACTGGTTCGTGACAGGCAGATGTTCCATCAAGAAAGCTACTTGCAGTTCAAGCTCCGTGTCAAATTCAGTATGTTTATCACATATCCTTCTTCAGCCACATGTCGGCTCAATAGGTCAGCTAAATATAGTTGTTTTCCAGGCACATGAATCAAATTGAAAGTATAGGATTGCAATGACAACAACATCCTTTGTAGTCTGGCAGGCACTTTGTGTAAGGGTTTCTTGAACACTCCTATCAGAGGTTTGTGGTCTGTCTGAACTGTAACTGACTTCCTTCCGAGAATGTAATTGCGGAATTTTTCAGCTCCAAAGCACACTGCCAGGCACTCTTTTTCTATTTGGCTGTAACCCCTCTGTGTAGGTGTCAATGTTCGTGAAGCATACGCTACAGGTTTTCCTTTTTGAAGGAGCGCTGCACCCAGAGCATATGAGCTAGCATCAACACTGAGGGTGAGATCAGCATCTGGATCATAATAGCTCAAGACAGGTGCACAGATGAGTGCTTGTTTCAACGCATTCAAAACTTCATCATGAGCGGTAGTCCAGTGAAAGTTAACATTCTTCTTGAGAAGTTCTCTCAAAGGGGCTGCAAGGTCAGCAAAACTTTTAATAAATTTTGATACATAGTTGAAAACTCCCAAAATTTGTTGCAGCTCGGTCTTATTCTTAGGAGGTTGCAGAGCACATACTGCTTTGATCTTCTCTGGGTCACATGTCATTCCTGAAGCTCCAAAGGAGTGTCCCAAAAATTCAACTTTCTGTACGTTAAAAACACACTTTGATGGGTTAAATTTTATTCCTTTCTCTGCAGCCTTTTCCAGCACCTTCAAAAGAGTAGTATTGAGTTCCTCTTTGGTCTTAGCCCATATAAGAATATCATCTTGGAATGACTCAACATTTCTAATATCAGCAAATGTTTCTGCCACGATTCGGTGAAATATCTCTGGAGCTGACCGAATTCCAAAGGGCATCCTAAGAAATGAATACCTACCCCATGGAGTTTGGAATGTACATAGTCTTGAACTTCTAGAATCAAGCTGTAACATCCAAAACCCTGACTGGGCATCCAACTTGCAGAAATACTTTGCTCCCTTCAGTTTTGCTGCAATATCTTCAACTAGAGGAAACTGAAAATGTTCCCTTTTTATGGCCTTATTCAGAGGACCAGGGTCCAGGCAGATCCGAAGGGATCCATCTTTTTTCACCACCACGACCATATGACTAACCCAGTCAGTTGGTTCTGTAATTGGCTCTATAATGCCCTTTGCTACCATCTTATCAAGTTCAGCTTTTACTTTAGGCATTAAAGCATGTGGTATTCTACGTCCAGGTAAAACTACTGGTTTTATGTTAGGATCAATTGATATTGTCACTGGTTCTGGTATACATCCAACTTCACCATTAAAGAGATTCTGGAATTTTTCATTTATAAAATCAGGTAATTTATGTCTGGAAGTTACCATATCAACTCGACTGATCAATCCAAGCTTCTCTGAAGACGCTAAACCAAGTAGATTTGCAATGTCCTTGTCTACAATAAGAAATTCTAAAATATGGTTACCAGAATGAAATTCACAGGGTAGATAACATTTCCCTAACACTTCCACAATATCCTTTGAAAAAGAAGAAATCACTGATTTAGTTGGCAACAAATTGTGAGGGTCATGTCCAAGGATGCGGTACTGATGAAGGCTCATGACATTACACTGTGCTCCTGTGTCCACTTTGACAGTAAACTCCTTCCCTCCACTTGTCTTCAATGTCGCTGTATACCAATCTTTGGACTTTCGCTTTTGTTGGAGTATGGCTGATACTTCTACAAGGTTAACTAAGTAATCACAGGTATCAGAGTCACTTTCTTCTTGTACATCCAGTTCGTTCACTTTTCTATCAGGGCACTTTGCAGAAAAATGGTTTTTCTTATTGCATTTAGCACATTTCTTTCCATATGCAGGGCATTTCCCATAATAGTGATTATAACCACAAAACTTACATTCAATTTTTTTATTGGGTTTATCTTCTTTCATTTGCCTGGTTGTAACACTGCGATTCAATGACTTATTACGTTTACATTCCTTATTTACCAAATCATCTGAAATATCTGCTGACTCGGTTTTTACTATTCCTCGTGTCATCCCCTTCACCTGAACAGACACAACAGCACGCATTCTACAGAGCTCTAGTGCTTTTTCTATGGTCAGGTCTTTAATACACAACAAATCTTGTTGAATAACACTGTCACAAATACCACAAACAAATAAGTCTCTAATTAGTGAGTCTCGCAGATCACCAAAGTCACAAGTATTACTCATATTTTTAAGTGCAGCAGAAAAAGCTTCATATGACTCGTTTGACTGCTGGCGGCGTGTGAAGAATTTGTACCGTTCATAAATTACATTTACACTGGGTATGAAGTGACCATCAAATTTTGCCAAAACTACGTCAAACTTTTTCTTATCATCATCACTAAGCTTTAATGAGTCAAAAATGTCATGCAGAGCTGATCCTCCTTCATGCAGTAACATTGCAATTTTCTTTGTATCACTTGCCTTTTCATGATAGCCCATTACAAATGTTTCAAAGGATCTCTTAAACCTGGCCCAATTTTTGGCCATATCCCCTTCCCATAACATGGGCTCAACTGATTTTAAAGTACTCATAATAAACCACTATTACAACTTAAATAGGATTCAAAATGCTGCAAAAAAATAATCCAAATATAGGAAACAACCCACTAAAAGTCTCAATGCAGAGTTCACCGCTGCCATCATGTTTAAATCACTTAAATAAGTCAATAAATTCAAGTTAATCAGAACACCATTTAATAACAAGCTAAACTGTAAACATTACAAAAATAGTATTGTTTATATTAAAATCATATGTTTAGTTTGTTTACATTTTAAAATCAAATTCAACACATACAACAGTATATTTTTAGACTTGAGGCGAGTGAGCATAGCAAACGAGCAAAACCTGACAAGTGAGCGTAGCGAACCAGCTCACCTGAAGGGCAAAAAATTCTTCTGACTGGCATTGCCCTTTCCGTACCATTGCAAAGCTCGGGTAAGTCAGCTAGGTTTTATTAAAGACAGAAATGCAAAAATAAAACACAAAAATTCATTAATATTATCTATATTTTGATGATTTTGGTCATGATTACATTTATTAACAAATGACTAAATATGTTTATAAGAAAATAGTTATCTACAATATGATTAATTACAATTTAAAAAAAAAAACAAAAAGCAATCATTCATATACACTCAAAATATTAATAAGGTTAATGACATAAGACAAAATTACTATAACAATGTCTAACTTTAAATTGTTCTGGTAAAATTATGTGCGTTTTAAAAAAGACCAAAATAAAACCAAATCATTTTTAAATATTTGATATTTGAATTAGAAAATTGTCCTAAGAATCTTACTTCACCATCTTATGAAGTAACCCTTTCGTATACAATTATAAAAAAAATTACATTTGCGTATTTCTGGGCCTTAATGAAGAATTAATAACCAGGAGGAAAATTTGTACAAATGGAAATTCACAGGCTAAAGAAAGTTGAGCATGCTGAGTGACAATATTCTTGGTCTTTCCAATTTACAGTAGATTTTCGCTAATTTGAACTAATTGGGACCAGTCCCTATTCAGTTTAGCAAATTTTTTGATTAGGAGGATATTATGTGAATATTACAACTTAATAGTAGAAACACCATCCATTACGGCAATAAAACAATGGCAATATACGTAATTTATTGTGGGAAATTTAAGGTAGGCTAATGCCAGCCCTACGGTATTGTTTGGCTCATAAACAGGTGCAGTGAAGGACTGGAAGGGGAAGAAATCGATCTTTGAAAAAATGCAGACAATGTCATAAAAATAAACCCCCCCTCCTCCAACCATCTTACCGGTGATCTCTTAGTTTATAACTCTCGCCACATAAGTTGACGAATGGCCAAAAACAGCTGGGATAGGTAAGGGGATACTTTTCCAAAGACATTTGAGCTTACCTTAAAGGTAACATGGAATATCTTGGCCTGTGATGACTGTTTACAGTTCAAACAATTGGAGTCGTGCAACGAAGTTGCAGATTGTTGCAGACTGTTTTTAGTACCATATGTTTACCAATTTGAATCCAGAAGTGGAGTATGTCAGAGGCCAAGATATTCTGCATTATCTGTACAAGCTAATTTTCCTGGAACAGCAGATTATCCAATAATTTTAACTGAATAGTAGTGCAAATTCATTCGTCAAAGTTAGGTGGCAAGGCTTTTAATTCCCACATTCCAAATATGAGTCATTGGGTCATCACACTTTGCATTGCGAGTAAACAACTACATTTTTTATCAATTTAATTCCATTTAATTTTTGAAATTTCATAAAGTTTTTAGGCTTTTTCTTTGGTTAAGGGTTAACTGAAATATTTAATGATATTATCAAGTGTAAACCAATTATCTTCTAAGTTGAACAGTAAATATTCATGTTTGCACAAGAAGAATCCTTTTTCTGGAATTTTCTTGTTTGTATACCAAAAATAGGAATTTTCCTGATGAGGTGTGTTTGGGATGATTGGGTTTTCGGACTAGCAGGACTGTACTGTATTTATAAGCCGTAAGGATAAGGATTACACCTGTTTAAAAATTTGCATTTACTTCTAAAATGTTAGGGCATACTTCACACCATAACACTGACCCAGTCTTAATTTTCAATGGTCGAACAGTGTTAAAATAACTAAGAATAAGAATCAAGTTTAACATAGGAAAAACAGTTTTGTATCATTTTGTGTTAATGAATCGTGAGGATTTAGGTCACAAAATCAGCAGGACTATAAAAAATGAGTCTGAAGGAGTTAATCATCAAACTAACCAGTATTATTCACTTTCTGGTTGTACTGAAGAAAGATAATAAATTAGTTGCACGTTAATATTTTGTTACCTCATTCACACAATTTATTGCATTAAAAAGCTTTGACAGATGCATTAAATCTTGATAACATAAAAAACATAATACTTTATTTTACACTAGTCATATGATACAAATTACTATTATTATTTACATATTTTTATATTATGTACATACAAATAAATGAAAGTAATACATCCACATATTACTTGCAATCCAAATCAGCATTCACTTCCATAAACAATTTCTGTAATCAAAAAGCAAGTTAATATTTATATCTTAACTTGGGATTGGTTGCAAAAATATACCTTTTTGCACAAAGAACATAATCAGTATAATTATTGAAGTAGATAGGATGTGTATTGTTAAAACATGAGAACACAAAATGAAAATATGATCTGCTAGGAGTGACAGGTCTTAACAAATCTTACAATTTATTGATACAGTGAGTGGTTTCAACAGCTGATAGTATATGCTGAAAACTATTAAAATTTATTTAATTATATTAGGCACAAATTTTCTCACCCACGATCATGAAATTGGATTTTCATTGTCTGTACTCAAATGTCCTATCTGACTACAGTAGGACCTCCAATATCCGACCATGACAAGACTGGGCCATGGTCAGAATGGTTAAAAAGTCGGATATCGGGAGGAGCAAACAAAACACATTTACTAGGAAGAAAAACAGCTATACAGTAATGTAATGTAAAAACTTTATTTTACCTATAACACATTAATTGTAGGGAGGGGCGAGTACTCGAGTTTATGAGTAGCTGTAGAGTGTTTATTTATTTTTTTTTGTGTGGATGAAGGATTAGAATTTGGAAACCAAAGGACACTAAGTGTCTAGTTGGTTTTCCAGCCAAAGATTAAAGTTGTTGGTTAAGATCAAGAAGAGATTGCAAATGAGGAATTTTAAATGGTTCTCTTCTGAAGAAGATTCTCTGAAGTGACCAAGAAGGTCCAGATTTGCTCAATAAATCTTTGCCACTAGATGCAGATTGGTCACCTTTTTCACAGAATGTATTTAAAATCCATTAGCCAAACCACTAGACCTGGTGGGAGTGTTTGCCGCTCGGGCTGCAAGCAGACATTCCTGTATTCGACCATCGGGGACAACTCCATTCCGCTCTGCACTGACTGCGCCAAGATCAACCACAAGAGGGAACTGAGCTATTGAGCGGATCATAATGGACTCCCAGGGCTCCCACCACACTGTGCTCACAATCAGACACTATGGCGAGCATTTCTTCACCTGCACTGTGCGGGAGTTTCAACGTTACGAGGTAGTGACCAGAGTAGAGTGAAGATGCTCACGTACTTCACCCTGATGACCTCCTACTTCATGCTGTTCACTGCACCCAAACTGGCTTCACCATCAGTACCCTCCACAAGCACACCAAGACGTACTTTTTCTACACTGTAAATATTGTACACTAGTCTATCAATATTTTCTTATGATTTTCATTGTGATTTCTCATTTTACAATTTTTCAAACTCTTTGACAGTATTATTAAATAAATATAGATTATTGAAAAAATTTTGTTCAGAGCGGTAGATGCCCTGTCCTAACAATTTCAATCCGGATTTAGCCATCCGCCGATAAGTCAAAGTCAATTATGCTTTTCAGGGTATTAGTCGCCTTGTAGTAAATAGGACGCCCAAAGAAATTTTAGTTATTTAAAATTGTAGTTACAGTCAACTCCCGATTATCCGGGGTAATGACTGGTTGAAGGGTCCCGGATAACCCAAAACCACGGTTAAAACAAAGAGTTCAATAAATCAATTAAAACACGAAATAAACAAATAAGTTTTAACTAAGAGTCCGCGGGTTTCCAGTTTTTATTATTTGTTATTGACCAAACCTTATTGGAACGAATAAACAGATCTAGTTGAGTAAACAAGAAACACAATAAAAAGGTCCAACGTGGACAAAAAACCAAGGTCAGGTGTTCTATTGTTTGGCATCGCGGGGATGGGTGGGTGGGGTGAGGGGGGAGGGTCGCTTGGGATAATTTATTCAAGATAAGAGCACGCGCGCGTAGCCCTACAAAAACGAGTGATGGTTCATCTTTTTCTCTAATTGTTAAAAATGTTATAACAACCAATTGTCCAAAATGTATGCTAATTATTGAATTAGGTTAATAAATTTATAACTTTGTCAATTAAAATTTTAATGTTGCCGTACTTTAACAAAAATGTCTTGAAATGCAAAACAAATGCATTTTAAATGTGTTGTTTAGAATGATATAAGTTAAAATTAATAGGGGTCGCTGAACAGCAGACGAATCAGAGCTATAATTACAGACAGAACTGGAAACTAAATAGGACCTTTCTTGGTTTCTATTTTTAGCTCATCTCGGCGGGCGACCAGTTGTTTACTACGTAGCAGTCAAGGTCATACCCCGCCATTGCGTCCCGCCATCGCTCTGACTCGCTCCTCCCTGACCACATGACTACGATCACAATTACGCCACCGAATAATTTACAAATTATTTTCCGTGTTTCATTGCTTTTTTCCATTGATAAACCAAATAATAATTAGTAAAGATATTTCTTCTTAAGTAATTTCAACATAATAAGATTGATAAATTATGGTATTGTTGTCAAAACTGAGAAAATTAATTAAATTGAAATTGACGTTTTGTGACCCCGGTTAATCCGCAACCCGGTTTAACCGCCCCCGGATAATCGGGAGTTGACTGTATTTAAAATTAGGTTTCAGAGTGGTCATTCAATATTAAAATTTGGCAATGAAAAATGACAAGGAAAGCCAGTAGGAATGACATTATTCATTGACATATTAACAGCTGTTCGCCTCAAGTTTAAGTGAACGAAACGGTTGAAAGGTTTCATGAATTGGTAATGAAATCTAAATACGAAAAAAAGTAGAATTATGTGAAAAGAGGTGTTAAACACCCTTTATACTTATCACCAAGACCACTCTATAATCCTATATTTACAACCTTATGCATCCTGGTTCTAGCAAATTTACACCCCAGCCACCCAGATTGAGGGTCTCTGATAAGCAACATCAGGTCAGGTGGGGTTGAGCGACGCTGGGCCGCTGTTGACGCTCGATCAGTCCTCCCACTCGTCGTCGTCATCCTCCTCTTCCTCGCTGGATTCGCTCGAGTCGCTGTGGATCACGCGTGACCGTTCCGCGAGCGCGCGCGCCAACGCGTCTGCGAGACTGTTCTCGGGCTGCCCAGACGGTGGCGGCTTGGTCATCGGCTGTACCTGTGACGAAAAATTAATGTCAACGCATAATGTTATTCAGTAACTGATAATTATTGTGGTTTTATTGTCAAAAGTATGTTTTGAAAAAAATATAGGCCTCAATAATTTTCATTTTAACACTTTATCACAAGCTGAAGAGAAAATTAAATCAATTTTAACTATAGAGCATTTTTGTCATCGCATAAATCTAATCAAATCAAACTTTCTTTATACATCATAGTACATACATAGATAAAAAGGGTGTCAAATTACCTAACCTCATATGATAATAACATTTATTCATAACAAACAAATTACCTAAAATCATATAATCCTTTGTTTATCCTTTTCATGTAATAACAATATAATTATGTATCGTCAAAAAATTCTTCTAAGAAATAAAATGGCCCAGCACCTAAAAACAACTTTAACTTTTTTCCTAAATTTAATACAATCATGAGTGTTTTTTTTTATGTCATTTGGGCTGTGATTAAAATAGTTCATACCGGCATAACTAAGTTTCTTTTCAAATATTTTTCTTTTGTGTTTCTGAAACAATGGTTGATTTCTGGATTACCAAGAGTAAATAGAGAGCTAATATTTTGTTACACCCAAGAAACTATTTAAACATATATGAACGTTAAAACTTCTAAATCTGTAAAATGATCTTTTGCTGAATCTGACCATCTCAGATTTAACCATTTAACATAATTCTAATTGCTTGTTTCTGAAAGGTTAGTATATTTTTCTAACAATCAATCACATATTATTCAGGCCCAATAAGAATTCTAGGATTTACAGGAAAAGAGTCACAGCTAGACACTTCCTTTCCCACTTAAGTTTCACATGGTTACGGACACCTGTTCTCCAGAACTCTGTTCTGATAATTAAGTTCCATTCAATTTTAAGTAACTTTTAAAAAACCAATAATTTTGAAATATCAAGTTGTTTAATACGATCATTCATGCCCAATTTTTTATGATTTCTACGTTCAAGATAAATGAATAGTTTCATTGTGCTCCCTTTGAGTTCTATAGCTATAGCTGGTAATATTAGTTTAACATAGGACAATAAGTATTGTCACTAACTTAATAGAGAGTTTTTGCAACATACGGTAAACGCAAAACGCTATTTTTAAGTTGGCAAATTTACGCATATTACGTTACACAGGATAGTTGAACTGTATGAATGGTGTCTAGTGGTTACTATTGATCACTTTTCAACGAGCTTTTGTACCTTCAAGCAGCAAAAGTACTTAAATCCGCCATTATTTGAATAGCGTTTAGCGTTTACCGTATTCATTTACCGTATGTGCAATCACTCTCTATTAATTTATTAACTAGACTGTATGTAAACTGCTAACAAAATTTATGAAAAGATTCACATAAACAACATTATGCCCATGAAAAAAATTATTAAATAATTTATTTTATAACTAGATATATTTATGATATGTATTTATTTATATAGTTATTACCAACAAACAAAGAGCTTGATTATTAATTTGAGTAGCAAAATCTATTTAAAAGACTTATGTGAACAAAACAAACTAGGAACTAACTTATAATGAAACAAACTAACACTTTGAGTGCTGAAACAATACATGGATCAGCTCTCCAATTTTGTATGTATTTTTAATCAAGATGAGCACTATTAGTTGCCCTGAATACAATTAAGTGATTACCTATGTGCTTGTGAAATGAAACTTTATGAAATTTAACTTTATTCCCAGTTTAAATACACATAACAAATCGCAATGTGCAAATACAACAAAAAACAATGCTTAATCTATTTCAATACTTAAATTTTTGGGAACAGATAGAATTGAGAACAGCCTTCCCATCAAATTTCAAAAACAAGTTCCAAATTATTTTTATAAAAAAAAGTATTACACTGTAAATGAACATAAATAAAAACAACTTATGAACTAATAATTACAAATACTCTAAGCTAGAAACAAGGGAAGCATCGTTTGTTGTTTCTGAAATAATAATTCTTATAGGTTTATGGCCTGTACATATGAATGAGTCTATTTAGGAATTCCTAAAATATTGATTACGATGAGAAATACTAGTTTAAAAGTGAATGTTTGGCAAAAAAATATACAAAAAAGAATATAGGAGAAATTAAGAGCAGAAAATTACTACCATTATGACTACTAAGGAGCGCAGCCAGAGATTAACCAGCCGGTTTTCCCTTGGGATCAAATAAAAGAACCGCTGAGAAAACATTTAAGACCTTGTAGGCTACTTACATCGGAGGGAATTCTTTTAAACAGTAAAATGCTGGAAAACAAGTAAGAATAGTTTGATATCACTTTGATAGGGCAACAATTGGTGCTGGTGTTAAACTTGATCTAATGTACAAATAACGTTAGATCCTTCTCTTCCAATTTCAAATAATGTTGTCACCAGGGCCGGCACTAGCACTTTTGACGCCGTAGAGAAAGGTTATATTGGCCGCTCCTGCCCCCCTATCCCTCACCCCCAAACTTACCCATACCCTCATTAAAACATTTCCTACACAAATTTACATTCCATGGCAGGTTGTTTTGGGACCGATATTATTTCCTTTATTTTTTTATATTTACAGTTACTTTGGTGAGTCAATAATTAAATTTAAAAGACTAAGTGAAGAGAAAGGGACTTGACAGACTATATAGTAGCGTAGCGTGTTTGCCACTGCAAGTAGCAATGCAGTGCTGCGCGTTAACAAATTTGGTAAGTTCTTGTGGGGCAATGCCACTTGCAGTTACAGCTACAAGCGGGAAACGAAACTCCGGTGTTTCAACGGCATTGGAGTCAATCCTAAGTCCATCTCCTCCCCATAAGAGCAATGTTAAACAGAAAACGCAATAACAGTTTTATGTGATCAAAAAGGTTTATGATTGCTTATAGCTCTAAATAAAGGGTTTATCAAGCCGGATAAAGTTTGTGAGGTATATTATTTATATAAAGTATAGTTTTTTGACTATTTGAAAGAACAAATAAATTTTTCACTACTTCTAAAACGTAGTTTAAACAAAAAGTATATGATTAAACTAAAATGCAATTTATTCTAAACCATCAAATGGACAATAAATAAAGAAGTTATTTGACAAATGGTGGGGAAAGGTTTAACATTGCTCTTATAGGAAATAAATCCAACATAGATCCCCCTTTCACTGGTGCGGCAAAACGCTGCTACCGGTGGCATAGGCCTTATATGAAAAAGGACGAATTGGTCCCAATTCTGACAACTTTTACTCAGCTTTGAAATTTTACACAGCCCAATAATACATAGCTAAATTGGAAAATTCATAACAAATCAAATTGACAGCATTTTAACATTGTATTATATTGATTAGGTTGACAGGTTAAAAGGTTAAAATACGGCAAGCTTAAATAGTCTACGTGGTAAATCATAAACCATAGGCCTAAACCTAATACTGTACTTCAAACATAAAATTAAACAAAGAGTCCCAATGACATTAGCAATAATGAAAAACATTAAGTATTTGATTATCTTATTTCTTTTTTGTACTTTTGTACCACTGTAAATGGTTCAGAAATTAAGACTTATTTATTATTTTTAGATTTACGTATCAAATAAACACGTGATGATTAAGATGTTATCAATGGTGCACAGGTGCCGGTGCGGGGAAACGGGAAGGTTTGTAGGGGCGGCACTGTTGCACACAGACCTGACAACTGATAAGTGCAAGCATTCGCTCGGATAAGATTCATTGCGTGGCACAATATACAGTCAGAGTGCTTTACTAAATGCAACAAAATTGAAAATTAACTAAAAAAGTACGGTAGATATAAACAATTAATTGTTTGGTAGTACAATTTTGTCACTTGTGTTTCGTTAGATTTTTCAAATATTTATTTTTGGGGTAGATATTTTTTTTCATTATTTGCTGCCCCCCGGGAACGTGCTGCCCTAGGCAGTCGCCTAGTTCGCCTAATGGGTGCGCCCTGGTTGTCACTAGTGGTTAAAAGTCTGATTAAAGAATCCGAATTAACTTTCTACAACAAAAACTTGAGAAATAACAAAAAAATTATCAACTTACTGGACGTAGGGAAACTCCTTGTCTGATCTGAGTGAGGAGTTCTCCCCTTGAGTCTGAATTCGATGTTCTGCTTTCAGAGTCCAATTCAACTTTCTAAAACAACAATTTGCAATAGCAACAGTACTCTACATATTAGAGTTATGCTAGAAACTTGTGAACCTAATTTCTACAAAAAAAATGAACAAAACCATTTCCTAAATTAGATTTCTTTACAAACTCATCGCCCTCTATTCTGGGTGAATTATATTGGGTTAATATATTGCTATGTGAGTTAACTTATATTGTCAATATAAGTTGTTAGGAAAATTCTGTTATTGATTTAGTCTGATTTATCAGACAATTCTGATACATATTTTCATAATTCTAGCCGTGCAAATTGAACGATTCAACAGAACTTTAAAAGGTGCTTCGTATAACATATTTTGTTACAACACACGCATGGTTTGATGTGTTACCAAAACTCCAAATAAGCGGTCTAAATAAGCTCTGCATATTTTTCTTTTTTTCATTCTGTCATAAGTTATGGTATTCTGTTGTGGGGTGGTAAAGAATAGCATTATAGTAGTCTTAAATTAAATTTTCTAGTAGGCCTATTTTAATGTTCCTGTTAGTACCATGTCCTGGTATTTTAATGTTCTGTGATATTGTAGTTGGTAAGTTAAAAAATCATGAAATAATGTAAAAGTAAAATAGGCCTGGTTGGAAAGTTCTTATAAGACTTAGACTATAAGACGTCCATTACAATAGTGTATTGTTTAAGGACAGAATAAATAAGTTAACTATTCATTGACTATCTTTGATAAAAATACAGATTATACGTCTCAAAATATTTATGTCTTCATGTACATACAGAATTTATGTATAACTTTGAAAAAGTCTATAAGAAGTACTCAAATAACTATCTAAAATCTACAACAAAAATGAATTAATCAACAGTTTTTCTATGATTTCCACTGTCTACTCAATAGTCAGGCAACTTTTTAAAAGTAATTTGAAATGGTTTTTGATACAGATTCTGTTTCACCACAAGTATTTCATATTTATAACAAGAAATAAAACTCATAACAAGTAAATAACTTGTTCATAAGAGTATTTATTTTACAATCAAACTGAAACTAATGAACATGTAAATTTGTCTCTTTAATTTTAACATATTCAATTAAGAAACAGATGAAAAACTCACCCGCAAAGTTGTCCCTGATCTGATAGACTCCATGAGAGCGGAGTGAGAGTCTGGAGCCAAGTCTGGCGCAGGAGTGGAGGGGAGTGGAGGGGGAGGAGGGGCGGGGGTGGTAGAGGGGGGAGGAGGGGGAGGGGGCGGTGGAGGGGGAGCTCCAGCTACAACAGTAAACAAAAGAATTAATATACAGAAAATACAACTATACAACAGTAAAAAGCATGAACTACTTACATCAATAAAACAAGGGGAGATAAACTATATCTATATCTTTACTCTTACGATTTTCACTAAAGAAAAAAGAAGGAAAAAAGAGCAATGAAAAAAAATTGAAAAGACTGGAAAGAGTTATTAGAGTATTAAATAAATTAACAATGATCTTGGTGAAAAATTCTGGAATTGTGAACTTTTAAGTAATGAAACATAGGCTATAAAAAGACTTTTATGTAAATTCTTCATGGAATATAAATTCCCATACAATGCTTATTATTGTCAGCGGAATAAAATTTATTATTATTATTATTATTTATTACTGATATTGTATAACTTTACAAATTATTTATACCTCTAGTAAATAGCTCTGATCTGAGGCAGTGGTTTTGCATTTGAAGAAAAACGCTGTTAAGCTGTAGACTTGCTAGTAAGATTTACAACTATATCTTTCATCAACCCCAGGTACCTTTGAAATTTTTTTAGTATACAATGTCTATAAGCTTTACCACATGTTCATTACCTTTTAGTGCCTTTATATATAGTCTTAATATATATATATTTTAAGAATGCCTCTAGGAAGATTTTGACACCCTACGTGATCCCAAACTAGTTTAAAAAAATTGAAGTAGTTTCAACTATTCTTGGATTTTAACAACGAAAAATTAATTTAAAACCATAATATATTCAGTCATATTAGATCCAGTGCTTGAAATGATTATGTCTTCAAATTGTATTTCAATCCAAGTATGAGTTGCAACTTTTTAGCTAATAAAAACCAGCTAATTCATTTTTTGAGATAATTCATAATCAGCACAGCAAAAAAGGGAAGCTGATTATAATTTTGAGTCTTCAATAAGCCACAAACCTTTCTTAGGATTGAATCGCTTACCTTCGCATTACTCATCAATAAAATGCGAAATAATCCATCGATTGAATATTTTACCTGCAGAGAAAGGTTGGTGTTGCGGCAGCATCCTTGATGGCGGGGGTGGTGGGGGCATCTGTGTGGGGGGTGGAGGGGCCGGCACTATACGGGTGGGGGGAGGCGGAGGTGCTGCGCGGCTGGCAAGCGGAGTGTTGCGGACGGGCAGTGGCGGGGGCCCCGCCGACCCCTCCCGATCATACCTCGTTCCGGGTTCCTTTATGGTGTCCTCGACCTAAGCACAGGTTAATGAGCATCTCTAGTACACAGATAACAATGTTATAATGGGCAACATGGGAGGTGTGGCTCTGGCCTGGGCCTCACAAGACAGCACTCCCCAGTTCAATCCCAGGCAAAAAACACTATGAGCACAAACATGGACGTCCTCTTCTAGCTAGCCTATGTGACTTAATGCCGTGCAGTCTTTAGATCAGGTCACAAGCTTATTGGTCCATTGTGATGGACAGTGGGGGCCTAAAAAATAAATAAATCAAATGTTAAGAATAAATACAGTACACTCTCGTTCATCGGACTCGGCGACATCGGAACTGAAAATCTGGATATTATTAATTTTTTTTTTACGAAATAAAATTTTTTCGTTTTAGTGCCTTCAATTTCCATTCCTTCTATCCGCACAACAGTGAAGTATTACATTTTGCATCAAACGTCATCAGGCGTTTTCCATAATCTGTACCCATCGATGTGATTTACGAGGCCGTGGAGTATTTGCACAAAAATAGAAAGAGGAAGGGGGCAGGAAGTGAACATCCGTTTCGACCGCTTCCCAAACTGTCATTCAGTCTGTCTTGCGTCGCGACTGCACCTGTGTTACGTGGAAGTCAGTTGACTGCTCGAATATGAGTGGAATATGAATATGGAATATGAGAATAAAGATTTTGGATCTTTATTTCCTGCGTTGTTTTTATTTATATAGGTTCATTGTTACCATGTTCAAAGTTTTGAGTGCCTTATTTTCATAAAATCTCTTGTGTTATCTTAAAAACAAGAGTGAATACAATCACGATAGGTCACCATACGGACGGAAATGATGATTCACGACGGACTCCGCTTCATTGGAATTTTTTGACATCCGAACCGGCCGTCCGCCACATTAGTTCCGATGAACGAGAGTGTACTGTATAGGCCTAATCCAAAACAAACATATATACAGTTCCGCTAATCCGAAGTAATCTTAGATCACCAAGGCTAAGCAAATTTTCAGTAAAGATTGGAATACATAAATAACGCCTGTTATTGACTCAATTACTAGCTTAGCTCACTTGAACAGGGCGTATTCATTGACGATCGGAACACCAAAAGTGTTCCATAGCAATGAAACAATGTTAAATGGCAGAAAACACCGATGGGGCATTACAATAAATGTTGTCAATAAAAATTCAAACCCAGGAGAGCAGTCTTAGGCCTAATCGACGGAATTGCGTCTAATAACCATAAATTCCATGTAATATCGGCAATCAAGAATTCCTTTTTTTTAAGTAAAGAAACCAAATTTTATTTCAAAGTCAAAATGAGGTCAGATTAGGTAGATTAGGTGGATTAGCGGAACTCTACTGTACTTCATATCATAACCATACTTCATTTTATGAGGAGTTATCACATGTAAACAATTTATTACCGGATGGAATGCAGACAACCAGACAACTTTATCTTAATTACGAGGGCTATTCTGAAAGTAAGGAACGTTTGGGTCTTATGCCGTTAAGCGCGCATATCGCCTATATTAAGGTATGAGATCGCTCGGGGCCTCAGTGGCTATCCAGCCGTGACGCTAGGAGCATCGTCGCGCTGCCAGTTTTCTTTATTTTTAAATTCAAAATGGCCGCTCCTGTAATAAATCCCGCCAGTTGCGAAGTGCGATCGGTAACAAGGTTTTTGTTGGCAAAAAACTTAAAAGCGATAAAGATTTATCGAAAAGTGTGCGAGGTGTAAGGGAACAATGTCTTGGATGAAAGTTCTGTGCATAAGTTGTGTATTCAGTTTACAAATGACCGAACCAATGTTCTTGATGAGCAGTAGAGTGGACGACCGAGCATTTGACTGACGAACTGGTCACTAAAGTTGACGAGAAGATCCATGAAAACCGCTGCTCCACCATAACGGAGCTTTCGTTATATTTCCCTTAAGTTTCACGGACTTTGCTGTGTCGAAATTGAAAGAATAAAAATCGATAAATGTCTATCGGTTTTAAGTTTTTTGCCAACAAAAACTGTGTTACCGATCGCACTTCGCAACTGGTGGGATTTTTTAAAGGAGCGGCCATTTGGAATTTAAAAATAAAGAAAACTAGCAGCGCGACAATGCTCCTAGTGTCACAGCTGGAAAACCACTGAGGCCCCGAGCGCTATCATACCCTAATATAGGCGATACGTGCAAGCCTAGCGGCGTAAGACGGAAACGTTCCTTACTTTCTGAATAGCCCTCGTGTTTATCAGGAAGGGAGGAAGAGAAGGAAGCAAGTGACAGGAAAAAGACAGGGAACCAAAGTGAATGCACTTGGACGCTTGACAATTTGTTCCCCAAGTTCATCTATCATGAAAATTATACGAATTCAACATAAAAGCATTTCCAAAGTTTTATATGGATAAATAGATGTCCTCCAAGACTTCAAGTTTTCTAAAATTCGCATACCGTCACAAAAAGTACAGCTTTAAGTTACTACAATCATTTCAGTTATAATTGGCAATTTTATGCTAATCTTCAATTGTTACATTTTAACTTCAGAAAATCTGAAAGTGTCTGATCTTTAAGATCAGAAAATTTGGGGGGCTTAGCATCCTAAACCCCTCCTTTAGGCCGCCTTTGAATTAATAACACTATAATGTATAGGTAATGGGTATAAATATAATTTGTGGATTTAATATAACCATTTGAGCCCCTTTTATCTTTTATAGTAGGCCTACATTTGATTCATCATCACTCTTTGATATTATTCAGCATTTTTTGGATCAAGTAAACTTCCTCTAATCCGGCACGTCCGGGACTTGACATGTGCCGGATTACGAAATATGCCGGATTACAGGATGAATATCAGGAAAAATGTAAATTAAACAAAAATTACTACAAAACAAGTACAGTACACTCTCGTTCATCGGACTCGGCGACATCGGAACTCCGCTTCATCGGAACTGAAAATCTGGATATCATTAATTTTTTTTTCTTACGAAATAAATAATTTTTCCGTTTTAGCGCCTTTAATTTACATTCGGTCTATCCGCACGACAGTGAAGTATCACATTTTGCATCAAACGTCATCAGGCGTTTTCCATAATCTGTACACATCGATGTGATTTACGAGGCCGTGGAGTATTCGCACAAAAATAGAAAGAGGAAGGGGGCAGGAAGTGAACATCCGTTTCGACCGCTTCCCAAACTGTCATTCAGTCTGTCTCGCGTCGCGACTGCACCTGTGTTACGTGGAAGTCAGTTGACTGCTGGAATATGAGTGGAATATGAATATGGAATATGAGAATAACGATTTGGGATCTTTATTTCCTGAGTTGTTGTTATTCCTATAGGTTCATTGTTACCATGTTCAAAGTTTGAGTGCCTTATTTTCATAAAATCTCTTGTGTTATCTTAAAAACAAGAGTGAATACAATCACGATAGGTCACCGTACGGGCAGAAATGATGACTCACGACGGACTCCGCTTCATCGGAATTTTTTGACATCCGAACCGGCCGTCCGCCACATTAGTTCCGATGAACGAGAGTGTACTGTATTTTAATATTAAAACAGCTTTTAAAGAATAAAAATATTGAATAACCGACTCTACTGTAATGCAAAATACATTTTTTATGAAAAATACGAGGTACAATAATTGGGAACGAAGGGATACAGTAATATTGAGGTTATGTACTATAGCAAAACTAATCGAATCATTAAGTGTAGTGGATTTTTTTTTTTACTTTTGTTGTTATTTAATAAAGTTTTTGAAATTTACAATCAGCGTCATATTAAAGAGACGTACGCTGGCAGACTGAACACGAAGACGAATAATGTAAACAAAGCTACAGTTACGCCAGGCCTATCCCATAATTACACCATGTCACCCGATATCGGCTGAAGATGACTCGTCTCCCCTTCACGCATTCCAATACGGAATACGCCACAGTCAATGTTATTGGAAGACAGTCACAACACTTGTATTGAAGCTCCATGTTGTGTTGTCCGCGGGGCAGTTACCGCTTTAAGCGGATGGAACCGACATGACTGAAGTCCCCGCCCGGCCATTCTCAACAAGGGTGGGAACTTTAAATGTACCTCCAGTGAGCGGTAGTCAATTTTAAAATACATTATCATTTGATTGGGATTTAATTTGGCAATTTTGATTGTTATCAGCATTGTATAGTCAATGACATTTTCAGCTGTGTTCGTGTTGAGCTGATGGCTGCAATTACCTGTGATTGTGTTAACTATGATGCCAACCAACGTGAGCGCTAGTAAATCCACAGTAGCGCTCCGAGCCACTGTTCCTTGCGTAACTGGAGTCCCCGGGCAGTTTAGGCAGACAACCTAAGTTACGAAGTGTCATGACTGTCTCCCAGTAACTTATATTAAGATTGTGGAATAGGCTTTGTACGATAGTGTTGCTTCACGGCAAATTTCGATCCCAAACAAACTCGAACGCTCAATTGTTATTTTTGTTTCTGTCAATATAATTGTTCTTAAAGTCGTGCCGGATTATCAAGCGTGCCAGATCATAGGATGCCGAATTAGAGGAAGTTTACTGTATTAGTAATAGGATTTCTCTATTGTCTTAAATGGGTGATTTTCATTGTAGTTTACATCAAACTCTAATATTGTTCTAAATACAGTCAGAGAACAAAGATAAATACCCCCCGTCGCAGCAGACCTGCGTACTCAGCGAATTTCCAAATTAATAATATTAATTTTGACCAGATAAACTTGAAAACAAAATTTCATCACGTCCTCATAAATAGGGAAATAAATGTCTATTCTCCTTAAGATAAATATAGGGAAAGAGTATGCAGGTATGCTGCCATGGGGGACACTAAAAGAAGGTTTTTAACATAGAAAAAATTTATTTCGACCATATAAAGCCATATAGTAAGTTTCATCAATATCTGTCCATAAATAAAAGAGTGTGCCTATTCTCCATATGATTAACATGGGAAAAGAGTATGCAGGTTTGCTGCCATGATAAGTACAAAAACCAAGATTTTTTACCTTAAATGGATGAATCTCAACCAAATGAAGCTCAATACCAAGTTTTATCCAAAAATATTAGTTAATAAGTGAAATATTAACACATCCTTATTCTCCATAAGATTAACATTGGAGCCCCAAAAGACAATGTACTGTCTTTAGACTTTGTAATATCTCGGTAACCAATGGAGATAGAGCAAAGCTTCACAGTACTAAATTGTGTGTTTTTTTGAGCTAAATCCAATGGTTGAAATAAAAATTTAAAATTTTTTAAATTTACATATGAAAAATGCAAAAAACCCATTTTTGGGGTACAAAACCCCCCCTTCCGGTAGGTCGATATGTCTGGTTTTCGAACTCATCCGAATAAACGTAGGAATACACATCTCTACCAAATTTGGTGTCGATCGGACCATTTTTACGAGAGTTATCGTGTCTAGGGACACATATATATATACATATATATATATATATATATATATATATATATATATATAAATTTTAATGACTATTATTTTTGGTCTCTGGGCACCTCAAAACGAAAAAGTAACATGGTCCCGGGCTTAGGTCTTACCATGAGACCTACGGTAATAGCTTATTCCCTATGGGAAATTCGCTAAAACAATCAAAACATGATAAAAACCTCTGTAACTTCCAACAATTTATAATGGTTGTTGCTAGGAAACATCTAAGGAATATTGTTTTGAAAAAACCTTCTTTGAAAAATCAAGCTAGTCTACGGTTCAGTAATTAGAAAATGAAACATGGAGGTTAACACAAATTAAGATCTAAGAAACCTACACAAAACCCAGGTATAATGGCTGCGATCAAAATCCGAAACTCAAGATGGAAGGATACATGGCAAGAAGACTAGAAAGTATAGGAGGATGTCAAGAGTTGAGACTAAAATGTGCCACTCGTTTTGGGCAGACCAAAGCTGCGATGGCAAGACAAAGTAATGCAAACCTCTGAATTGGAAGAACCAAGAAAGAATAGTCAAGACACAACTGGATGCCAGGACTTTATTCAAATATTCTGTTATCAATTTAATTTAGTAACTAATACTTTTTTATCTAAGTTAATTTTATGCTAATTTACAGTAGTTATATCACATTTTTTGTATTATGAGTAAATAAATATGGTGGCAAGAGGTAAGCGTAAGCTCCTCAGGGGGGTTGAGGAGGCTTTCCTTAAGAGAGCCGATGAACCTGCCTCCAAGACCGCTGTGAGTCAGTTGCTCCTGCAACTGTACTGTGATGGTTATCACAGCCTGCATGGGGTGCCACTGCTTATGCGGAAGGCAGTGGATCTAGACTTGGCGGTCGATAAATAGCCCCACAGTTAGGGTAAGCGACTCTGGTATAGACCTGGGGCGGAGGTGAAGAATATCTGAAAGGCTGCTAAACTGCAAACACAGTTCCAGGATGTGTGCAGTGGTTCTGGGTCATACATTGGTGGGAGGAGTGAATGAATCACAGTTCGGCTGTCACGATAACTATTTTGTTTCAGATATACAACAACAATTGGCTAGCAAATAGCAGTTTTCTTTCACTCATGGGAGGACGGGCTGTCCTGAGAAAATGTAAGTATTGGTTCACAGACGGCTCCAAGATGAAAAGTGTCACAAGAGCTGCAGTTAATAAGGTGACGGTTGGTGTTGGACTTGGTTCTCCCATTGTAACAGGTTGAGGTCGCTGCTATCATGGAACGTGCCGGAAAAAACCCGGTGCATGGCACCAGTCCACCTCCATATTTTCAGATGTGCAGGTAGTTTTGAAGGCTCTGGACTCCTGTGAGTTCAGATTTAAGATCTTCTGGGGCAGCTTCACCACTAAATCTGTGCTAAGCAGATGCAACAGGGTGATGCTTTCCTGGGTCTGTGGTCACTAAGGAATTGCTGTTAATGACGCTGAAAACGCCCTTGCTAAAGTGGCTTCCACTTAAGAATTTACTAGTCTTCATCATTTCTGTGGTAAGTCATATCATGGGTGTGGGAGGATACCTAGGCCAAACTTTCCCATAGAAAAATAAGTAAGTTCATTCTTCACAGATTTTCTTAGCGGTTTGCCTCAGACAATCCCGCAGCTAGAGAGAAGGCACATCAGGCAAATCAGGGATTTAAAACATGGGCAATCAGGCATAAAACCTTGTTGTTCTTATTTTTAACAACTAATAATCAGTTCTACTTTCAACCACAAAACCATTAATATTCTCATGATTTTTTATCAATTCTTGTGAGGTGCTTGAATCTTGCCCTTGGGCCCCAGATTTCTCTCGGCGGCCCTACTTAACAAATTTATACTAAAAATACCACATGAGTGCAAACAAAACCTAATATAAATAAAAAGTAAAACTAAACCTGTGAACACAACAATTTTAGGAGTCTTTTAAATTCAATAACAGCATAATTTACAAAAATCTGCTACGTTTCGTATTTTAAAGATTAACATTTAACACTTTTCAGCTACTTACTTGCAAAACCTCATTCACAGCTCTGTCTATTCCTCCATTGTGCTGAATAAACTCATAAATGAAGTCTCGAGTTGCTTGGTCTTGGAGTTGCCTATCCGATACCCCTGCCTGAAAACAGTTACAATATTGCACTTTAAATTCAATTTACAAGGAAACCACACAATATTGGTATTTCAAATATTATTTGGAGAAATAGTTTGAATCCTGGTGAACCTTGTATTATGACAATAAGCCAAAAATGTTCAATAAGAGTTTTTCAACAACTTTATTCTTTGTCAGATCACAAAAAGCAAATTTATAAATCTGATATGTTTGAACGTATGAAAAAATAGTGTAAAATGTGATGGATATATTACAGTAGAACATCCACCAAACTGGGACTGGGCCATGGTCGGAACGGCCAAAAAGTCGGATATCAAGAGGTGCAAATAAAATGCATTACCTAGGTAGAATAACAGCTCTAAGTATGTACAATAATACAATTTTATTGTACCTATAAATAAATAATAAACGGTCGGAGACTAGGTCGGATATCAGGAGAGCTCGGTTATCAGGCAGGTTCTACTGCATTTTAAATTGAACAAATAACACCATATGTGATAATAATTTATGTAGGATATTATTATTTTAGAAACATTCTTACCTTTTGGAAGAAAGCTAAAAGTTCTGGACTTTCCTCGCTGCCTAGATTTGCGTCAAAGCCCTTGTTCACGTCCCAACCGACATGAGACACATGCCTGAACTGAAAAGGAGTTCCGATGTCTGCTTTGTTGAGACGCTTACCATTTTTCTTTTTGTTTTTCTTTTGACTGTCTTTAGCATTGCTCATTATTCCTAGATGACATAATTACATAAGCGAATTAAAAATAGCCGATATGACTTACAATTCATAGGCAAATATATTTTGGTGCTAGTAATCAAACACAAGGGAAAATCTGTGGAAAAAAATAATCGGGAATATAGAGAATCTGTTGAATTATTTCAAATCTATGGGTGATAAACAACCATGTAAATAAAATTTTTGGCCCTTTCCAACAATATATAAAATCTGCAAGAATTAGCTAAGATTGTGTGAGTTGCTGTACTACATTACAATATTTTTTTTAATGAGAGATTTGTAGTTTTTCTGAACAATATAACATTTTTAGTAGGCCTAATCGTGGAAAAATCATATATTTCAAACATAAAAATGTTCAAAACTAAGATTCAATATGAGTTGGTAGAAAACCTTTTTCAGACAATATTATTTCAAACAACTCCTTTTTATTTTCATGACAAACTGCCAACAAAGTTAGATTCAATTAAATATTTCAATTTTTTTTTTTTTATATGTTTCAAATAATCTGACTTTTTATTGAAAATCACAAAACGTTTTTATCTTTAGTATTTTTTGGAGTAATAGAAATAAGTACCACTTCTAGTTTAAAACCACATCCTCAACGTTTTAATTTATACACAACTTTTACAGGTAGGCCTAGCGTAGATGACACCAATTTTCCATATTCTTTCCCAGAGGAAGTGTCCTTGTACTTTAAACCACAAACACAAGATGAGACACCTCCTAAAAAAGACATATTCTGGGATTTTAACAAATTTCAGACAGATTTGGTTTTGTGTCGCAGGTCGCGGATTTTATTTACTTTTTTAATGACTTACCTCCAGAGGCAGGGGCATGGACATTCGTTGAGGAATATTTATTTGTTGTAGGAACAGCTCCGTTGCTAATGTAAGATGGTTTTGACACAGGTGCTTCCTTTGGATGGTACGAATTACGCATTCTTCTTTCTGTGAGTATCAATATGCATTTAATATCACCATCAACACAGTTTTAATAAAGTACCTAATTCAGCTTATCAAGGATGACATTTAAATTAAACATTCACTCGACATTTTCTTAACCGAACCCGCATCACCATTTTTTAAAATTAACTGTCTGAGCCTGGGCACAAAACAGAGATTGATCAGCTTATCCGCCCAGAACTTAAGTGTTCAGTTTAACCAAATCAGAAATGTAGACACTTCGGCTCCCACCTTTATCGTCTAACTACAACTAAATATATTCACCCACATCAAGATTTGTAATGAATGATATGGAAACTCACGACATTGTGAAATCTCACCCCATTGTCAGTTTATAGTTTCTCAGATTGTCAGTTTATTATCCTAATTATTTTATTTAATAAGGAAAAAATTGCAAACGTAAGCTTTAATATATGCAGTTGAGTTTCTTGTCCATCAACAATGCATTTACTTCTACAGTATTTGATATATTTATCTTTTTGGCTGTTTTAACTGACAGGTCTGAAACGAAGGTCAACTGAAAGAGGTTCTAGTGAGTACTTTTTTTTACTATAAAAAAAAAGAAAAAAAACCCCAGAGGTGTGAGAAAAAATGAAAATTTATAATATTTATTCCATCCCATAAACAACACTTCACTCCTAAAACCGACTAAATGGTGTAACAGAGCTGCAGTGGATAGGTTAGGTTGGGTTATATTAGGTTATGTTATAAAACTGAACCAGGTGTATTCTGACCGGTGCAGCATGCTGTAGGTCAAGACCATGGTGAGGAAGGTCACCCATCCTTAGAATGACCTCATCTGCTCATCAGTTATTGTATCACCCGGCGACCTGCCCATTGTTGGCTGTTGGATGGCTGTCTGCCTGTCATTAGGTACTTTTTTGAGGTTAGTAGTCACTATCGCTCACTAACTAGATACTTCGTGGAACGATTGTTAATGATCTCATATAGACAAGCGACACACCCTGAACCAAGGAAGAACCTACGCCTTTTTTACAACCCAAACGACTAATTAATTGTGGTAACAAAACATTGCTGTTCAAGAGTTAAATGAGGGCCAGAAGTGTTTTTTTGGTGTTTTCTATTTTTCTTCTTTTTTCCATTAATAGTCATTTAAAGACGTTAATTTTTTCTTTTTTGACCGGTAGGTCTTGTTAGTGGAAAAATACCCAATAATAAATGGTCAATAGTATGGTTGAGGATTTTGTACAAAATATGTGTATACTACCAAGACAAATTTGAAGCCTCTGAATGGCTCAAAATAACCATAGATAACGTTTGACATAATAATGTGTGTAAAGTTTTAACAAGGTGTTGCTAGAAAATAAAGTAGGCCTAGATTACATTTTTTAAGGACACCTTTTAACTAAAAAAAAAAAAAAAATTGTAGGTTTAATAGAAGAAAAATTACCTCTCCTTTGCTTTTTACTCTCTAGCTTGTCCAACAATATACTTCGCAGCCAGGATGCTTCTTCCTCAGATGCAAAATTGAAAGCCACAATGCAATCCTGCAATTAACAATGTAGTTAAAGTAAACATTACTTTTAACTAAATGGGTGTCTTGCTAGCCTAAAGGGTTAGCGTTTTGGACATCAAGTTAAGAGGTCACGGGTTTGATCCCCAGGATGCCCACAGGTTTTGAGGGGTCTGAAGTGCTTTTCCAAAAAGCTTTTGAGTACATTAACAACAAAATGCCACTGGCGTTGAAACAGAAAAAGAGAAAAAAAATTAGAAAATAAAAAGTCAATTATCTCATACAGAATCAATATTATATTCCAGGGTTCTTATTAAAAAGTTAAAAATTCCACAGGTGACAAGCCACAAAAATACAAATAATCCATTAATAAGTAACTTTATATACAACATTGCAATGTTGAGAAAACTGGACTAGCAATAGGTGAAGAAATTTTCCTAAAGCAATTACCGAAAGTGGATTACATTACTTTCAGTTTTTAGTAAATGTTTGCATAAGTTCCTCCGACAAAAAAAGTAAAACAATCAAATATAGTAAACCATATGTTTGCAAGAACTTACTTAAACAATGTTTGGTTATCTAGTAGCCTTTACCTTTGGTGTATATCAAAAATTTGCTAGGCTTGACTTTAATAAGATGCACAAAATTAGTCCGAAGGAAATTTTAACATCTGTGTCTCCCTCACCCCCTCTCACCCTGAAATGGTGTCATTTGTGGTTACGTTATCAATACAGTATAAAAATGTGTTTCAGAATAAATTTGGCAATTAATGTATCAACTCTCATCGGACTATTTTGTGAATCTTACAATAGGTTAATAAATACAGCTGTTATTTAAAACACTAAAAGACAATCATATATCTTCATTAAAACATTGAAAACATTATCTATATATCAATTGGCAAGCACCAAATTTTCCAGTTTTTCTCATTTGTTTGAATCATATTAGAAATCCGTGCATACAGTTAGAAAGGTAGGGTACTGTACATGAGGAGAAGCCCATTATAATTTACATCACCCCTTAGGGCTACGCCTTACAGGCTTTTAAAGTTTCAATGTTACCTTTTGAAAGAATGGTAATTGATTGAATCATTATATTTTGATAGCTGTTTCAGTTATAAAAAATTTTTTTAACCAACTGGGTGCAGTGACTGAAATTTTGGTTGAATTTTGAGCAGTGGGTGATCTCTAGCAAACTTCCAAACACAGAAAGAAAATCAATTCATGCCTTAGTTAATGTACTGTAACTAAAAAAATTAGACTCTCTTTTATTTTATTGTGAGTCCTGGAGCGGCGTGCCATTTGATCAATCATTTTTTTGATTGATAAATCGTCCTGCTGTTTGTCATTCAAATTCGTCCTTTAGCTTCTGTGAACTGGGGAACGTACCTCCTACAAACCCGTCAATACCATTTGATTGTACATTGGTACAGTAAACTTCCTCTAATACGACATCCTACCTTTGATCTGGCAAGCTTGATAATCCGGCACTTACCTTCAAAATCATGTATTAGTTCCTTAATCATGTATTTTAAATTTTATGCTATGCAGTGTTTTTATATTGTAAGAAAGCTGTTAAAAGAATGAAGCACATGTTATCTTTTAGTTTATTCCGATTTTCCCCAATATTAATCCTGTAATGCGGAATGCTGTAGCGTTCGCACCAATTGATCCACACTATTTTGAATAACAAACAGTCTTATTGATTGCCATTTGCTTCTGGGAACCAGGGGAACTACCGGGTACCCTAATACCCACAAATCTGCTGTAACCTACTGTTTGACAACAATATTTAGATTCATAGTTAGTTACATTTTGTTTAGTTTGAAAGAGTGCTTTGTCTTTTAGGAACCAGAGCCGCTACTTTGACACCTGAAGCATGGGATTTATCAATGGTAAATAGTCTAGCTGTCGAACCCAATTTTTTGTTCTGGCCATAAATCTGAGCTGACTCCTACAACTCCCAAAATTGTTGACCCTCGTTTCCACAAAAAACACAATTAGGAATTCACACCGTGGAACTTTAATCCACTCCTCGGCCGAACTATGTGGGCATCGCGCAAAAATTCAGATCCAAGAAAACACAATCACAGTACACAAATATTAAAATACTCGATAACATAAGAGGTGAGAATGATAGGAATGATAGGAAATGATATCAATAATGAATGATAAGAATGATAGGAATGAGGAATGATAGGAAGTTTAAACTGAAACTAAAGGATTTTTACAAACTTTTCATTTTATAATATCAAGGAATTTTATGGCCATAACATTTCCCGATGCACCACAGGTAGGTCAGGATTAATACCTTAATAGGAAGGGAAGCTTCCTTCAGGGAATTTTGTACAGGTTTTGTAAATGAGATATTTATTTGTGAGAGGTATTGTAAAGGGGCATTGTATTGTAAAATGTATTATAGGAGTAGTTTGCAAAGGCAGAGGAAACTGGCTTAAGTTGTACTAGGCTAGAATTTACTCATTCATGTATACTAGTTATGTATTATTTTTTGAAAAAGAAGTTTTGAATTTACCAATCAATTTAGGTTAAACATACCTGTGCTTCAAAAGTATGTAAAAATGGCCTTGGGGCGTTGTACTGCATGCTATTGTAAACTTCATGCTCCCAAACCATTATCCTTCTCTCGGGGCAGTACAGTCTGAAGTAGTAAGACCTTCTGAGATGATCCTTGATCAAACAGAGGACCCCAGCGTCTAGCTTGGACCACTCGTAGTGGTCGGGGGGCGTTGTCATAAACAACTGGACAACTGTGGTCGCAAGGGACTGCAACCAAGAAAAGCACTCGAGATTAGTCCGTTCATAGATAAATATCAAGATGTAAAGATCTTCACAGTGCTGTACAATTTTAATGAGAGTTAAAGGCTATTCAGAATAATAAATTAAGTAAATTTAAATGGATGGGTACAAACTTTTATAAGCAATAACATAATATTGGAAAGATTTATTAGTTTCATTTGAGCTTTAAAAATTTGATTGATTCAAATAACCTACAGTACAATGAATTAACCTCCATAAAAACACATTTTAACTTGTAATATCTTCAGTTTGATTCTTGTTAAATATTATTATTTAAATATTATTACGGTATGTTAACTACAGGTTATATCAATTTTATTTTTTGAAGAAGATTCCTAAGAAGAAGAGATCCTTGGACTACAATTCTTCTGAAAGGGAAAAAACCACATACAACACAGGCAAATAACAAAAGCAAAGCCCCTTCTCAAACTAACATAGCAATAAATTTTAAATACTGAACTGTCAGACACCTGTTGGAAAAAGGAACAACTACTTCAAAATCTCAATTAAATAATCAACATACAAATAAACCTAAATCTCTAACTAAGAAGAACTACATTAAATGCACTACTGCAAAAATACAACACAGAATTACAATAGTGGCTGATAGCCAGGGACGAGATCTGGTAGGTTCACTAACCGACAGACTCAGTGAAACTTATTAAGTCTTTGGTCAGATTATGCCTGGAGCTACAATTGAAAATATTGTGAAAACTGCTGAAAAGAGGTCTTGTTTAGAATTTTATCAAGAATCTGATTGGATATTTCTAATAGGGGGCTCAATAACATTAATTTACACCACACTCCCATGGATCTCCAGAGTTTTTCTGGATCAATTTATTAATACATTAGAGAGTCAAGTTGTGAAATTCAAAAATACTAATCCACTCTTAGCCACAATCCTGTACCGCTACAACTTACACAACAATCAAGAACCATGTAAAATCATCTTTGAAGTAAATAATGAGATTAGACAAATGGCCTATAATAACATAAATACACATCTCTTAGATTAGCATTTGTTCAAACAATTTTATCACACTCGACAGGGGTACCACTCACAGACTATGTATATTATGAGTATGGTTACCAACATAAAGTTTTGTTCTTCCCCCATTGAAGCACTTGATACAACCATCGAAGTATATAATAAACTGGAACGCGCACTGGGTGAGCAGCAAACGGTCCGCCGGCCGGCCGGGCCGCCATCTTTGAAGTTGGCAAGAAACAGCAGCGCCGCACTGCAGCAGCATAGCGTTTCGCGCTGTTTGTCGTTCAGAACCTCAATTAATTAAGTATGTTGATGTTGCAATTAATTAATTAATATATCATAGTTTTTCTAACATAAACTTAATGGTTTTTATATTGTTTCATTTACATTAATAATGAAAATTAATGAACAAAACAAAATTCTTGTAATTTTTATTGTTCTTAAAAGTTGGTTTTAGCATTGACTCTAAATGATGTATGTAAAATCAGTGGTTTTAGTGTTGCTATTGGCTGTGAGATATATTATTTAATAGTATTTTTCTACGAAAAATAGTGTCTTGGTGTTTAAAACTGTTCATGATAGAAACCATTATTTTTAGTTCCATTAGAATATTTTGTAGACTATTATGAAACTGTAAAGAAGTAGACGTTATTATAAAATATTTTGTATCGATAGTGGAATACTGTTCCCTATATACTATATATAATGTAATGTATGAAGAAGGAACGCATATAAAAACTATATCGTTGCCTTTTTTGTTTATTACAGGAACACATTAACACAATATAAACCAAACATTACTAAATAAAACTATCTTGTTCAGTTTTTGTCTAACTTCTAGCTTACATTTCATGGTTGAACTTGATTTTGCCTAGCCATACTGTGACACATTATGTTAAAAAAAAACTGTCCCTACTAACTTAATTAAAGTTAATTCATGGGTGTCCTCACCAAAACCATTATTACGGATATGGTTTTTGAACACTGTACCGGCAAACGATGTCCGTAAAAGTGTATATGAATTTTATGTCATTATGAATAAATGTTCTTTATGTGTAGTTTAAGGCATTTTTTGTCTTTAAAACTTTTATGTTACCAAATAGTTTCGGAGATACATGATATGAAAGTTTAACCCATGCTAATCTTAGGGGTTAAAGATAAACTTCAATCGATCATAGCAAAAATTGTTTACGGCAACATTAATTGATTTTTAAATAGTTTTGAGACCGTTCATTCTGTATCTGTCTAACTAAAAAAATAAATATAAGATTTTGTAGTAAAAACCCATTTATTCTCTAGATTAACAGTATACACATTCAATTGAACAGTGCAGATGACACACGTCAACCTTTTTAAAACTGCAGAATGGATATAAATTTTAAATTTAATAATTTAGTGATAATGACGCAATTTAATATAATTTATAAAAAATATATTGTCAATTCAATGTAATTCAACAATGAAGAAAGCTAAAACTCATGACAAATATTCAATCAAATTTTAAACTGACTCTATTGTGCCGTACAGTACTATACAGTACAGTAGCCTATAGAAAAATTTCTTAAAACTATGCGTACCTTGCGTTTAGTACAGTAACTCTAACTTACGTTCACTAAGGTTGATAGTACGGAGGTCTATCAGTTAATAGGATACCTTATGAACGCTAGTTAAAACAAAGTATAAAAATAATAATTTATTAAATAATAAATAATTTTTTTTAGTTTATAGTAATACATTTATTGCAATAGTATAGAATTATAACATAAACAATAGATAGGTACTGTATGTATATTAATTTTAAAAAAATCATATTACTTCAATAAAAGATACATCAATAGTCATATATTTGTAACAATTATAAAAAAAATAAACGATTGACTCCTCGCTGGAAGTGTATCAGGCCATCGCATCATCGGCAGCGTTATGCCGGACGCCCGACGCTTTCGCCTATTCATAGAAACGCTCACTAAAAATAAAATTGTAAAAAACGGATTGCCCTACAGAAGATATTTTTAATGCAAAATAAAATTCAGAATGTCCTCGACATTTCATTCGCTGGAAGCTTTTGCCTGACCAAATAATAAAAAATTTCCTCGCTTACTACTTTTTTAACTACATTATCAAATTAATCAAAGTAATCTTTAAAAATATATTATTATAACATGCTAAAATATTTTTTTGTAGCTGAAACCATCACTCCCTGTTCCACATTTAAAGCTGTAAAACGTCATATAAATTTAAAATACATTGCGTTGCGTTTAATGTTCTAAACATTGATTTAAGTGAAACGCTGCATCGTCGTCGGTGCTGGTTACCGCCAACTTCAAAGATGGCGGTCGGACCGATTCGGTGCCGGGTAAGACACCTGAGAGCGCGTTCCAGTTTATTATATACTTCGATGGATACAACTGATAGATTTATAATGATAGTAGATCAAGGCATATCAAAAATCCTGAAAGAGCACCGTAATGATAATAAAGCGGCTTTTTCACACTGCATATCATGGGACTTTGGTAACAAAAGACAAAGGACAGCAGGAGTTGCTGTAAAATTTAGGCATGAGTTTGATAAGCCGACAGTAAGGAACCGTGTCTCAAGTCATTTGGCATACCAGAAATTGAATAGTGGTGCTGGAGTCTATAGTATTATCACTAAGCTAAATTACCATGCAAAACCAGAAATAACTTAGATTTGATGGTCTGTGATCAGGTTGTTGAGACTGGTCACCATAGAAACATCGTATAGGTGTGGGTAAAATGGTAAATAACAGATGGTAAAATCGGACTGGTTAAAAAGGAAACTCGGGAATAATGGTGCCAATCAACAGGGGACAAACCTCCCTATTTTTGTAGCATTTAGTTTAGACTAGTTGAAGCAAACCACTCCGATTCTGTAATCATTTACAGATAAAAAAAACAAAAGAATTTCAGTTATATTGGAAACAGTCAAATAAATATTTTTTATCATACAACAAAAAATATTTCTCTATCACAAGTTTTTGACCCTCACTTCTTATTCTAACAACAAAAATCATGTTTTATAGGTTTAGGGCCAAAACATTTTGGCTATAAAATGTAGCTTATATGCTTCTACATTTACAAATCAGTTTAAGTTACTGTTCTCACTAATACACAAAAGGGAGTACAAAAAGGTTAAGATACCGGAGATGAACTATGAAGAAATAAAAGATAAAAGTAGAAATACCGTACTATAACAAAAGGAAAAGGAAACGAAGTGCAAACAAAGTGGCAGAGAAAAAACAAAAACATTTTAAATTGTGATTTAGTGACATTATAGGAACCTAATACCAATTGATAATAGTTTAAAAAATGTGTTATCATTATCTTTGACTTTTAAAAATTCCCTAGAATATTGTAAAATCAGTTTAAATAATGAACTATAATAATAAACATTGCTAAACAAATGAAAAATTTATGTTTTATTATGAGTTGAGAATTTTCATAAATTTTGTGACCATTGAAACTTATAAAACATCACATTTCATGAACAATAATCATAAAAACTTTCCATATTTGATGGGCTGTAAGCTAGTACATATTATATACCATACCGGGATTCAAGTCTATAATATATATATATGTATTTATTTATTTATTACAGTTCCTATATTTTAAACTTTTTAAATTTTGTTGTCAAAAGACGTATTATTAGTTCAAACCCCGAAACAATAAACACAGTACCATACATCATTAATTTAACCCATTTAAATTCTACTAGGCTTACCTCACATCTTTGACCGAAGAGACTGAAAACACTTTCATTTTCTTCTCTTGACAACAAGTTGGAAGGCCTCTGTTCACGTGTTGGAGCACTCGGTTTCATGGTGATATTAATTTATTACAATAGCTGTAATAACACAGGTGAAATATTATTTTGAAAAATCTCAAAATGTTAGAAACATAAATTAGCCTAGTTTTAAATTGATCAGACTAGGCCTACAGTAAGTACAGTCCTACTAATCCGAACCCCGCAAATCATTCCAAACACCTTCCATTGGGAAAATACCAAATTTTTAAAACAAGGAAAAAATAAGAAAAAATTTGTTTTTGAGAATAATCAAATATTGCTGCAGAGGTTAATTTGAACTAGGCCTACATATGATAATAGGCCTATAGTTAAATATGTTGGTAAGCTTGAGTAGAAAACTAAAGAGAAAATCTGAAATAAAACAATCTGTATAACATAAAAAAAGATAACAACAAAACAAAATCAAGAGAGAACTCCGGGATCACTCTCGGATTATTCTGACAATAGGAGGGAATGTGTTGAACATGCCCTCGGATTACATGCCATTCAGATATGCTTTTGGTAAGTCTTCAAGAACCTTCTTCCAGCTAGGAAAGATTGGCAGTCTAGGAGGAACCCTCTTCCATCTGCGGACTTGGAATGGTTTACTGATGGATCCAAGGTAAGAGGAGGAACAGGAGCTGGAGTAGACGGGGTGCAGGCAGGGGTATGACTTTGTCTTCCTATGTAACAATTCCACCTAACGGTGTTTCAGCAGAGGTTGCTGCAATCATGGAGTGTGCCAGAAAAAACCAGGTGCAAGACATCAGGGACAGGAGCATCTCCATTTTTTTCAGATAGCCATGCGGCTTTGAGGACTCTGGACTCTAATGAGTTCAGGTCAAACATCGTCCAGGACTGCTTCAACACAATATCTGCACTAGGCAGATGTAACAGTGTGACACTCTGTTGGGCCCCTGGTCATGCAGGGATCCCTGGGATGAGGCTGCGGGCGCCCTGGACAATGCATCTTCGTCTTCAGAATTTGTGGACCCAGAGCCTTTTCTGTGCTGTGTCTCGTCAGTATGCGTGCTAGGCGGTGAAACGAAATGAAATTGTTTATTGACACAATATGTTACTTAATAGCACAACAGGTAATAAGAGGTGTCTTGTGAGCTAAAGTACTTAGTTAAACTAATAATAATCATAAAAATAATAACAAAACTAACAATAAACGTTTTGTTGTTAAAATCATAAAACATTCCATGCAGTGGCGTAACTTCCATTCAACAGGCTTAAGAAATCTCAAGACCATCCAATTTACACAGGCTGTAAACTATTCAATGCTCTCCCAAATGACATAAAATCTAAATCAGGCACACCAAAATTTAAGCACTTATTAAAGCAGTTCCTAATAGACCATCCCTTTTACAAACTATCAGAATTCCACGATTTAACCGCATATCAGCCTAACCCTGACCCGGCCTAGCTAACAAACCTAACCTAACCTGACCTGAGTCTTTGACTCATGGCTTCATTTCTTTGACCTACCCCCAGTCTTAACCCGTGAGGGGTCGCGTCGCTGTCTTTTCCACCGGGGTTTCAGATTTCTAGTAATATCTCTGATACGTCTTGAGCTATGGTGACCACCCCTCGTATACCTTTCATTGGACTCGTCCACTAGCTGGCAGATCATATGTCACCCCCCTCACCCGCGCCAGTCGTCGTCTGAAGTGTGTTTACTGCGGACACTGGTGGAATCCACCGTGCGCGACCCATCTCATTCATGTGATTTTGATGTTTTTATTTGTGACGTTTGCGTGAATCAATGACTTTTATGGCCTGATATGGATTCTATAATATATTATAGAATATATTCTATAATAATATTATTAATATTATATTAATTATAATATTATAATATATAATAATATAATATATTATAATATATAATTTATATATATATATATATATATATATATATATATATATATATTATATTTTTATATTATGTTAAAAATATAATATAAAAAATATTAGGCCTACATTTTTTATATTATATAATATATATAATATTTATAATATATATTATTATTAGTATTATATATATTATAATAATATTATTCTATATAATATTATTAATATTATAATATATTCTATAATATATTATTATTAGTATATTACTTTATTATTATTATGTTATCACTCGGAGATATTTATATGTACCTAGAGTGTAACATGTATATAATAAAACTCACATTTATGACACTTTTGTTGATTTTTTCGTAGCCCGGTGGAATCCACCGTGCGCGTCCCCTCGCGGAACTTTCATTCACGCGCCCCCTCGCGGGTTAAGGACAGTGGCGGTGAAGAGGACAGTAAGTAAGTAAGTAAGTACTAATTTTTTTGGGCCCCCCTGCAAATTTATTTTTGGGCCCCCCTCCGATAGGTCCAGTCACCAGTTATCACTGTTTCCCGGTAGTAAACCAGTGTCAACCAATGGTTACATGTGGTGGTAGAGCCCTTTTTATTGCTTATCATTTACAAAAAAAAATTATCAAGACAAAGTTAAAGTATTATTATGCATGCACAATAAGTGTAATTATGCAGCTGCAAATCTACTATACCAATTTTAAATCTCTATAGCCTATTTTTATTCAGATTGCAACTAGGTCTACAGCCTACAAAGAAATTCAGCTTATCTAATTGTTTGTTCTATAATTTTACCCTCTCTTAGACATGCTATAAAAAAATTAAAGTAACGAAACGTAATGCATCTGATTTATATTTTATTCATCATCCAGTAAGGGGTTAGCCGATGAGCCTTGCTTGGTTTTAATTCGCTTTTGTTACAGTATCATTGTAATCAGGCTTTGAGGTTTACACCATCTAGACTTTTCACCGGTGACAGCTGTTTCAAAACAAATGCTTAAAAGTAGCATTATTTTATTTTCATTTAACTTTCATATTTCGTTGACTTGATGGTGACCCTATGACCAATGTTATAAAAAAATTGCAATTATTGAACTTAGTGCTAGACAAAAAACTATTTTTCCTTGGGCTGAGGCTGTTTCTAAACTTGCAATTCCGCTTGGACCAAAAAACTTAAATGCAAAGTTTAAGAAAAACCTAGCTACCTGCTAGATTTCGAGATCGATGGAAAATACATCACCACAGGACATTCCTCTTATTGTAGTATATCATTATACTATTATTATTTAGCTATTAATTAATTAATTAATTATAATTATTTATTGTTGTATAATTTATTATTATTTAGGATTATTTAGCTAGCAACAAGGGTTCTTGGATTTTTAACTCTAAGCACAACGAATAACACGTGTTTTAAGAAGAAGAAAAACAAATGCAACTTTTAAAGTTTATAATACTTAACACTATTGTTATCGGCATTTTAAGCGTTTTTCTCATAAAAAATCAAAATCCCCCAAATTTAAAATAAATAAAAAATTAATTTATTTACCTTTGTTAATTTCAGTAAAAATGTTTTTATCACTATTATTCTTCAAAAGTATTTGTTTTGTCTTCATTGGAATTCCTAAGCATGTACGGTACGGAGGTTTGGGAAACAAATGATTTGATTACCTCTGAAACTTATAGCTTTTTCGTTCTTTAGTATATTCTGTATTTTAGTACTTAAGCCGCTTAGATTCTTTTGGGACATTGTGCTACAAATATAGTTTTCCATTAACTTTAATTTTGAAAGGATCCCAAAATTAAATTACCGCAAAACATGGCGACGAATTGTGTGGCGGGCAGGTTGAGCCAACAGGGGCTAGCGGCTAGCGGCAGGAGTTATGTTTAAATATAATAATTAGGTAATAATCCATACCAGAAAATATAAAAATTTTATTTACATTTGGTATAGAATGAATTAGGCCTATTACATCGAAAAATATTTAAAAATAAGCAATATACAAAGTTTAATTCCGATCAACCTGGTTTTCGAACTTAACCTGAAGAACACTGTCCTACACCTTCATACCAAATATCATCGAAACCCAAGGTCTCCTTCAAAAGTTGTGTAAATGGACATATTTAAAGATATACATATATATATGAATTTGAACGAACGGAGTTTTTGGCTTTTATGGACCTCAAAACAAAAAAATAATATGGTCCTGGCCTTAGGTCTTACCATGACTACTACCGTATTAGCGTATTCCCTAAAGGGAAATTCGCTATTATTCTCTATAAAGAAATTTGCTAGGCCTAAATAAAAAATAAAAAACCAAAGTGTTCCAATAATAATGTAAAAACTAACATTATAACAATGAAACACAATATAAATATACATTAATTACATTATTAATAGTTAATTAATGAATAATATTAATACATTTTACCCATTAAATAGCACTTCCGATTTATGGGAGCAATCAAAAATCGAGATTGTTGAATTGTGCCACTGCAAATTTTCCTGACTTTTGGCACTTTTTCTCTTATTTTTCCTGACTTTCGACATTTTTTCAAACATTTTCCTGACTTTCCCTGACCAAAACCCAAAAATCCTGACTAATCCTGACTTTTAATATCTGTGGCAACCCTGAGAGGTCCCGAAAACCACCACTGCGGACAGCATCCCAGTTGACGGACTCAAACTTTTCCATCCATTCCGACTGGACTGCCTCCTGGGAATCTTTCCAAGGTCGGAATTGCTTTCTGATTGACGACTTGACCTTAGCAGTAGGTGGTATGGATCTTCCTCGGAATCAGTGGACTTTATTAAATTGATTCCGCACTGGTGTAGGAAGATGTAATTATTGGAAATACAAATGGGGAATGGTAGATGATCAGTCATGCAGCTGTGGTGCGGAGTTTCAGACTATGGCTCACATTGTCACCGAGTGCCCTTTGAGTGCTTTCCCGGAGGGGCTGATGGGCATGCATTGTGCAAGTGAAGCTGGGCTGCAGTGGCTTAGCGCCCTGGATTTAGCTCTATAGTGTTGAGATCATAAATGTTTATTTTAGTTTAATTTTAAATGTACTGACGCAGGTGATTTGCACTGCAGAACATCTTTTATTTGTTTTATTATTATTTTAAGTTGGTAGCTGGCTATGATAGCCATGCGATATATATATACCTAATTAATTTTATTATTTAAAAACAGTTAAACTTGTCAATGTCATAACAATTAGGCTAACTTTATAAGTTAATTTGGTTTTACTCGTGTTCCTTCTTTTACAAAATAAACCTTTTTTTTATGTGACTACTTATTTTCAACCACTGATGAGCTACCGTGTACTCGAGAATATTGGCATTGAATCCGGGTTGTAATTTAAACTCAACCACCAAGAACTTAAGAAGAATACAGTAAAATAGTAATTTAAAACCATACAATAAACATTTGTAAATATGTTATACCCTATTCCTATTGATTTTAGCTTGTTATCAGTCAACATTGCAATTCCGTAACTATAATTCTGAAACGACTTAGATTGAACACAAATTGTTCTTTTTCACAATTAAAGGTGGCAATATTATGTAATTAAACTCCAATTTTCTGTTTTATTTTTTCTGTTGTTAAAATAAATACAGGTCTACTGGAAACTTTTAAACGGCGAAACTTCGTTATCCGTCTCCACCGTTATTATCGATGTGGAAACTTCGATATTGCGATTGATATTGCTATCATATCGATGACGATGATACAATTACACAATACGATTATGATTTTATCACCTGATTTAGTTTCGTTCTTATATAATTAAACAAACCTTTTGATAATAAAACAAATATATTCAAACAAGTAACTGAAAATAACAACAACAAAAAAGTTAAAATGTAACCTGTAACAATGAACAACACAAAATAAACTAACCAAGTTAATAAATTAACTTAGCTGCATCTAAATTGTATTGTGAGAAGAAGCAGACTTCGTTATAGATCTAAAATGGCGTCACACCACACAAATGCTGCCAAATACAAATCAGAAAGGTATTTTTTTCTATTTTATTGAGGGAATATGCGTTTTAAATGTTTTCCAAACACCATTGATTTTGTTGTTATAAACATCGCTGTCAATAAAAGTGACTGAGGTTTACGGTTACACTGTTTTAGGTTAGATTATTATTATGATACATTTCTTATCTCAGTATCATTGTTGATTCGATTGTTTTCATCGCACAATTTCAATCGCTATATCGAAATTTCCACATCGATAATAACGGTGGAGACGGATAACGAAGTTTCGCCTTTTAAACTTCATGTAAAACTAATTAACTTAATGAAAAACAAAACACATTCGTTTTGTAGAAAAATATAGGCTAATGATAATTACAATATCATTTTTGCGGTATGAGACTGCGGGAACGCCTACTAACTAGCATGCCATTTTAAAAACTGAGCAGGCTTGAGGAAGTCAACAGTGTCTTAGTTTCTAAAATACTCCACAAAGTTCTGTCTCAGTTCGTTTTAAGGTTACAATACGCAAGATCGTCTGCACAGCGAGACCTCGGGGGCTCGTACTGCACAGTTGCGACCTAGACCTATAGTTTTCATATCACACTATACAATCAAACATTGGGAATTTCTATAAAAGCAGTGAACCATCATAAAGAAAGTAGCCTAATTAAGTTGAGAGGTCAATTTACAGATTCTAGGTAGCATCTCACCTCAGATTAGTTACTCACCTCTTTTATCCCACATTTACCTTATCTTAATACTGTATTTTAATTAATAGCCTAGGCCTAGGCCTGACTTAATTTAAAATAGGCTAAGCCTAATGGAGCTGCTTAAAATACTTGTCTAATACTGTGAAATATTGGTTCATTGTTAAACCTAAAGCAAAGTATACAGTTTGTACTGCAGTGTTCAGACATCGAGGGAGTTCATTCAAGGTAATTTATATGATAGGAGTGGCTACAAATCTTCTTTTGTGCTAATGACTAATACATTTAATACCTAGGCTACTTTAGCATGACACACAGAAAACTTGATAAATAAACATTGAAAGTGTATTAACTTACATGCTTCAATCCTTTCACATATATTTTGTGAGCAGAATTTAAGTGAACATTATATTTAACAATAAAAATAAACCACAATAAGGAAGGAACCCAACCTATATTTTGCTTTCGACATCAAGACAAGACGAAGACACCAAGACAGCGACAGCTGACTTTGATTAGACAGATGGTCAGGGGCAGGGCAGGGGTAAATAAATAAATAAACGCAGCTGATCTTGACAAAAAGGAAAAAGGAAAGTCTTATATATACTTATAAACCATATCTATAATCTGACCCATCGAACTGAATAGTCTTGGTTCCCGTAATTTCTTCTTCTAATTATAATTAAAATATTCATAAGTAATAATATTCACTGCTCCTGACGAGTAGCATATCAACGACACATTGTGGATTTTTCTGAAAGTTAGGTGAAATGAGACTGTGGCAACTTTGATAATAAGACAGGGACAATTGATTCATACTGTTTATTGTACTATAAGTACGCTTGTTCTACGCGTATGAGGATGAACGGCAACATACGCCAGATAATCCTAGTTCCACGCTATTAAGAAGCAGAATTTATAATCCTGTCCTGCAGGAGTCCTGACTCCTGACTGGTCAATCTTTACAGTTGCATGGTTAAAGACTAAAGCCGACCCTGCCATAAAATGATAAACCTCCTTCCTTGGCTGCCTTGGCTTGGCCTAGTCCTAGTCCAACTAACTAAAAAATGACGTTTGACCTAACCTAACCTATCTGAGTTACTGAGTTTGATTTTAGGACTGACTGGATTTATTTTATTCTTATATTTAAAACAAACGTTTTTTGGTAGGACGTTGGTTTGTTAATTGACATTAAATTTTACACGGTAACAATATTGGTGGTATTTGCCATGAGCACATCTCAGGTGAGACAAAATTTAGAGTTATGAAACTAGCAGGCCCTATTTTCAAATGATTTAAACATTTTTTTATTAATCTGAAGTGCTCTAAATTTCTCTCATTACCTTCTTGGTGCTCTTTAATTTAACAGGGTGTCTACTGGTCACTGAAGTTACCAAAAGTCACTGATTTTAGTTAATGGTCACCAAAAAGTCACTGATTTTCTTTAAATGCAGTAAATGTCACACATTTTTAGTATGATAATATTGCAAAATAATACGATTGCGAGCAAATGTTTTGCGACTTTTACAATTTCCCCCCAACATTTTCTATCTTAGAGATGGAAAAGTCGCTGATTTTTAAAAATTTTCACACCCAAAAGTCACCAAAAAGTCACTGATTTTTATATCACTTTGGCAGTAGACACCCTGTTTAAAAGGCCTATAAGTCATTTATGGCAACTTACCATAATACTGTACACAGTAACTTGCAAGCCAATTTGTCTTAGTTTATTATTACTGTACTCTGTTGTTTGCCACTGGAATTTTGCACTGCCAGTTAGTAGGCAATACACTGTTAGGGGATTGCCAGTAGATTTATAAAATTGCCCGGCAGTACTGTGACTACCAAATTTACTTAACAAATAAACTCTTATATAGTACTGTAAGTTATAACTCACATTCAAAATTATTAAAACACTCATAACTTAAATATACAGTTCAGGGCGAAACTTAGTTATCCGTCTCCACCGTTATTATCGATGTGGAAATTTCGATATTGCGATAATATTGCTAGGCCTAGTACATCGATGGTACAATTACAATTACACGATACGATTACGATTTTATCACCTGGTTTAGTTTCTCGTTCTAATATAATGAAATAAACCTTTTGACAATAAAACAAATACCGTATATATTCAAACAAGTAACTGAAAATAACAACAGAAAAAGTAAATATTGTAGATAATGTAACCTGTAACAAAGTACAACACAAAATAAACTAACCAAGTTTGTTGTGTAGCTGTATCTAAATTCAAATTGTGAGAAGAAGCAGACTTCGTTAGATCTAAAATAGTGTCACACAAATGCTGCCAAATACAAATCAGAAAGGTATTTTTTTCTATTTTATTGAGGGAATATGCGTTTTAAATGTTTTCCAAACACCATTGATTTTGTTGTTATAAACATCGCTGTCAATAAAAGTGACTGAGGTTTACGGTTACACTGTTTTAGGTTAGATTATTATTATGATACATTTCTTATCTCAGTATCATTGTTGATTCGATTGTTTTCATCGCACAATTTCAATCGCTATATCGAAATTTCCACATCGATAATAACGGTGGAGACGGATAACGAAGTTTCGCCTTTTAAACTTCATGTAAAACTAATTAACTTAATGAAAAACAAAACACATTCGTTTTGTAGAAAAATATAGGCTAATGATAATTACAATATCATTTTTGCGGTATGAGACTGCGGGAACGCCTACTAACTAGCATGCCATTTTAAAAACTGAGCAGGCTTGAGGAAGTCAACAGTGTCTTAGTTTCTAAAATACTCCACAAAGTTCTGTCTCAGTTCGTTTTAAGGTTACAATACGCAAGATCGTCTGCACAGCGAGACCTCGGGGGCTCGTACTGCACAGTTGCGACCTAGACCTATAGTTTTCATATCACACTATACAATCAAACATTGGGAATTTCTATAAAAGCAGTGAACCATCATAAAGAAAGTAGCCTAATTAAGTTGAGAGGTCAATTTACAGATTCTAGGTAGCATCTCACCTCAGATTAGTTACTCACCTCTTTTATCCCACATTTACCTTATCTTAATACTGTATTTTAATTAATAGCCTAGGCCTAGGCCTGACTTAATTTAAAATAGGCTAAGCCTAATGGAGCTGCTTAAAATACTTGTCTAATACTGTGAAATATTGGTTCATTGTTAAACCTAAAGCAAAGTATACAGTTTGTACTGCAGTGTTCAGACATCGAGGGAGTTCATTCAAGGTAATTTATATGATAGGAGTGGCTACAAATCTTCTTTTGTGCTAATGACTAATACATTTAATACCTAGGCTACTTTAGCATGACACACAGAAAACTTGATAAATAAACATTGAAAGTGTATTAACTTACATGCTTCAATCCTTTCACATATATTTTGTGAGCAGAATTTAAGTGAACATTATATTTAACAATAAAAATAAACCACAATAAGGAAGGAACCCAACCTATATTTTGCTTTCGACATCAAGACAAGACGAAGACACCAAGACAGCGACAGCTGACTTTGATTAGACAGATGGTCAGGGGCAGGGCAGGGGTAAATAAATAAATAAACGCAGCTGATCTTGACAAAAAGGAAAAAGGAAAGTCTTATATATACTTATAAACCATATCTATAATCTGACCCATCGAACTGAATAGTCTTGGTTCCCGTAATTTCTTCTTCTAATTATAATTAAAATATTCATAAGTAATAATATTCACTGCTCCTGACGAGTAGCATATCAACGACACATTGTGGATTTTTCTGAAAGTTAGGTGAAATGAGACTGTGGCAACTTTGATAATAAGACAGGGACAATTGATTCATACTGTTTATTGTACTATAAGTACGCTTGTTCTACGCGTATGAGGATGAACGGCAACATACGCCAGATAATCCTAGTTCCACGCTATTAAGAAGCAGAATTTATAATCCTGTCCTGCAGGAGTCCTGACTCCTGACTGGTCAATCTTTACAGTTGCATGGTTAAAGACTAAAGCCGACCCTGCCATAAAATGATAAACCTCCTTCCTTGGCTGCCTTGGCTTGGCCTAGTCCTAGTCCAACTAACTAAAAAATGACGTTTGACCTAACCTAACCTATCTGAGTTACTGAGTTTGATTTTAGGACTGACTGGATTTATTTTATTCTTATATTTAAAACAAACGTTTTTTGGTAGGACGTTGGTTTGTTAATTGACATTAAATTTTACACGGTAACAATATTGGTGGTATTTGCCATGAGCACATCTCAGGTGAGACAAAATTTAGAGTTATGAAACTAGCAGGCCCTATTTTCAAATGATTTAAACATTTTTTTATTAATCTGAAGTGCTCTAAATTTCTCTCATTACCTTCTTGGTGCTCTTTAATTTAACAGGGTGTCTACTGGTCACTGAAGTTACCAAAAGTCACTGATTTTAGTTAATGGTCACCAAAAAGTCACTGATTTTCTTTAAATGCAGTAAATGTCACACATTTTTAGTATGATAATATTGCAAAATAATACGATTGCGAGCAAATGTTTTGCGACTTTTACAATTTCCCCCCAACATTTTCTATCTTAGAGATGGAAAAGTCGCTGATTTTTAAAAATTTTCACACCCAAAAGTCACCAAAAAGTCACTGATTTTTATATCACTTTGGCAGTAGACACCCTGTTTAAAAGGCCTATAAGTCATTTATGGCAACTTACCATAATACTGTACACAGTAACTTGCAAGCCAATTTGTCTTAGTTTATTATTACTGTACTCTGTTGTTTGCCACTGGAATTTTGCACTGCCAGTTAGTAGGCAATACACTGTTAGGGGATTGCCAGTAGATTTATAAAATTGCCCGGCAGTACTGTGACTACCAAATTTACTTAACAAATAAACTCTTATATAGTACTGTAAGTTATAACTCACATTCAAAATTATTAAAACACTCATAACTTAAATATACAGTTCAGGGCGAAACTTAGTTATCCGTCTCCACCGTTATTATCGATGTGGAAATTTCGATATTGCGATAATATTGCTAGGCCTAGTACATCGATGGTACAATTACAATTACACGATACGATTACGATTTTATCACCTGGTTTAGTTTCTCGTTCTAATATAATGAAATAAACCTTTTGACAATAAAACAAATACCGTATATATTCAAACAAGTAACTGAAAATAACAACAGAAAAAGTAAATATTGTAGATAATGTAACCTGTAACAAAGTACAACACAAAATAAACTAACCAAGTTTGTTGTGTAGCTGTATCTAAATTCAAATTGTGAGAAGAAGCAGACTTCGTTAGATCTAAAATAGTGTCACACAAATGCTGCCAAATACAAATCAGAATGGTACTTTTTTTGCTATTGTATTGAGGGAATATGCATTTTAAATGTTTCCAAACACCATTGATTTTGTTGTTATAAACATCGCTGTCAATTAAAGTGACGGAGTTTTACAGTTACACTGTTAGGTTATATTATTATTATGATACATCTTTTCTCAGTATCGTTGTTGATTCGATTGTTTTCATCGCTCAATTTCAATCGCAATATCGAAATTTCCACATCGATAATAACGGTGGAGACGGATAACGAAGTTTCGCCCAGTTCAGCAACTAGCCAAATCAGCTACACTTCTTTAGCTGATATGACAATCCGGAACAAACGCAATCGTAAGCCAATCTGAGGTTTTTTTTATGTACATGTAGGCCATAAATAAAACAGCCTCGTTAAATCCTGTCGATTTCGGCCGCAAGAAACTCTGCGCGCGCTGATGACTCATTTCCAAGACGTCATTCAGACCATCCAGCGTCCGATCCATTGGAGTCCGAACGAGAGATATTCGACTGTACTTACACTCCCCTACTAAATAATAACATAAACTCACCATCACCAACAATGAACTTTAAGCAAAGAAGACAATCAGTTGTCCTTAACAGAATTAACTCTGTGAACGATAAGTGTTTTAAATGCTGCCAATATTTCCCTCAATTAGTTATAGGCACAACCCTGATAATTGAATGGAAGCATACCTATTGGTTGGATATATTTAATAAAACCTAACGATGATATTATTATTTGAATTATCGTACACTAGAATATTGAAATTGTAAATACATTGTCTTTTCTGAAGTGAAAAACTTATGTAAGTTAAATCATCTTCAAATTTTTATTAAGTATTTAAATTACGTACTAATGTATGGTATTTTTAGGCCCCGCAAGCAGCTACGGTACAAGAGTTCTCTATACGAGTTCCAAAGTGAGTGAGATAACAATTGCCTATTTTTAAGGATCTGGTAGGATGTAATAGTGGTACTGTAAATATGGTAGCCTAGTAATTTTAGTTTATCGACGGTAGTTTTGGTTGTTTGGTACCTGATAATTAATTCCAGTTACCGGTAGGTCTGAAATTTTTCCTTTCCTAAAAATATTAATTACCTTTGAATGGAATTAATGGGTGAGATGTATCAGCCTATCACACTAACTTAATTTTCTTTTAGGATACCTAGCCTACATGATTATTAGCATTCTTTTCATCTATATAATATGCAAGCATGTTTCATTTGCTCCCTTTTTCTCAGCGTGTGTGCATCGTAGGAGAAAGCCGTGCATATTGTTGGAAAGGTATTGTGCTGTAGATGAACAGAATTGCGTTTTAATTCACATCGGCCCACGGGGTTATGCCCTACAGGCTTTTAAAGTTTCAATGTTAATCTTATAGGAGAAGGATAGGTGATTGAATCATTAGACAGCTGTTGTAATAACAAATCAGGAAGAGCAGATGCTTCAGTTGTAACATATTGTTTTAACTAATTTGGTCCAGACAATCCAGATCAAATGAAAAATGTTGGTTGAATTTCAACCAGGAGGCGATCTCTTGTTTAAATTAATGTATATTTTGTTTGAGAGTTGTCATGTTAGAACAGGACAGAACAGAACAGATATCAATTACGATCCCTCACCTCAGATATCATGAAATTTCCTATTGTAGAAGGAAAACCTGAACTCAAAATTTGGAATTTTAATGATCAAGCCCTCTACTTTGTCTTTTTTTATGGTATGGTATGAACATATTTGATTCATAGCTTATGCGTACGTCCATTTTGTTTAAAATCTAACAATAGTTCTACAAGATTTTAAAAATTTGTGATTTTTAATGACTAAATTTATATAATGAAAATTAATTTTATTTTGGCAGTCACTTAAGTTTAATCAAAATTTTAAGAAAACATTTATACTCACAAAAAAAAGTTTTTATGTTTTCTTTACAACTTTCTTGGGAGACATTTTAGAGCAAAGGTAATTAGATTTTTGTCACATCATTCATAGCTTTTAATGTATTGGAATTAAAAGCAAAATTCCACATACACGACCCCAAAAGGTCAAACACCTTGGAAGTTATTTCATTCCCAAGATTTGTTCATATGATTTTAATGGAAAGTTTGATGGTTGTTTTTCTGCCTTTACTGTCTCGGTCAACCATTACAGTGCGGTTATATCAACCGCTTACATATAAGATTGCTATGCGCTATGCTTACATTATGATTGAAGTGTGCTGTGCTTACATTTAAGATTTTTGACTGACTCTTGGTATGCCGTCCCTCGTAAGGGCCAGCCGGTCGTTAGTGGTGCAGTTAACTAGGTCACTGTCACCAGTAGTGATAAGCTATATAAACTAGCCTATGGCATTTTTATCCCTTGTGGTGTAAAAGTTATTAAAGGTGTCTGGGACTGAGTTATCACCCTGTATAATGAAAACTCTCACGGGTTTTGTATGCGCTTGAAGTTCGTATTGTGTGGAGGAAGTGGTTGAAAGTTCAGGGGATGGAAATGTATCAGTGCCCACTGCTAACGGATGCAAAGTAAATCAGCATTCATTATATACATAGCTAAAGTTACTTGTTTGTTCAATAAATGCCTGAAGCCTTAATCTGTTTGATACAGGAACTCTAGGAAGAGACATCATGTGATGAGATTCAATTCCGTCCTCAATGTGGACTTTGCCAAATGGGGACAAGTGAAGATGGAGAGAGAGAATAATGCAAAGGAGTTTGCAAGACCTGATGACGACATGCCTAAGTAAAGGAAATTTTATTGAAATTAAACATTCCATTTTACTATGAATTACAATATTTGAATATTTAGTACCAAACAGTTTTTGCTGTCTAACCCAGAGGCATTTTAGTTAAAAGAGTGTGCGGGGAATTAGAAATGTTTTAAGTCTTTGTGACAAGTTTTTGAAGTAGAGCACAAGTTAAGTGTTTAATTAATTGAAAAATAGTAAAAAGTTAAAGCGTTATATCATGGGATGTATAAATCATAAAATGGGTTTTTGGCTTTTTTAACTTTAATTTATAAAATTCAACAATTTTTAACTGAGCTAAAAAAAAACAATCAACTATTTTGAATTTTTTACTTAGCTTAAATGGTTATGGAGAAAATCCAAAAACTATGTTTTCCATGTTATGCTTATGGGAAATCAACAAAACCTTCTATCTTGCTTATTTATTGACATATCTTGATAAAATTTGGTACATTCATTATCAAGTGTTTAACTTATATTTGCTTGCAAAACCCATATGGCGGCAAACCTACGTACTTACCCCTATGGGGTTAATGGGGAAAATGAAAATAACACCATAACTTGATAAAACTTGGTATCTACATTCACTAGGTAGGGTTTAACTTATATTTACCAAAAACCCCATATGGTGGCCAAATTACATACTCTCATCCCCATGGGTTTTATGGGAAAATAGAAAATATACCAAAACTCCAATGGAAATTCGCTGAGAACGCAGGTCTGCTGCGACGGGGTATTATTTATTTATCCTGATATTTAGATATGGATCAGGAATGATAGGCCTGTATGTGATATACCGATGTAGTGTATCAGTAGATTCATTACTTTCACTTTTTAGTGAACAATAACGATTTGTCATGTTGAAAGTTTACATCCCTGAAGGGTATACCTACTGGTTGCTGAAATGTCGCTAATAAAACGTTACGACTGGAAATTTATAGTTTTATTGATTTGCACATAATGGAAAGTAGTTGTCACTCTTAATATATGTTTTTGTTTCACTTAATGAAATTGGAAGAATGGTTGTACACCCAATAGTTCTGTGCATGTTAAAGCCTGTTTTGATTTCATACTAAATACAAGTAAGTAAATAGAACGTTTTAAAATTGAATCCATTTATACTCTTAATTATGATGGTTTTAGATTTGGGGCTGGCAGCGAGTATGGAAGAGAGGCCAAAGAAGAAGCAAGGCGCAAGAAGTTTGGGATCGTCAGTAAAAAATACAAACCAGAGGACCAGCCTTGGATATTGAAAGCTGGCGGTAAAACAGGAAAGAAGTATGTAATTTGTCTGAATTTTAAGCACCTAAGTATCCATATTCAAGTGAATGTATCACAAGGCAACAAAACCATCTTAATCTTTAAAGTGCTAGAAATTTAGTTTTTTATGGCCCAGCTTTCAGTATTTTGCGCACTTGCTTGGTGTGACGTTTGTCTGAGGTGTTTTGATAGTGTATGAGGTATTAATTAGATAATTTTTCTGGTGTTTTGTAGATTCAAAGGCATCCGTGAGGGTGGAGTGGGGGAGAATGCAGCATATTACGTGTTCACACATGCGGCTGATGGTGCCATTGATGCCTATCCACTGTGCGAGTGGTACAACTTTCAACCCATCAATCGGTACAAGTCTCTGTCAGCTGAGGAGGCCGAGCAAGAGTTTGGCAGGTCAAGTATTTAGTTATGATTAGATAAGATTATTTGAGATGCCAATAAAAAATGTAAAGGATTTTATTTTAAGATTGCTTAGCTTATACAAAATAAAGTAAGAGTATCCACAGAATTTTTACCACAGAAGTATAACTTTATACCCTACTTATTAAAAATTTTAATGACCTATTTATTTCTTTTATGTATTTTTTTCTTATTTGTCAACGTTTTAGGCTAGTTTTAAATAGGCCTAGCGGATTATAGTTCTTTTGTTTTTATTTATTTTTCTCTCTACAGACGTAACAAAGTAATAAACTACTTTTCACTGATGTTGCGGAAACGGCTAAGGAACGATGAAGATGGGGAGTTGGATGAAGAGGAGAGCAAAGCCAAGCGTGGGAACTCAAAGAAGTCTAAAGGTAAAATCTAGCTTAAAATTATGACTATAATAGAGATAAAAAACATTTGATTACCATATGGAATTTTTTAACATGAAACACACACACACACACACACATACATTACTTTTTTACATTGGAAAAATATTTTTAAACACCGACGCACTATGTGGTGTGTTGGCATGTTTTTTAAGTAAGTAGCCTTTTTTTAAATAAAAAATAAACTAGGAGAGATTTTTTAATAATTTTGTTTTAACATGAAAGCCTGAACTTTAGTCTACTTTTCTACATAATTTCCGCCATTATTAAGGCACTCTTCATATCGTCCAATTAGCTTTACAATTCCATTGGCATAGGATTCTGCCGCCTGCCTTGAGACATACCCCAATACAGTCGTTTTGACATTGTTGACATTGTCGTGGTGAACCCGCCTAGGCCTTTCTTAAAATTAACGTGTAGTAGTCACTTGGCAATAGATCGGGACTGTAGGGAGGATGATTGAGTTGTTTCCAGCCAAATTCTCTGATCAATTCCTGGGTTCGATAAGTCACATGTGTTTTGGCATTATCGTGAAGCAAAATGATGCAATTAATCATCCACATTTGTGCGGCCATCTTTAAATACCCTACCCCACTTTTGTACCATTCCATCACTCATGTTTACTCCGTACACCATACAGATCTGACAATGAATATCGATCGATTTCAGGCCTTAGATTGCATATTTATACTAACCAATACTTATCTCATTCAATTACTACAGCCGCTATATTTCATCCACAAGCTGATTGCCAATATTGTCATCCACCCCTTTAACTGGACAGAAAGGAGAAATTGAGCTTGTAGATGCAGTCTTAAAGGAAGAAATTGATATTAATAAACAAGATTATAAAATTAATAGAAAAGAAAGAGATTGTTGAGAATATCTAGCCTACAGAAAACAGTTAACAGATCGTACTTCGTAATCTGCGGGACTCATATTTTATTGTGAGTATGACTGAAAGGTGAGGGTGATTGTGATGGATCAGATGGGGTGTTGCTTTGTTACTGACAAAAAGCAGATGATTCATTTGTCAAGATCATTAATCATTGCTAGAGCCACCCTGGTTTTATCATAATATTGATAAAGGGAACCACAACTATTAAGAAGACTAGCTGTTACTTGACATACTTTGCAATGACAACCTGAGGAATTTTTTGCCCTTCGTTCTCTACGCTCACTCACCGTCAAGTTCAGCTCGGTCGTTGCGTTCACTTGCCGTCAGGTTTACCTGGTTCGCTCTGCTTACTCACCGCAAGTCTATTTTATCATCTAGTTTTTTATTACCAATCTTCGCTTAATAATGTCAATAAGAACAGATGTTTATAGAATTAATGAAAAAGATTTTTTTTTACATGTATTCATAAACAACTAAGATCAAAAACTCCAAAACAACTTGACATGGGTAAGTTTATAATAGCCCTGCAATAGGCTTTGTCACAGTTCCACAGGAATCGGATAAGTATCCTATGTCTATCTCCTAGTTGTCTACCTTCCCACAAATTTTCAGCCAAATTGGTTCAGCCGTTCTTGAGTTATAAATAATGTAACTAACACGAATTTCTTATATATGTATATATAATATTATATTATATATTAGAGATTATTATAGATAGATGTAAGGGCTTCGCATTGTGTTTAAAAACATGGACTTAAACCAATTTAAACTTTGCTTTTTGTAGATTTTAAGATTTCGGATATGGATGACTGGATGAATAGTGACGATGATGATTCAGAGGAAGAAGAAGAAAACGACGATGAAGAGGCAAAAGAAAAAAAGAAGAAAAAACGTAAGTGCCTATTACTAAGATAACTAAAAAAATTGGTTATCAGAAAAAAAAACATTCACTAATTTTGTCTGTATGTGTGCCTTATCACCTTGTGAATAATATTTGGGCTTATGTTAATACCTTTTCAAAATGATAAAACCGGCTACAACTTGAGTTGATTGCAGAAGCGATTTGATTGAATATCACTAAAATTCACCCTTAGACAAAATGATTTTATAAATTAATTGTAGATTACTTTAAATTGTTGTGGTTGAGTTTAAATTTAGGACTCTGCAACACTCCCTTACTTATTTACTTAAATTTCTATTTACCTATTTCTAATTAATTACTTAGGGATTCTGGGTAATGGCAAAATTTATCTATCAGGTGTGTTTGAGAATAAAGAGTTACCTTAATGGCGTCAAATGGTTGTCAATTAGAAAACCAAGTATCTTACGTTCTTATTCATATCAGTTTATTTTTTCATCATTAGGCCTAAAACCTTTCAATCTAGTACTTTTATATCTTTGAACTCATATCTCTTTTTTTATTCTACAGGAGTTCAAAATTTGCTCAAATTTATCTCATAATAAAACAATATTATTAGGAATAAGTACTGTAAGATGAAAACTTTTCAATAAGCTTAATTTCATAAATTTGAATGAGGAACTTTCAAAAACAATGTACATAAATTTTTATGCCATTTGTAGAATTTAGATTAATTTTATAGAGAAAAACGACAAGAATAAAAAAGAAACAGCGAAGAAGAAGAAGAAGGGTGGTTCGGATGACTCGGCCGTGGAAGAAAGTGACGACGGAGATGAGGAGGGCCGAGAACTCGACTACATTTCAGATTCTTCCGACAGGTGAATTAGTTCATCTCTTTTTGAGATACCTTTGCTAAATTTTTTTTTCAATGTGGATATGAATACATTATGAGTTAAATGTTTCTTTGTCAATTACTTTGACAGAATCATTAATCCTCACCTCTCAGGGCTGGCAAAATCACTTTTTCAAAGAGAGTGAAAGTTAATGTACTGAAGAAATCTTTAACCTTACAGATCCTCTTTTATTATTATTATTTTTTTTTATATATGCTGGCCTATTGAAATTATTATAAATTTGAAGGATTGTGTAAAAATATTTAATGTCTACTGTCCGTTTTTGTATTCAGCGACTCAGACCATGAGGCTAAAATCGACAAAGACATGAAAGGGGTGGCAGAGGAGAGTGCCTTGCGGCGGCTGTTAAGTTCTGGAGAAGAGGATGAAGAAGATGAGGAAGATAAAGAGAAGAAAAGCGATGCGGATGACAAGGAAGACGATGACAAAGAGAAGATTGGCAAGAAGAAGAAGAAGGCCACCAAAAAAGAAAAGGATGAGAAGGACAACAAGTCTAAAGGGGATGAAAATGATGGTGGGTTTTGATTCAAAGAAAAGAATTTTAAGTTTAAACTTTTACAAGAAAATATATTACAGTACACTCTCGTTCATCGGACTCGGCGACATTGGATCTCCGCTTCATCGGAACTGAAAATCTGGATATTATTAATTTTTTTTTCTTCCGAAATAAATAATTTTTCCGTTTTAGCACCTTCAATTTCTATTCGTTCTATCCGCACAACAGTGAAGTATCACATTTTGCATCAAAAGTCATCAGGCGTTATCCATAATCTGTACCCATCGATGTGATTTACGAGGCCGTGGAGTATTCGCACAAAAATAGAAGGAGGAAGAGGGCAGGAAGTGAACATCCGCGACGGCCGCTTCCCAAACTGTCATTCAGTCTGTCTTGCGTCGCGACTGCACCTGTGTTACGTGGAAGTCAGTTGACTGCTGGAATATGAATATGAAATATGAGAATAAAGATTTTCGATCTTCATTTCCTGCGTTGTTTTTATTCCTATGGGTTCATTGTTACCATGTTCAAAGTTTGAGTGCCTTATTTTCATAAAATCTCTTGTGTTATCTTAAAAACAAGAGCGAATACAATCACGATAGGTCAACGTACGGGCGGAAATGATGACTCAGGACGGACTCCCCTTCATCGGAATTTTTTGACATCCGAACCAGCCGTCCGCCACATAAGTTCCTATGAAGCAGAGTGTACTGTATTCCCAATCAACTGTCTTGAATGGTATTTTCTGAGCATGGGTGGAACACGTGATCGATGTTTCCAAATAAAAATTTGTATCAATCAAGAAGTAATAAATGAACGGGTAAACGTCTACTTATATGAAGTGTAAATCAATACAAAAATCTTATTAACTTTACAAATTTAATTAAAAGACCTATTTATAAATAATAATGACCCGTAAAATATTTCTATAGTTAAGAAATTTGTTGGTTTAAATTAATTTTGGACTATGATAATAAAATTTTTTTAAATATAAAAATACAGGTGAATACTATGATGTAAGTAAATTATATTGAAAATTGTTTATTTATTTATTCCATCAGCATGGTTATTTCTATGACATTGCCCTTTGCAGAAAAGTTCAACATTTTATTGTTCTTTTTCAGAATCAACAAGTGAATCTAATGCTGATAGTTCTGATTCAGAAGCTGACAACAAAACTAAAACTCAGCAAAACAGGTAAAATCTATAAAATTGATTTAGTACGCTAAGGGTTTTTTTTTCTATAGAGAACTCCTACGATTCTCAACCAATTTTCAAGTTTTTGGTGTTGTCGGATAGGGCTTGGTCTGTAGTGGTTTCCACCAAAATTTTATGAGAATCTATATATTAATACGCAAGCATGTTTAGTTTCCTCCTTTTTTCTCAGCTCGTGTGTATCGTAGAAGAAATCCGCACATACCATTAGAAAGGTATAGTCCTGTAGATGAGCAGAAACACATTCTAATTCACATCGGACTACAGGGCTACGCCCCACAGATTTTCAAAGATCCAATGTTAATCTTATGGAGGAAGGAGAATTGAATGAATCATTAGACAGCTGTTCCAAAAAACAACTAGTAGAAAAACAGGAAGAACAGATGTTTTAGTTCTAAAATATTTCTAAGCTTCTTGGGTCCAGATAAACTAAAACTTTGATCGAATTTCGATCAGGAGGCTTTCGATCAAGTGCACTATTCATAAATTAAATTTCAATTTTTTTCATTAGAATAACAATGAGATTGGTTTGTGCATTTTAAACATCTGTGAACGTACAGCTGTAGTTTTTAATGATCATTGATATTTACAATATTGGATTGGGCAGATTTCATTGGTTTGGAACTAAATATAACTTTTGTATTGCATCAAAATAAATTGCTCAATGTCGAGCAACATGTGCACTAGTTAAGTACTATTCTATTAATTTGACTTCTGGCATTTTACTTTTGAAGAAACTAAAAAAAATCCTAAATAGACTGATTGACCAAATAAAGATTTAAAAGTGTTTTTCATCTTTCTGAACACAAAACAGCCAAGTGCACAAAAAAAAGTCTGTTCACTTTTCATCTTTCTGAACACAAAACAGCCAAGTGCACAAAAAAAAGTCTGTTCACTTTTTCCGCTTGCTAACCTGAAAAATTGTGTTTGTCTTAACCCTTTCCACTCAAATTAATTTGGACCTGTTTTCCCCATTTACTCGCATGCATTTTAATGGAAAATTTAGTTTCCTCTATTTTTGTTAAATTTTGGCCATAAATGATTTTTTAACAATTTTTTTTGTTATTAATTGTGATTCTGCATAAAATTTCAAACAAAATTCATTGAATATATATATATATATATATTTTTTTTTTTTTGGTACAGTATTGTATAAAAATTTTAACTGAGGACCCGGAAATTTGTGTTTATGGCCTATAGAAAAATATAATAAATTTTTTTATCTTATACTCTAAAACAAGCTCCGTTTGTCCGGGCAAAGTTTTTTTTCGCTCCAAGGATTTTTTATTTTTTGATTGAATATGGGGGTTTTGGCCACCAGAAATCGATTGGAGCTTGTCCCATAGCTGGGAAAAATCCGGTTTTCGCGCTAGAGCTCTTTAAAGTTTCCATGTTATCCTTATGGAGATTTTTAAATTGAACCAAAATCAGCTGATAACTGTAGATATAAACCAATGTAACCAATGTGTTACATCTTTAATCTGTAGTTTAGGAAAATTATATCAAAGTGCAGCACCCTTCGGCCTGGCGAGTGAGCAAAGCGGACGAGCTCTTCTTAAAAAGGAATAGGGCGAGTGAGCGGAGCGAACGAGCTTTGTGTGAGAAAGAAAGTAATAATTTTACCGAGCTTAAGCTCGGTCCCCCTGGTACTAATTTTTAAAACATGTATTCTACATACCTTATCTATTAGGAAAATAAAATCAGACATTCATTTTCCATAAAAAACCACATATTTACTTTTTTTTTTTAAAATAATTACAAACTTTTAGATTTTTACTCGTTTTTTCGTTTTTATGACAATTATTTTACTTTCCAACCCTGTATTTTATGTCTCTACATTTTTTTCAGTAAACTAGTAGAATGGTATTTGGAAAACATAGAAATATGTTCTTATGAAAAATTACTTTATCAACTCATTATTAGGCCTATTATGTATAAAAAAATAAGAAGAATAATTGGAACACGAATTACTTAGCGTTACAACACACAGCTTTTATTCTGAGTTGTTCACTAAGATGGATTATGCCCAACATAAATCATCATCACTCATTCAAAAACATAAGTTTTACTAGGCCTACCTAAAAAAGTTTGTTGTCCTTCAATGTGTGTCAAACCTCTCTCAAACAAATTCTCTACAACGGATTCCGATAGGCCTAGGCCTTGTTCGTCATCTACGCCCATTTCTATTTTATAAACGTAGTAATATACTCTGACAAATTATAAATGATAGTACAACAAACCAAAATAAAAAAACAATGAAAACTAAACTTGTAAAATATTAATTTTCACATCATTTCACTAGTTGAAATAACATAAACAACACGCACTAAACGCCGCCAGCAGACGATCACTCGCTAAACAGCACAACAATACAGAGCCAATTTCACAGCTGACTAAATAATCAAAATTTATATGTATTCGGACCAAAGACTGCTAAAATAAACGAAGGGAACATTGATCATGAATACAAAACGTAATACTAACACACACACATACTATATTAAATGTAAATACGAAAAAGCGAGCCGATGCAAATAATGTCGCAATAATAGCGACATTCGAGAGGAAGCGTATAAATTGGATGTCGCAAGTACTTGCGACACATGAGCGGAAAGGGTTAAATAAAAATCGTTCTAATCCGGAACAAATAAGGACAATGTAAACAAAAAACGACTTGCAGACTAAATTTTAAAGAGATTGATATTTTAAAAGATTTTGACATTTCATTCATTCAACTTTATTAGATTTTTTTAAATATTAAATTTAATATGGTATGGAAGTCAAATTATTGGATGTAAAAAGGTACTGAAATTTTAGTTGTTTCATTTTTAATTACTTATTTTTTTGATGATGGAATGTTAGCGTCAAGGTTACCAATCAATGCAATTAATGGTTTAAATACCTGGTTAATGCTGTTGCAACAAATTGGTTGTCATTAATCAGGTATTTAAACTATTAATTATATTAATTTTATTTTTTGAGCATCATAAAAATGTTTTTTATCAATCGGACAGAAAGTGTTTTTCTGTGCCTAATCGCAATTTTGTAATACACAATGACACACATAAAAAGCACTTTCCGTTCTAGTGATGAAAACAACTATAGTCGTAGACAGGCTAATTGGTGGGTGGCGGATCAGCTGTTAGAAATTATTACTTTTGTAAATCTAGGAGGTAAATCTATATTTATATATTCATCAAGAATTGTAATAATGCAAAGTAAGGTTTACCTTTTTTTCTAGCTTTATATGTGTTTACTAGTTTAAAGAAAATTCTTCAATATGTACGTAGTCCATTCCATTATCCAGTATTGCATACTTCTTTTGAGTTCTGCCCCACACAAAGTTATGTAGCAGCAATGGTGTTAATCATGCAGATATTCACCTCTTCAGATATCACAGAAAGAATAAAATCCTAATAATTTATTTCATAGACTCCATATCATTTTGCAGCTGTCTTGTGGGTGTAATCCTGAAACTGAGAACAATTTAACTAAGGTCCTTTGGCATGGTGATGTATTCAGGGTATTCACATTCTGAAAAATCAGGGATAGTCAGTTAAATCAATGGAAAATCTGGTCAGAGAAATAGGCTTACAAGCTGGAAAGGCGGAGAAGTTCACTTCAATAATGGATTTGATGGGACTGTTTTGGTGTTTCAGTTGGCTTCATTATTCATGAACACAGAGCCGATTTTAGCATTTTCCAGTAGCTCAAGATTCAAAAAAGGCAATCGTAAGTGGTCAGGAAAATTGATAGTAAATTTTCTGAGGAAATCCTGTTTTTGCAGTGCTAGCAGTTCGCGCTGCGCCAGTCCAGCCACCCCCGCCGACGGAAAGAGACCCGGCACCGCATTGGACGGATCCGCAGCTAAGAAGCCTCGGTTGGAACCGCTACCTCTTAACTTCAACAGGTAAATTCAAGTTTAATACACTCATTAAACCGGTGGTTAATGGTTCAGGGTGTTTCCTGTTAGAGTAGGCTCTCAAGAAACTGTACCAACTTGTCTCTGAGTACTCAGGACTTCCTTGCTGGGCTGACCTTGCCTGTGATGTTGCAGTGTACCACCTGTACCTGCACTAATACATTTAAGAGACGTGGTTGATCAAACTTGGCTTTGTCAATTGCATGTGCAAGGCAGAAAACAAAATATTAATTCTTGTGATACCGAATCCTATACTATAATACGAGCAATGTCTGACGGGATGTGTGTTCCATGATCTTGAAATCTAGCGGTTACATTTTGCTTAAACTTTGCATTTAAGAGTGTGTTGAGCCAAAAATAAGTTTAGAAACAGCCTCAATCTCAGAAAAAATCGAATTTGGTCTAAATTTAAGTTTTAAAATCATAATTTTTAACATCGGTCTTATGGGTTGCTATTTTGATAACTAAATAACAACTAAAAGTAAACAAAAATAAAGGAACATTAATTTTAAACTGTTTATAACAGCTGTTATCTGTAAAGAGTCTGGTAAATTTAATAGCTTGATTACCATGACACTATAACAAAAGTGAATTAAAACCAACGAGCAAGGCTCAACCTGGTACTTAAAAAAATTGTTTGAAAAACTGTTAGTCTAAATTTTTTGTTTTAGTCACTGTCTTTTTATTTACCTCTTATTGAATTACCTTAATTAAAAAATGTGGAACAAGTTTTCATTCCTTGTTTAGTACCATTTTCTTTTCTTAGCAAAGTACTACTTCGAGATGTTACAGGGCTGTTTTAATAACTTCTCTATGGAAGCTTGCTTGTGTGTATTTAAATGGAATAAGTAATCATACATTGACACTATAATTTGTAATACAATTAATTGTTATTCATTACCCAAGACCACTTGTGGGATACATATTCTTTTTTAATACAAATTGGTGGTTCACCACACTTGTCCATAAATTATTCTTGAGTGTCCGTTTTACTAATTAATTAGATATCTGCTTTAATGCTTATTCAAATTTATAACTGTTTTAGTTGCTGCCCTTATCATTGCTGGAAATAGTAATTTGCCTGAAACAGGTTCACCTTAAATTTGAATAATACATGTCACAGTCCACCTGGGCACCTTTTAAAACTATCAAAACTTACTTTAAAAAAATCATATTATTGTATGCTTTATTAGTTAAGACTTATTTCAATTTGCAAGGTTTGTCGGAAGCATATCCATACAAGTAGTTGTTACTTTGCTTTCATCGGCAGTTCACAGTTGATTGTAGGTCATAATTGTTTCGCTACGACGATGCCATCTTCAGATACATTTAATTCTCCAAGTTGGCCTTATTGAAACTTAAAACAACCACATAACACAATCACAATAAATAAAATACGAGGGCTATTCAGAAAGTAAGGAACGTTTCCGTCTTACGCCGTTGACGCGCGCGTATCGCTTATATTTAGAGGTGGGCGAGTACTCGAGTTTTTGAGTATCTGTCGAGTATTTTTTGATACTCGAAGCTCGAGCGAGTACTTGTGACTACTCGTTAAAGTCGAGTGGAGTAGTTATTAAATTAAAATATAGAATTTCTGAAATATTTTTCTATTTATTTAAACCCCATTTCTTTAAATTGTAAAATGTTTTTATTGTGAAAGTGATACATTTTAAGACCAAAGAAAGATAGATGTGAAGACGATGAAAATGCTTCTAACGATGCTTCTCAGACAGCACTCTACTGCTGACTGGATTCTTTGTCTTGTCAGTCACGTGAGTGACAAGTGACGCCTCACGGTAGTGGTAGAGTCAACATAGACCTTCAAAACACTGGGAAAAAAAATTAAAAGTAAATTATAATTTAGCATCTAGTTGCATCAAAACAATGATTTAAAACTGATTCAAATAACTTTTTTAGACAAAATAAAGAGCCGTGTTGACATTAGCAGTAAGAATAGTACGGCAGACATAGAAGAGTTGTTCAAGATGAACAATCAGGTTTACCAATGGCTAACCTCAAATTGCCAGAATAATACCATTGACTTTAGATACTAAATCAATAGTCAATGGTAATACAATTTTATAGTTGTATGTTATTTTTCTAATTCAGCATTCACAAAAATATATGTTTATTAATTGATAATAAACATATTTTTCTCTAAAATTGCTTTGATTATAAGACAGACATTGAATTTATTGTTCTTTGTGATCTTTTAAGTCCTAACAAACAGGCTTCATGGCTGTTCACTAAAGCTAGCCTTTACTCAGTTAAGAGACATTCTGCCACTAGCAGACGGCAAATCGAGGGAATTAGGTGAATTCCAAAACAGTGAAAACTATAGTGGTGGATATATAGTGGATGATATAGGTGGATAAACAGTATTATATAGTGGTGGATATTTTCTTATCAACAAAGACAAAGGAAGTAGATAGAGTTGAAAATGGCAATTTAAATCCACCAATTACATTTAGTGATTCTGATTCAGCTGTAGCATCCAGGTGTCTAGGCTAGGCTTCTGACTCAAAGTAGGCCTAATATGCCAAACACAAAAAACTGTGATAGGGAAAATCTTTTATTTGGTAACATCTTAAAGCAAGTGAAACATATGAAAGTGAAAAGTTAAGTAAGTAACTGTAACAGGGGATTTTCTTTTTTTCATTTAATGGTGGTTAGAGGCTAACTTTTCAATCTTTTATTCTGTACATTCCTTAATCCCTTTTGTTACTAAACCAAGTTTTTAGCTTAAGTTTTTTTTTTTTTTTTTTTATAATCAGAGATTTAAAAACCAATATTTTTTCCTTCACACAGTTTTTAAGCAAATTAAACTTAGGATTAAAGTTATCTTTTTTAGCCCTAGTAGGATAGGCTAGTTATTTTAGTATAGTAGGCTAGTATATTTTTATATTTGAGTATAGACTAGTTATTTTAAGGCAATTTTCAATATTTTTATGTTCACGTATTACTCGACTCGACTCAACTCGAAACTCGAGTATTCTACTTCCTACTCGACTCGACTTGACTCGTTCCAAAAATGTGATACTCTCCCACCCCTACCTATATTAGGGTATGAGAGCACTTGGGGCCTCAATGGCTATCCAGCCATGACACTAGGAGCATCGTCGCGCTGCTAGTTTTCTTTATTTTAAAATTAAAAATGGCCGTTCCCGCAAAAAATGCCGCCAGTTGCGAAGTGCGATCGGTAACACGGTTCTTTGTTGGCAAAAAACTTAAAACGATAGAGATTTATCGATTTTTATTCTTTCAATTTCAACACAGCAAAGTCCGTGAAACTTGAGGGAAAGATAACGAAAGCTGCGTTATGGAAGAGCAGCGGTTTTCACGGATCTTCTCGTCAACTTTGGTGACTAGTTCGTCAGTCACAATTCTCGGTCGTCCACTCTACTGCTCATTAAGAACATTGGTTCGGTCATTTGTAAACTGAATACACAACGTACGCACAAAACTTTCATTCAAGACATTGTTCCCATACACCTCGCACACTTTTCGATAAATCCTTATCGGTTTTAAGGTTTTTGCCAACAAAAACCGTGTTACCGATCGCTTTTCGCAACTGGGGGCATTTTTTATGGGAGCGGCCATTTTGAATTAAAAAATAAAGAAAACTAGCAGCGCGACGATGCTCCTAGTGTCACGGCTGGATAGCCACTGAGGCCCCGAGTGCTCTCATACCCTAATATAGGCGATACGGCCCGCCTAACGGCGTAAGACGGAAACGTTCCTTTCTTTCTGAATAGCCCTTGTAGACAGATCTGTCACACATACGTTTCGTGGCTTCAGTTGACATTGTTGTGGTCCAAGCAGTCTGCTGAATGATCAATTAAGATTCCAGGTGCTGTGGAGATATCAGCTGGACTTTTCTCATCTGACATATGTTCGCTCCAGCACATAATTAGATTTTGAATATGAAATACAACTTAAATTTTAGCTTGTTGTTCAGAATTATCACTATTATTCTTCTCTTGCGCCTTGTATATTTCATATTCCTTGAGGGTGTCTAACTTGTTGCTTTTCCTTAAGCAGAATTTCCAGATTAGTATCCAAATCATATAAATAATAATTTTGTTTAACAAGCGCTGATTGAAATTAGTTTAATTTACTCATGATTTTTGCCCCTGAACTGGTGGAACTATAATATGGTTTTAAATTACCTTTTTCCGTCTCCAGTTCAAATTTTGGGTTTGTAGGACTACAACCCGGGTTTCGGCGCTCGTTGCGCCATTTTCAAGTAGATGGAAGCTGCAGTCACATTGATCAGTCAAGTAGACGTCGTCATTCAGGAGATAAAATCACAAGACACGGACACGTACACATTTAACACAACACAAAATAAATTAACATAAAAAGGAAGGGCTATAAATTACTATCACAGACGCGACTCACCGGTGTGCCACCCCGACATCGTGGTGGAGAGTCGCGTCTGTGATAGTAATTTGTAGGCCTACCTTTTTATGTTAATTTATTTTGTGTCGTGTTAAATGTGTACGTGTCCGTGTCTTGTGATTTTAATTCCTGAATGACGTCTACTCGACTGATCAATGTGACTGCAGCTTCCATCTACTTGAAAATGGCGCAATGAGCGTCGAAACCCGGGTTATAGTCCTACAAACCCAAAATTTGAACTGGAGACGGAAAAAGGTAATTTAAAACCATATTATTGAAATTAGTTTGTCTGTCTTGGTGCTCTAAGTACCTAATAGTAAATGAGCGTTTTTCCAACTGTGAACTGAAAAGTTTATTCTGTCAAAAAACAGTTCCTATAAATTGATATTTGTTCATTTTAATCACCCCACCCCCTTTATAGTATCTTTTAAGATGTAAATTGAAGACTATTTTACAGTTTTTTGCTTCTTTTTAAATATTAATGTATTATGAGAAAATATAATGAAAGTTTACTCACTTCCAAGATAAGGATACCATTGGTTAAAACTTTGTATTAAACAAGAAGTGTCCAAGAATGAAAAAGCCATTAGTGGTGGTCCCCCAGTATTAATTTCATAAATCACCACTACTTTATTGTCATTTGTATTTGTAAAAGTTTTATGGTGTTTGTTTTGCCATTATTTTACTTGAGTAAAAATATCTTTAAAAAATTACAATATTTGAAACAATGAAATATTTTTTATTTTCAGTTCGGATAGTGGAATTACTGAAGATGCGGTTCGACGTTACCTTATGCGGAAACCTATGTCTACAACAGAACTCTTGCAAAAGTTTAAGAGTAAGAAAACAGGACTTACCTCAGAACAGCTTGTGAACGTTATGACTCAATTGTTGAAAAAAATCAACCCTCATCGGCAAACGATCAAAGGGAAAATGTTCTTTTCATTGAAACCATCACCTACCACTGCGTGATTCATAGTTCATTTCTCCATCAACATAATTTCATTGAATTTTTTGTTGTTTTATATTTAATAATAAGACGGATAATGTAATTTGTAAATATTTGTTCTTATTTTAAATATTGCTAGGAAAATGGATATTATACAAATTTGTAATCAGTTCTATGTTTACTTCACTGCCTCCAGCTTTAGCTATAAAATATTTTACTTCTCAAGGCATTGACGAAAAAAACAAAAAAAACTGAAGTTGTGGCTCGAAAGTGGCTATTTGTAAGATATTAATTTAGAAATGAAATACAAATCTCTGCAACACTCAAAGGTATTTCTTCACTTACACCTATAATATAGACACCCCAGCCATCAACAGGTCCAAACCATCCATCGCATATTTACTATAATATTTTTCAATCATTTCATGCATTTGAGTGTTGCTGATGTTTATGTTTAATTTCTGATTTAATCAGATGTTTAATATATGCTATTATTTAGGTCAGTTTTATTTTTTGATTCTATTTTTGTTAACTTTTCAAAAGAAGGCTGGCTCAATGCTGGACTGAGAAATTTGGGACACTTAGTGTTACCCATTTGTGCGTCAGAGTATGCAATTCTCAACCTTAACTGGCATTCTGGTCCTATATGTAGCAACCTCACTTTTTCACTCGCCTGCCTGATTTTGTAGCCACTATTAGCCTATACATTTTACAGCACTCTTTAACCCAATTTGAATTAATCATAGGACACACTTAAAATTAAACTCCATAAAAGATTTAATAATACAACAAAATTTTAACTTAATAATTTGTGTTAAAAGCAACAAAAATAACAAGCTCTTGATTATATCACGGTTCTGATTAGCTTCAGCAGAGTGCTCTTGTGATGGTGCATTTCTGGATTTTCAATTCTGATTCCTTCAATCACATCAATATGTTGCAATAAAAACCCTCTCCCCTCCGGATGCTCGGCCAAGCACGCGAGTCCCTTCATTGCATTTACTGGTAAGCCAGGCGACCTGAAATACTGTAAAACAATGGTATTAGCATACGAATACACACTGTTTGAAAACTTTTCATCAATATTCATCTATAAAACAAGCAATGTAGTAACAGAAAATAAATTGTGCAACATAAATGTCATATGTTATCACACAAAAATGTAATTTCAATTATTACAGAAGGAAAAGGGTTTGTAGATTAAATGAACAGCCTGTGAAGTAAATAAGCCACTACAAATAAATAAAAAAAGTCAAATGTGCAAAATTATTCTCGGATTGCTCAATATTACTACTTGTTATATGTTATTGACAATATTGTAACAGCTTTCCTACTCTACGCCCAACCTTCAGATATTAATTATTGGAGGCATGAAAGGAATACAAGGCTTGATAGTGATGCCATGCCCCCTGCAAATGTCGAATGTTCAAACGGAATCTCTGTCCTGTCGGAGGTTGGTCTGAGCCGTGATGGAAAAATTGGGGACCATGAAGTCAGTTCTCAGCAGCAATCAAGTAAAGATAATGATGAAGTAAAGACATACCCTTGACTTCCCAAAACCTTGTAGGTGGGAGGAAAACTTCAGTTGTTGATTCTAGTGAATTAAATGGAAAAAATTACTGTAATCCAGTGCAACAAACGGATTTTTTGCATTTGTAAGCAGTTTCTACATTTGCTAAATTCAACCAGATTGTCAAGAAATCTCAAACATGGGGAAGATTTTAGGTACTGCAGATAATATTCTAGTCATAATATGGTATGTGACAGAACTAGCCAACAACATTCATTATAAAAATCTAACTCTGAGAACGCTAACAATGATGAACAATCATCTTGCTCTAAAAAAAATTACTGTAATTCAGTGCAACAAACGGATTTTTTGCATTTGTAAGCAGTTTCTACATTTGCTAAATTCAACCAGATTGTCAAGAAATCACAAACATGGGGAAGAATTTAGGTACTGCAGATAATATTCTAGTCATAATATGGTATGTGACAGAACTAGCCAACAACATTCATTATAAAAATCTAACTCTGAGAACGCTAACAATGATAAACAATCATCTTGCTCTGGTCTGAAAAACTTTAAATATATACAGATTCTTTAGTGCCTTTCTTTAGTGAGAAAGGCTCACTAAAGAATATATTCCCTGAATAAAACCCTTTCCTTTCTTATAATCTGTCTTCTCACTATTTGTATAACCCCAAACTACTACATCTAGGATACTTTACACAAAATCCTATTCCAAAATTCTATTCCAAAATTCTTTTGTTTAATCACACTCGGCTAAAGAATTTTGTATAAAAATCTTTTTATACATTCCTATATTTATTTAACTCTTTTTTTGGGCTTTCTTTTTATATCTAATCTAGTCAGCTGAAAGACTTTTTACAATTTTTTATTGGCACTCAATAAAGGATTTCCAAAGTCAACTTTAATTTGGTTGCCGAGCAATAAAAACTAAATTAATAATTAAACTAGGGGCTTGTAGGGGCAAAGGCCCCTAAAAATCCAAGTGATGATGTTATTTCAAAAGTTAAGTTTCAATTCATCACCTAGTTGCACAATTATTATATTTCTTCTCAAGCTGTACTGTAAATTGACACGGTTGGATTTTCTTCTAAATATTACTTAATCTTGACGAATATTTTTTAGTGGTAACAAATCAGTAACTCGTTAATATTCTCCCTTGTATTAAACAATACAGAAGTTGTTTGTGGAAAAAAAATTTGTTTTGCTCTATTAGAGTACCTGATGCAATAAAATTAGTGTTGACCTTAAACATGTACACATAATGAGTTCGTAACTCAAGTGAATACAGTAGTTTAATGCAACGTAACAAATTGGTTATTATTTCATTAATACTGTACATTTAGGCCCTCTGTGCCGCCCACCCCCCCCCCCCCCACACACTTGCCATGTCCCTCGTCCCCTTTCGTGATCCGTGCTTCCTGTACCCCATATGCCCCCATGACCCGATTACCCCCCATGCCCCCGAACCCCTGGTGCTCCCCATGTCAGTGTGACCCCCCTTTATCTGTGGCCCACATGCCCGCCGTTCTTAACCGAGGTCCTCGTGCCCTCTTTGTCCACCATTCCTCCTCTGTGTATCCCATGTCCAACTAACCAAAGTGCCTCCAACGTCTCTCTTGTGCCCAATACCAATACCGTTCTACCTTGATGTCCCCGTGCTCTCTATGTCCCTCATTCCTCCCCCATGCCCGCTATGTGCCCTCAAGTCTCTCCCATGCCCTCATCTCATAACCTGTACTTCCTGTACCTCCTATGATGCTCGCCAATCCTCCCCGTGCCGCCCATATCCCCGTTCCCCGCCCATGTCTGCCGTTCCTCCCGTACTTAATGTAACCCTATTCCTCGCGGCCTGAGTACCTCCCATGCCACCGTACCCCCTATGCCTCTGTGCCCCCTATTCTCTTGTGCTCACATGTCCGCCATGTCGAAGCCTCCGTGCTCTCTATGTCCCCTATTCCTCCCCGGGCCCCCTATGTCCCCCAAGCCTCCCGTGCCCCCCTCTCGCGACGCGTGCTTCCTGTACCCTATATGCCTCGCCGCCCGAGTACCCCCCCATACCCCTTATACCTCTGTGACCCCCATTCTCCTGTGCTCACATGTCGTTCTTCCTTGATGCCCCCGTGGCTCTCTATGTCCCCCATTCCTCTCCCGTGCCCCCCATTGACCCCCAAGTTTCCCCCATGCCCTCATCTCATGATCGGTGCTTCCTGTACTATGTCGGTGTGTTTCCTATGTCCCCGTGGCCCGAGTATCTCCATGCCCCGTACCCCCGTGCCTCCATGCCTCTGTGCCCCCCCCCATTTTCCCGAGGTCCAGTGCTCTCAATGTCCCCCATTCCTCCCCCTTAACCCCCTGCCCAACTACCCCCTGTTCCACCGACGGCTCTAGTGCCCCTTGTGGCTCCATGCCCCTCGTGGCCCCCATACCCCCATGCCCCCTTACCTGTCGTTCCTCCCCTTGTCCAGAATGTCCACTCATGCCTCCACCGAGGCCACCATGCCCCCCAACCCCTGTACCACTGACACCCCTCATGCCTCCCAACCTCCAACAGTCACTTGAGTCTAACAACGTTCCTTGTACTATGATTGTAGTCTATTTTGTCTATTCGTTCAATGAAGTAGAACAATGTTTGACATATTGTTCGTTTTTGCACACTGCATACATGAAAAGTTCCCCGTATTTATGTATTAATGGGCAATTATTGATTCCGTACGACCTATGTAAGGAAAGAAGCAGAGAATGTATAAAACAAAATATTCCTCATACGGAGGCTATGCAATGTTAGTAGTTTACATAAAATGATTTAGTCAAAAATAAACAATCACTAAAAACAAATCAACTCTAACCACTAAATAGCTAATATATAAAGCAGTAACGTAATATCTTAATGACATGCACTAAATGAAACCATTTTATTAACTATTATATCAACCATACACGGCTAAGTCTTTTTTAACAGCGATATATTCAGCACACAAAATCATAATGACATAGCTTTTGAAGAGAGAAATCTACCGTGGATCCGTAATTTTTCCTTCACTATTGGTGTTTTTTTTGTTTTGTTTTTTATAGTGAATTGCAAATTTTAAAAGTTATAGTTAAATATGGTTATCTTAACTCAAAATATCAGTGTAATAACCAGCTGAGTTTATGATAAAAATTATTCGCTGGATCATCTGCTTAATCACACGTGTAGATGCAAAAATCTTCTTCCCATTAGATTAACATTGGAACTTCAAGATCCAATGGGGCGGATCCAAGGTAACTTTTGACGATTCTGGTATTTTTCCTTGCGTCCTTGGCCCTCAAGCTTTAAAATGAGCCATCATACGTTACCCTATCTTTCTTCTAACTCGAGATATTTCGTGGGGACCGATTCGCTTACGGAATTATATATATAGATATCACACAAATTTAAGTGTGATATTTAATTATTATCGTGCGTGGTTTCCCAAACCCCATTTTCCTAGCCGAGACCTCAACCCTCCCCCATAACCGATCAGTGATGTCACATGTTTCATCCGGCAAACACTTGCTGTTCTCAAGGTCATTTTATCACCTTGATACAGTGGGACCATTCCTGTTTTATAACTGAGTTATCAACTTGTTACATTTTATACATATTTTTTATAATTTTTGAGCTGGGAGTGTGACAAGCATTCATGGATCACACGAATGTTAGCCCTTCCCCCCCCCCCCCTTTCAGGAATGAAGAATAGCAGATCCCCAATATGAAAATTGTCCACGGGCCCAGCAGTGAGGCCCTCTACCCTGTCCTTGTTCATATTGAGCTGAGGGCTGACAATCATTCTCAGACCCTAGGAATATTACCCCTCCTCCCCTTTTGGACCAAAATCAAGAAGTCGAAGTATCGTAACATGAAGATTGTCTGCAAGCCCAGCTGTGGGCTCCTTTACTCCACTCCTTGCTCATATTGGGCTGGGGCATGACTGACATTTATGGATCTAGAAAATCAAGAAAGGAAACATCAATGACCAGAGGAAATCCAATGTTTCCCTGTGATCTCAAGAAGCTTCCATGGACAACTCCAATGGACCAGTTATGAAAAGTAAGTTTTACGATGCTTATAGTTCCAAAAATTATTTTTGGAACCCAAAGTTAATTAAATATTAGTTATTGTCATAGCCATTGGAGTAAAAGTTTGATATTAAGTTTAGCAAGTTATCATGTTGCATGTTAATTAATCCTTTACAAGATGATTGGAAACAAAACAATTTTTAAAGTTGTAAAAATACAATTAGATATCTTTTAAGCGTAAAATATTATCATAAAACTTAGATAAATATTGATTAATTTTAAAAATTTTGCTTAGGTGAACTGTATTTATTTACTGTTTGATTTACTGTGTATTATTTTAGGGAAATAACAAGAATAATATTAGCTGTAGGATACTACTTGTTACTGAAAATGTATTGGTAAGTGGTCAGTAATACATAATAGTTCTCTGTTTTTGATAATTTCATTCCAAATCTTGTAATCTTTTTTAGTTTGGATCACATAGGCCGTCAAAACTCCAGACGGCTTTTTTGCCGTCACCAGCTGAAGTTGAGATACTTTGGATTAATTGAATTGGCACACATTAGGCGCCGGCCCAGCAGACGACGGTTTCACCGGGTCACCTCAACTCCCCCGAATGGCTGTTTAGCCAGGAATCAGATAGAAGGGCAGATCCATTGAGGGGATAGTAAATAACACACGGGCCTGAAAAACACTGGGTGGGCCCTCCTGCCTTCATCCCCTTACCCTCCAGTCAGACAGTGCTATCATTTAGTTCAGTGGTAGAGCTCTGGGTTATCACCCAGTGGGTCCAGGTTCAACTCCTGACTCGGTGATCAGTTAGATCGTTTGGACGCTCCCTTGGTTCGGAAGTTACGTTAAGCCCGTGGTCTACCTACATAAAAAACAAAAATTTGCTGGCCTTTCAGGCGAAGAGAATTGCTGATCTCTCTCCACTAAAAGCTATACGATACTTTTATTATTACGATAGCATAATTTTGACCTAACATTATTGTTACGGTAGATAATAATTATGATTGGACTATCAATACTAAAAACCTATTTAATCAAATTAAAACTATTTTCTGTTTGCCTTAATAAGTTTTTAACAACTTAAAAAAACAAACCTCTTGATTTATTTTAATTTTTTTAATCAAGTGCAAAAATCTGATGATTTTTCTTTCTTTCTTATCCGCAAACTTAATTTTATTCCCTTAATGTTACTGCAAGAATCTCCTGTAGCTCGATGCAGTTCCTCATATTCGTGTCTTGACTTTTAATTAAAGGTGCCACTTTGTTTAAATATGGTATTCAACGGTGTTGAGCTAAATCATAATGACCACCCACAGTATCTAGGAGTCACTTTAGATCGGTCACTCAGTTTAAAAGCTTCTTACAAAAAAGCGGCAGCTAAGGTGAGAACCAGGACTAACATTGTCCATCACCTTGCTGGCTTCACATGGGGAGCAACGCACAAGTTCTGCTATCCACTGCTCTGTCATTGGTATATTCAACTGCCGAGTACTGCGCTCCTGTGTGGTTAAATAGTGTCCATGTTGGAGAGATCAACGGCCAGCTAAACAGGATCATGAGGGCCATTAGTACACTCATGGCAACCCCTGTACCCTGGCTCCCTGTGCTGTGTAATATTGCTCCTCCTGAAATAAAGACGTAGGGATGCACTCATTAAGGAATACACTAAGATCTTATCTGCTTCACAGCTGCACATCCATGACTACCTACCCGAATGCAAGCCGATTGAGGTCCCAAAAAACATCTCTACGAAAAGACTCCCAGTTGATGGATAGAAACTAGACTTCCTCCTTCGACGCTTTTCAAGGTCGGAACCACTTCTTGATAGCTAGCTCGATCGTAGCGGTAGGTGGTATGAATCTTTCTCGGAAGCAGTGGACTATACTCATTCGTTTCCGCTCTGGAGTGGGAAGATGTAATTGTTGGAAGTACAAATGGGGAGTGACACAAGACCAGTCATGCGACTGCGGAGCAGAGTATCAAACTATGGAGCACATAGTCGCAGAGTGCCCTCTGAGTGCTTTCCCCGAAGGATTGACCGGTCTGCATAGCTCAAGTGAAGCTGGGCTGCAATGGCTTAGCGACCTGGATTTATCTCTATGAAGAGAGATCTAATTTTTATTTTAGTGTTTAGTTTTAGCGAATTTCCCTATAGGGAATACGCTATTACGGTAGTAGCCATGGTAAGACCTAAGCCCGGGACCACTTTACTTTTTCATTTTGAGGTTCCCAGAAGCCAAAAACACCATTTGTTCATTTTCATATATATGTATATATATATAATCAAAGAAAAATGCCTATAGGCTAAATTAATTTCATAAGAAACCAAAACCTACAAAAATTGATGTATATATTTCGCTATATACGCTTCTTCGGCATCATTACAAAAATACAAAAAACAATAAAAAATAAAGTATAAAAATAAATATAACCTAAGACATGATTGAAGTATATAAAATTTAAATTAAATCACTAAGATAGTCAGCTGGTCTTCATTTTTTCATTTTAAATTCCAAGTTGGTTGGATCAATGTCAATAGAATTATATATAAAAAAATATATATAAATTTTCTATTTTTTAACTAACGGAGATTGAGGCCACTTGGGTGTTTTGATCTGGTCAATATTTGATGGGCTTTCTCGATGCTTCTAAGGGAAGATACACTGCATTCAGATTTCAGCTGCCTAACTGGTTTTACTTTATAGGTATTTTCAAAATAGTGTCTTGACCATGTTCTTGACTATGTTTTACAAGAGGCTTGGTTAAATCTTTGTGGTTATGTGCAAACCTATGCCCCGTCATCCTGATACGCAATGTATTTATTGAAGATCCAATATAATCTTTAGGACACTTTTGGCATTGAATTTGATATATTATGTTACTTGACTGGCATGTCAGACTCCCTGGTATTCTGTATATTTTATTGGTGGTACTGCTTTTAAAGGTAGTTGACTGTTCCAATTGGTTACAAATCAAGCAACGGGGTTTTAGGCAAGGATGAGATCCTGGTACTTCATTATCTTTACTTATTTCTGGAGGAATCTTAGGTTTTGAAATGATATCTCTCAATCGAGGTGGTCTTTTGAATACTATCCTTGGAACTGACTTGAAAAGATTGTTAGTATGACTGGAACCTTCTAAAATTTTATAGGCAATGCGCATTATGTTATTAATTTTATAAAGTCCAGGATGGTATTGCGTGATTAGTTTTGGGTCGTCATTATCAAAGTCGTTAATCATGTTTTGGTTTCTTTGAACCATTTTAAGTTTATCGTCCAGCAGCTTTTTTGGATAGTGTCTTTCTATGAGACCTTCTCTTATTTTCCTAGCGTATTCTTCAAAATCATTGACTTCGCTACAAAGTTTGGCATCTCGTGCATTTAAGTTTTTGGGTATAGCTTTCTTCATGTATAGTGGGTGACAGCTTTCATAGAAGGTATTGAAAGGTGTTGGTTGGCTTTACATTGATTCTGTGTCCCAGATATCCATTTTTTAGAAATACTTCTACATCTAGATATGTTATACATTCCGTTGAAATATCCCAAGTAAACTTTAAATTGCAGAAATTATTTAATGAATTAAGAAATTTATCAAGTTTCTCTAAGCCATGTGTCCAGATAATGTAAATATCGTCAATAAATCTCCACCAACATAGTGGTTTATCATTTTGTGTCTTTAGAAACTCTTGTTCAATTTTAGACATAAAAATGTTTGCGTATGATGGAGCCATCCTTGCCCCATAGCAGTCCCTTTACGTTGGAGATAAAATTTATCTTGGAAGCGAAAGCAGTTAGATGTGAGGATAAATTTGATCAAAGTAATTAAAAAAATTTGTACTTGGTTTGGCTTCTGGTGGTCTTTTATTAAGGGATTCTCTAGCCGCTTCTATCCCATTGTGATGCTCTATGTTGGTGTATAGAGATTGGACATCAATGGTTATTAAGTGGACATTTTTGTCTAAAGGTTGAGGAAGGTTTCTAAGTTTTTCAAGGAAATGATCAGTATTTTTTATATAAGATGGTATTTCTTTGACAAGTGGTTGGAGATGTGAGTCTACAAATGCAGATATTCGTTCTGTGGGGGAATTCATTGAAGCTACTATCGGTCTGCCAGGAGGGGGAAGTTTATTCTTATGTAATTTTGGTAGTAGGTAAAACACTGGTGTTTGGGGACTTTTGTTTATCATTGCCTTTATCACCTTTTCAGGGATAGACTCTTTTGGGGCATTTTTATTAATGAACTTAGATATTTTACTGTTAAAGTTTAAAGTCATATCTTTTTTTAAGTACTTCATAAGTCATATCATCAGAAAGTTGCGAGTTTGCTTCTGTTATGTAATCAGCTTTATTTAAAATAACCGTCATATCGCCTTTATCTGCTGGTAGTATTATAATATCGTCATTATTTTTCAGACTCGACATTGCTTTGTATTCATCTTTGGTAAGGTTTTTAGATTATGGTAAGTCATTAGGGAAATCAGGATGAGATAGATTTGATATAATTATATTTAAAAATTGTTCTACCGGGTGATCTGGATGGAGTTCTGGCTCAAAATCGCTTTCTTCTTTAAACTTAGCAACAAAGTTGTTCATTGTTTCGTCACAACAAGTACTGTAGGGGTTTGTTGTATATTATAATTTGGATCATTATTTTTGAAGTAATAACTTTGTCGTACATTTTTAGCAAACTTTAGAGTATCTGCCACCAACTGTATGTGATCAAATTTTGGAGTAGGTGGGAAATTGAGGCCTTTTTGAGTAGGCTTATTTCGTTATCTTTTAAGACGTAAGAGGATAAGTTCAAAAAATTTTCCTTGACTTCCCTGATGTCCCCATTTTGTTTTGAAATGTCATCTATTTTTAAAAATTGATTCTTGGATTGGCCACTATCTCTTAAGCTAATATCTTCATGAACTCCTTGATTATTGGACACTGGTAATGTAAGAGATGGTGGTGGATGATCAAAAGCTGGCATAGTTTGTAGTTGTTTGGGATATACTTTATCCTTTGATATTTCAGGTGTAGTACCTTCTTTAGTAGTCAATGGAAGTGGGGGCGGAGGGGGTGGTGTTGGATTATTCAGACATCTCAATGTTTTATGAGACATGATGTGACCATTGCTTGCCTCATCAGTTCCCAGATTTTCTAAGCTTTTTGATGGCAATGGCATTGAAGGAGGAGGTGGTGGATTGCTTAGAGATCTTAAAAATGCTTGATGCTCTAAGTGATTACTATTAATCTTATCCAACCTAGGATTTTTTATGGTTGTTGATGGTAATAGTCTGGGAGGAAGAGGTGGTGGGGGATGGTTATAATCAATGCAACCTAACATATTGAAGGTTGGAGGAAATATTGGTGCATTCACAAAAACATGGTTGCTTGAACAATATGGTTGTGCATAGGAAAGGTTGGTATATATTTGATGCAATGGCATAAATCTCTTATCAAAGGTAGGCGTTTCAGATTAACCCATTGAATTTCCTAGTGTAAAATTATATATATAGAATTTATATATATATCTATACAGGGTGTCACAAAAAAGTGTACCTGGCTATACAGGACCTGATTCTACATGCAAAAATAAGTCAAAAATAAAGAATAACAATTTTTGGATTTCGGCTTAGTTTAGCCGTAATCCGCCATTTTGTTTTTTATACATAATAATTTTTATTTCCGTGACTGTTCGTTGTATTAAGTTCATATTTGGTAAGAACCTTTATGACAGCAATGTCCATTTTCAGGAAAAAAATTATTTTTGTCCGATGTGTATTTTCAAAATGGCAGCCATTTTTAAACTCAAATATCTCAAAACCGGTAAATTTTATCAAAATTTTAAAAGAGACAAAAAAGTTGACAAATAAAATTACCTAACTAATGGTACCAAGATTGTAAGGATTGAACAACAAATAACGGAGTGATTGCCATTTGTATTCATAAAATCATTGATTTTCCATTAAAATGCAAGCAAATTTAGGTTAGAGGGTGGGGTTCATAACTTCCAGGGATCACAACTACCAGGTCGCTATTTATTTATAAATTTTTACAATATCATAACTTCCAGGTGTCAGTTCTACCAGGTCTGTTTAGTTTAATATAAATTATATTCACTTCATAACTTCCAGCTATTTTAACTTCCAGTTTCACAACTACCAGGTCTCTAAAATCAAATAATAATGTGAGCGAAATAACTTCCAGGCCTCACAACTTCCAGGTATCGTCTCAACCAAAAGTTGTAGTGCGGTTTGCTGCATCCTGACTGAAGGCATTAGCCAGCTCCGCAACGCTCGGCGCGCCGATCGTTACGAATAAATCCAAGGAACCTGCTTTGTGCTTAGGTCATTTATTAATTGTCAAGGTGTATAAAAGTATATCAACAACACCATTCATAAATGTGAATGTGAGTTCACATTCCAATGTTATAGTAAGCTCACATAAAGAGAAATACTTGTTTCGTAATTTTCTTAACACGAAAAAGCTGAGATCATGGTGATTTCAAAGTGGGAAATGAAATTAACTTTCCACAAAAATCTGTTTATATAAAAACCAATGTTAAATATACTTCCGCTATTATTTATTTATTTTTATTTTTCGTTATCAAGCCGTGTTTACACTAGTCAAGTTACTTGATTCAAGTTGATTTAAATGTTAGGCCTAGGGCCTATATAAACATTCAAGTAAAATTGGCTGTTTGTTTTCTATTTTGACTTGAATGAAGTAGGCTATAAATAAGTTATGATTTGCCGATAGGATCATCTGAATATGAAACAAACAATGTAAAAAGACTATTTTTTAACCAATTTAAATGTAAATTCATAGTCTCTTAAAATCTAACTGTAAATTGTATACAGTAAAAACTATGCCTATTGTTTTATGTTACGACTAAACTTATTGTAGGCTACATTGGTAATTTATCTTTTATTATTAATTTCGTAGTTTACATCTGAAATATTTATTACTATTAGACCAAATCATTGTTATGGACATAAATTGTTTATTTGGGCATTAAGTACAAATATTCATAACTTATACATTGAGGTACTAGGCTACATAAGTATTATTGAGTTTGGCCTAAAAAGTAATTAGCCACAGGTAAATCAAATTTTCATAAGGACAGACGTTCTTTTTTTTTAATGGGTTATCTAATGAGCCACATTTTAGCGACAATTCTTAAGTCTACCTGTAGTATGGCTTATTCAACTAGTCATAAAATAGAAAAAAATCATTGAGAATTCGTTTAAATATTTATTGTACATAAGAATGTTCTGTTATCAAGCGGAGTTGTCCCATCTCACGCCCCTTTACCCACAACCATTTATATATATATAGAAGAAGTGTATAGTACCCTTTGAGTGCTTGGAAAATTGTGAGTTGAAGAAGATATACTATTAGACGTAAAAGCGAACTATTGAGCGACTGGCTGTATAAATTTATCAAACTACCCTTTGAAGGCTTGGCTTATACTTTATACGTACTCAAGACTTTTTTAGTTCTTGGCATTCGCGCGCTTTTGTTTTGTTTTTGTAAGGCCTCTTTTATGCACGGCGTCGGGCGACGGATGCCTGGCGCGCGTCATTGTGATGTTAATTGACTACAATTCACACCGCTATAGATAAAGCAAATACTCCATAACCCAAGCGCACTGGTTGAAAGTAGAATAGAATCAATCAAGATATGAAATATAAATCTAATTAATGTTGCGCTTTGTGCTGCGTTGGTAACCCTTGTAGAAGTTAATACACCTTACGAATTGTATTATACTTTTTTAATAATAAATAGGAATCATGTTAGGAATCATATTTTTACATATATAAAACAGATTATTATGTATATGCCTAAATGTGTTAAATGTATGTGCCCGCTAGTCTGAAATTTTTTTTCACCTTATGATAGTAAGCATGAACCCCGTGGTGTTCAATGTAAGAAAATGGTTTAAGGGGACGCTCTATTTATACTTTTTTTCTAGACGCAAAACATACATTGAAAAAACTAATATTAGTTGTTGCATTTCGCTGATAAAAATTCACGATTTTAGTTATTAAAAAATGAAAACGTTGATAAACATAATCATACGTGCTGCCATAATAGTGAATAAACAAATTTAATGTTTCAATGATAGACTTTGATTGCATTCATTGTTCTTAAAAACGATTAAACCCATAGTATAGTTTACAGTTATACAGAGCCTTATGAAAAGTTCTATATAAAATTGGAATTCGGCCAGATAAAGACTGCGGTAAATGTGTGGCAATAGAAAGGTTTGTTTTTAATTAATATTTTGTCTTAGTTCCAAACTAATTTTTACAAGAGAAGGAATAAGATAAAGACAATATTTCTATACCATACCATAGTTATTTTATTCCCGAGGATTTAAGTAGTCGGAATGTCTCATAAAGAGTTAAAAACTAAATCAGAAATTAATTAAAGACTGAAGATTGTAGACTACTTGATCGCTACAGATAACCACGACTACAGATGACGACTACAAATCGTGTTTATATTTCCGATACACAATTATTGAACATTAAATTCTTGGAATGAGAACATCGTCGTTGTTGGGCGCGCCGTATATTGTTCCTGCTCAGATAAAACTTTTGTCACTGTCTGTCTAACGTCTATCAAGGTATATTCTTGTCCGGAAATTCCCAATTGTTAAACATTCCTGACATTTTAATGTAATATAAGTCCGATGATACCGAACGTTGTACCGTACCGTGAGGTGTACAGTCAATGGTACAACTATGTCTTTCTAGTTATAATAAACTGTCTGTGTTTTATATAAAGTTTTGATTTGACAAATCAAAAGATTAGTGGCGAAGAATACCGAAAGCGTAAAAGAAAAGACGAAGAAAATAACCGCTCCGGTCTACCTGAGCCCGAATGCCGCCTCGCGGCCGCGGCCGTAGCGCTAAGCGAGTTTTATGGATGCAGAGGTTTACGGGAATCTTGTTTCAAAATTAACTTATTAAGTTAGAGATTGACTCTTAACTTATTCTAAAAGTAGAAAGAAGGATCTCGTCTTCTCTAGTTTTACAATTTTTAAATAAAATTTCTAATTTCAGTTATTATAACTGTCTAAAATCGGCTGATTTTCTCTAGTGGCAAGTTTTATAGATGCAGAGGTTTACGGGGATCGTGTTTTAAAAGTAACCAATTAAGATAGAGATTGGCTGTTAACTTTTTCTAAAATTAAAAAGACTGATCTCGTCGGCTCTGTTTTTTTAAATACAATTTCTACGTTCAGCTATAACTGTCTAAAATCATCTATTTTTCTCGATGCAAATACAAGGGATTTTTAGAACCCTGTTATCTTCTGCTAAATGCAGTCTAGACCTATAAATAAGGTGTCATATTCAAGAAGAATAACGGTGCTAAATTTATTTTCTTACAATTTGGTAATCTCACTTTGGTAGTTTCATCAAAACTAAGGGAAAACTTCAGTTAAAAATCGAGAAAAACGAGTGATTTTAGACAGTTATAGCTGAAATTAGAAATTTGATTTTAAAATTCTAAAAACAGAGCCGACGAGATCTGTCTTTTTACTTTTAGAAAAAGTTAAGGTCAAATCTCTATCTTAATTGGATAGTTTTAAAACACGATCCCCGTAAACCTCTGCAGCCATCAAACTCGCCTAGCGCTACGGCCGCGAGGCGGCATTCGGTAACGTCGTTGGTGCTCAGGTAGACCGGGGCCTTAATTCCAAGAAACTCTTGAAAATTAATTATTTAAAAATAAATATTTTCCAACATATTACGAGATTGCATGTGAATTTGGGGCGCACGTGTCATTCTTATCATGTGTTACTAAAAAGGGAGCAGGGTCTGGTGATTGGGTGGGTTGGGGGGGAAGGGGGTGTTCGTCGATAGCAAGGTTTTGGAAAGCGATGGGGGGCGGCAAATTTGGTCTTTGCACGGGCGCTAAGAAACTCAGGAGCCGCCCCTGAGTGCGCTAATATTATATTCTAGGTGACTTTTTATTTCGTCCCATGTTTTGGTTAACATTTTTTCAGTAATGGACGTCACTGCATTTATTATTCTCTCTCTTGTCTCAAAATTAGGAACTGGAGTAGAGCACACTTGACAAACCCTTAAATAAAATAATACAAAGGGGTCACGTCTGGTGACCGAGGCCATTTAGGACCGAGGATTGTGTTTAAATGTTTGACGTACAGCATCAACTGTGCGTTGATCAAGATTAAAATGTTGAATAAAATGACACCACTCGCATCTCTGAGAAAACTGCCGTTAGAATATAATAGAATTGTAATTTATAATAGAATAAATTATTCGGATCGAAATAATCAGTTTCCATCAAATATTATATCGGTACTAAATATAAGCCTCCTTGATTACGAACACAGGACGCCATATTTAAAAATTGAGGTTATATGAAACAATAACAATTTTTTATCACAGCTAACTCATTAAATTTTGCTTAACAATTCAATTTTAGTCTTCCATGAGAAATGCATTGACCCAAACTTTTGAAGAGTTGTAGGGTGTAACCCCAAGGGTAATCATACACTTAAAAGAGATTCTGCAAATCTACGCATTATTACCTTTAATTTGAGACTTAAATCATGAGACTTAAATCAGTAGTTTCTGAAAACGTAGCGTTACAACCGCGTATTTAATATATAGAATACCACAGTAAGTAACCCTACAGGAAGAACAGAATCAGACATTGATTTAAACAATTAGTGTACATTTTTAAACAATATCATATTTTATGCTTGGAGTGGTAGACAGTAAAACAACAATTTTAGTAATACAGTAATTCATGAAATAATATAAACTGGAAGAGCTTGAATATATCTGGTGTACGAGCTTATAATGCATAGGCTTTGTCTCAAAATGAAACATCCTAATAAATAACTTAATATATGACAGGACTTATCAATAAATTATATCATACTAGTATACGTGTTGCTCGAAATCGAGCAATTTATTTAAATACATTACAAATGTTACTTTAGCTCTAAATCAATGACATCCGACCAATCCAATAATGTGAATATCTTCGATCGCCAATAACTACACGTATTTACAGCTGATTATTAACAGATGTTTCAAATGCTTTATTCAGTCCCAATGTTATTTAAATAGGAAATTTTGAAATTTCGATGGTGGATATCTCCTTTATTTTCAGTCCAATTCTCATCAATTTTTGGCGGAAACAACTGCAGACCAAGCCCTATCCAACGACACCAAAAACTTGAAAATCGGTTGAAAATTGTAGGAGGAGTTCACAAGACAAAAAAAACCCATAGCGTATTAAATAAGTATAGATATTTTGTATATTTTCTTGCCGAAGAACCCCTGACAAAAATATCTACAGTTGTAGTATGTTGGGGCAGAGATATTTAATGACACCTATACCTATATTAGCTGGACGATAAATGCCTAGGCCTAATAGGAGGGAGACCCTAGGTCTGGGAACTACGTTGGTGGCAGGATATGACGACAAACAGCTTTTCTTCTAGTAATATAAAGAAAATTAATTTTGCAAAACTTCAATGGGGACCTATTTGTGGCATAAGACCCACCATGTAGTAAGTGCACTACGTCGAGTAATACCAAGCACTTTCGTGGTAACTTTCGGTAACGGGACATTTCAAATGCGTGAGGTTGGCAACACCTCTAACGTGTAATAATGCAGATCTGGGCTGGCGCGGTAGGGAGGAAAAAAGTCCCGATCGCCCCTCCACGCCCCTTCCTACGGCCCGTTGTCCCTGAAGCGACTCTTGCGATAGTCGCTCAGCGATAGTCGCTAATCACGTCGTTGTCCCTGAAGCGATTTTTAAAGAGCGATTCTAGTGCATTGTTATGCTGAATTGCGAGTTTTAAATAATGTACCATGAGTTTGAAGCAGAAGTAAAACAAAAATTACCTTTCAGGTGAGGATGTCTATGACGAAGATGTCATGGAAATATTATTTGCTGCATGAATTGGTACTCATGACATATTGTTCAACTAGACAAGAAGGCTATTTTAATATATCTATACTTATTTAACACGCTGGCTAAAGGGATATATATATGTATTTTTTTAATGGACCTATAATTCTCAACCGAAGTTTTTGTGTCGTTGGATGGATAGGGTTTATCTGTACTTGGTTTCACAAAAAATTGATGAGAATCAAAAATTAATTGAGGGCAATATCTAAAATTAAAATGTGAAATTTTACCATTCGAATATTATTAGGCATAATGGGATTAAGTTGAGCATTCAAAATCTTTTAATATACGGGTGTAAATATGTGTAGTTTTGGGTAAATTAATCACTATTGGATTGGTCGGAAAACTAAACGCAATAAATTTAACAATAACACGTCATAGTTTAAATTAAATTGCTCGATTTCAAGCAATAAGCACACTAGTTAATATAAAAGACGCCTTAGGAAGCTTTTCATCTTCATTGAAGAAATTACGAATAACTAAACACGTGAAAAATGACACCAATCGCTCCGCGACTGCGACTGAACCTGCCCCCAGACCGGACCCGCGATAGTCACCAGCGATAGTCGCTAGCCGCGCCAGTCGCAGTCGCTTCAAGGACAACGGTCCCATTTGAAACAACGCTACCAGTGCCGGAGCGACTGTCGCTCAGCGACTATCGCTAGAGTCGCTTCAGGGACAACGAGCCTTTACTTCTAAATAACTGGTCTAGTGATAGCGTTTTTAATGGGATAAAATAATTTTCAAACTTTACATTTAAGTTTTATTTGTTGGAAACAATTTAAATTAATATAATGTAATGTAATATGGTCCTAAACAAAGCAATACTCGTAAGAAAGAAAGGTAAAAAACGAGTATTCATGTGAATAATAAAATACCTTGGCAAAATAGAGTCAAGTTCTATTCAACTACAGTTTTATTTTTATTTTTTCCTTACATACTTTTTGTGAAACGCATGTATTATTGTTAATAATACGTGTATTAGCGTCGATAATACTGATAATACCCTATAATGCTAGTTAGCTTGCTTCTTTTATCATGATTTATACAGAAACCAAAACACCTTTCCAATTTATTTTTCATTTTTCATAATATGTAGAACAAATTAGCCAACAGTGCATCATTTTAAGATTTTTTACTAGAGTAGGAATTGATTCTGTGCGAGCTTTGAGAGTCCATCGCCTAGCTATCTGTGGGACTTGATCAGTGAGATAGTGCTTATCTCCAAGGTCATAATCCAGGGCAGCGTACGTGGTGTGATGGCGCGCGGCACGAGCCGCCTGGACAACTTCCTGCCTCCCCCCCCCTCCTCACCGCCACCACCACTGCCAACATCTGATTATGAGTTTTATCAATGTGTCTCATTTCAATCACCAAATTTATTCCGTAATTTCTAGCTATAGCCTTCCATTCTCTGCACCAATAAATATTTTTACTGATTATTATCTGGGCTATCTTAAAAGGTACGGTAAGCGGTTCTGCGATAAGGACAGAACACGTGAAATATATCCTAAATGCACATTTAATGTATAAATATATTCCTCGTCAAGGCCAGTTTCCAGATATAGGGAGTAGTTCGGTATGTTACTGGTCAAACCAAAAATTCTTTTTATGAAAAATATAAGAACACCATTTACATAATCACCCTCCCATAGACCCCAAATCTGGCATCCATAACATAGAATAGCTCTTACTATTATACAAATTAACATATAAACTTTCTGCTCAGGGGTACATTATTTTGGTTCATGAAATTTCTCCAAATCGAATTTATTGCCAATTTTGCCGAAGCGCATTTTTCTTTTAAGTGAGTCTCCCAAGTTAATTTCGAGTTTAAATTAAGACCTAAGTATCTATAACTAGTAACCACTTCAACTATTTTACCTCCAAAGTACCATTTGTCATTTTTACTTAGTTTCCCTCCGTTTCTAAAAACCATGATCTCAGACTTATTTAAATTTACTTTCAAATTCCAAAGCTGACAATAGTTTTCTACGTCATTCATCATTAATTGTAGGCTAGTGGCAGTTGGAGCGATCATAACAATATCATCTGCATAAAGCAATGCTTTTATTCTAATGACTCCAAAAAGACACCCTCCTCCCAATGAGTCCACAATATCGTTTACAAATAAACTGAATAACAAAGGAGACAAAATACAACCTTGTTTTAAGCCTACATCTGTTTCAAAATACTGCGTTGTTCCATCTTTGAACCACACGGACGCTAAAGTTTTATCATACAAATCACTCAGCACACGTATCATGTGTGTGGATATTCCAAGGCAAGATAGTTTATAAAACAGTGCTTTTTGGTCAATTGTATCAAAAGCGGCTGTAAAATCAATGAAAAATGTATGTAGTTTTCACCTTTTCTTATTTAAACTTAATTTTACAAAATTCGAAAGAATAAACACACTGTCAATAGTGGAATAGCCTTTCCTGAAACCAGCTTGGTACTGACATAATAATTCTTTGTCCGACAGCCATTTATTAAGGGCTAAATATATAAAATCGGTGTCAAAATCGTCGAGCGAGACTGTTAACTGCCGCTGTACGCGGAATGTCACATTTTGGAAAATATATGACGGGTGATTTTAAATTTGGTTACTTTAATGCTTTTTTTCGTTTCAGTGCGAAATAGATAGGTGGTCTAACGATGTTCTTGAAATTGACCTTTCGCATCTCCCTTCTTGCATCGTTATCTATACACTTTTTACCAATCTTATTGCAGATTCTTGTTCTTAAGATTATATTGTACTCACGTATCGTCTTATTTTTTCTAAAAAAATGTTTTTAATACGTTAAAACTTGATACAAAAACGCTTATTTCAACATTATTAGCAAGCACCCTGCTTAGTAATTTTAATTAATATCGAAATTTTAAGACGATAGCGGAGTACAAAATTATATTACGAAAATAATGACACCAAGATATTTTAAACCGGTTTACAACTGGGGCGACAAACACGGAGATTCGAAACCTTTGCATCCGCCCGCGGCAGATGGGTAGAGCGCACCTTTAAGAGTCTGCAGCACCTCCGCATTTTGTATTTGGTATTTTGTCCCATAAGAACAACGTTAAATAAAAAACACTACAGTGAGTTTGTTTTTCGTCCGAAAATTTCAAACTAGATGTCATTTTAAGTTTTACCATAGTATCTTTCATTTGAGGTGATATAAAATTGATAAATATATCGATTTAAATTACTAATAAAATATGAATATATATATTAACACCATTTTAAAACAATGTTAAACCATTTGTAGTAGGTTTATTGAAAATTTATCCACGTCATATGAACCGCCATACCACTATGGTGAACATATTTTTGATTCACGAGAATCCAAAGCAAGATTATCGAGATAAAGTAGACACCTAACAGTAATATTTTTAACTCAACATTTTTCTTATGGTACTAAAAATCCAAGATGGCTGGGGTACTGCAGACTCTTAATTTCTTATCAATACTACACGAACATTATTTTAATTTAATTGCCAATAAATTCACACACGCTCAACAAGAAAATGTCTGAAACTTGACATTCCGCAGCTCCGACTAACTAAAACTGTAACATCATACCTTGTAAATTGTATACATTTTTTATATAAAATCAGCCAGTCAGCCCTGGACACTACACTTACCAATTTAAAAAATAAGGTAATAAAATGGCTGTAACCAAATCCATTTGATTCTTCTGCTGGATTTATGAACAGTAATTTAGATATAGCGTTTTGAGTTCTGTGCAATATTAATATAAGTATTTAAGTATTTCAATTTTGACGTATTTTTTTGTATGACAATGCCCATTTCTTGTAAAGGATCAAAGGCAAATAAATTATATCAATTTAATTTGACTCCTCAAACGTTAAAATCCGTCAAAAAAACTAATTATGGAGAACGAAAGAAACCCCAACGTCTATTTTTAAATAGATAACTTGTTACTGCTCTGTATTTAAATTTAATTTAAAATATTTATTTTCTAAAAAAAATAAAACAAAAAAACAATCTAACAACTAATCTCATACCACAAAACCTACTCATAAACATTTGTATGAATATCGTAATACTTTAAACTATTAACGAAATCTAAGACAAAGTGATTACCCCTGTCAATAACTTCATAATGTATAATATTGCAATTAAACTGTAATTTAACTTCAATTCAAGTTAATTTAATTAACTGATTGTTTTATGATCTAGAGATTTAAAGTTCAAGCTAAAGTTGAAATATGATTAGAAGTGCGCGGCGGTGACGACTGCCGCGGAAGCGCCTGCAACGTGAGCGAGGCAACCTACCTACTCGCATCATGCGGGTTTTGACTCAGACTGTACACCTGGTAGTTGTGAGACCTGGTAGTTGTGAGGCGCTCGCTTTATTTATATCAAAGACCTGGTAGTTGTGATCCCTGGAAGTTTTGATGCCTGGAAGTTATGATTTCTTATAATTTTGTATTGAAATAATCAGACCTGGGAGAAGTGATACCTGGTAGTAGTGAGGTTGTTAATATTTATTAAATTTTAGCGACCTGGAAGTTATGAAACCTGGAAGTAATGAAACGCTCCCCTTTATTTATATCAAAGACCTGGTAGTTGTGATCCCTGGAAGTTTTGATGCCTGGAAGTTATGATTTCTTATAATTTTGTATTGAAATAATCAGACCTGGGAGAAGTGATACCTGGTAGTAGTGAGGTTGTTAATATTTATTAAATTTTAGCGACCTGGAAGTTATGAAACCTGGAAGTAATGAAACGCTCCCATTTTAGAAGAAAAATCTCAATAACTCCATTATTTGTAGTCAGATCCTTACAAATTTGGCATTACTAGTTAGGTAATTTTATTTGTCAACTTTTTTGTCTCTTGTAAAATTTTGATAAAATTTACAGGTTTTGAGATATTTAAGTTTAAAAATTAAAAATGGCCGCCATTTTGAAAATACACATCGGACAAAAATAATTTTTTCCTGAAAATGGACATTGCTGTCATAAAGATTCATGCCAAATATGAACTTAATACAACGAACAGTCACGGAAATAAAAATTATTATGTATAAAAAACAAAATGGCGGATTACGGCTAAACTAAGCCGAAATCCAAAAATTGTTATTCTTTATTTTTGACTTATTTTTGCATGTAGAATCAGGTCCTGTATAGCCAGGTACACTTTTTTGTGACACCCTGTATACAGGGTGATTCAGACCACCCGTCCACTATTTATAGCAGGAGAACGGTTTGAGATAAAATCATGAAATAAAGTTTTTTCCCACTAAATTGCATATGGGCTTTCCATTAAAAATATTTTCATCTATGCCAGTATACAGGGTGTTCCAAAACTGGAGGTCACGGGTTCGAATCTCAAAATTTTCTTAAATAAACATGTAGATTTTTTTACATATTTTAAAACGTATTAGTCAAAGGAGCATTTTCGTGAAAACAGGATGAATTTATCTTTTTCCGTTTCAAAATGGCGGCCATTTTTGTAAGAAAAATTGACATTTACGGAATACCCTGTAATTCTTGTATTATTTGTCAAAAATGACTCCTGATTCAATATACTTATTTGAAATGAGCTAAGCTTTGCAATGATATGTCACAAGACCACATTAATTCAAAAACTAAAATTTCCAAAATTTTATAATTTTGAAAATTTTAACTTAAACAAAACTCAAAAATTTTAAATGTAAACATATGTCATATTGTATATCATCTTAAAGCACTCGTTGAACTGAGCAACTTTGTAATTTACACTATCACCGTATCTCTTGTGGTTTTGTAGTTATAACAAAAAAATGTCATTTTTCCATATGAATTGCATGTTAATTGTTCAGGGCTTTATAGCATGGAAGTCCTCCTTTGATTGTTGCCGTAACATTAAATTAACATGGCAGTTATATGGAAAAAATGCATTTTTACGTTATTACTACAAAACCACAAGAGATACGGTAGTAGTGTAAATTACAAAGTTGCTCAGTTCAACGAGAGCTTTAAAAAGATATACAATATGACATATGTTTACATTTAAAATTTTTGAGTTTTGTTTAAGTTAAAATTCTCAAAATTATAAAATTTTGGAAATTTTAGTTTTTTAATAAATGTGGTCTTGTGACATATCATTGCAAAGCTTAGCTCATTTCAAATAAGTATATTGAATCAGGAGTCACTTATGTCAAATAATAAAAGAATTACAGGGTATTCCGTAAATGTTGATTTTTCTTACAAAAATGGCCGCCATTTTGAAACGGAAAAAGATAAATTCATTCTGTTTTCACTAAAATGCTCCTTTGGCTAATACGTTTAAAATTATGTAAAAAAATCTACATGTTTATTTAAGAAAATTTTGAGATTTGAACCTGTGACCTCCAGTTTTGGAACACCCTGTATACTGGCATTGATGAAAATATTTTTAATGGAAAGCCCATATGCGGTTTAGTGGGAAAAAACTTTATTTAATGATTTTATCTCAAACCGTTCTCCTGCTATAAATAGTGGACGGGTGGTCTGAATTCAAATTCAAATTTCTTTATTGCCACAAATACGTTTTTTTACATAGCAAAGCTAACAAAACTGGTGACATTGTCAAAATGTTGTATAATTAAACTAAGTTAATCCTAGTTAAAAATAAAACATAAAACCATAGGAATGGTTAGTCTGGACAATATAATATAATACTAAAAGGAACAGGCTGAAAATGAAATTCCACTGAAAAATAAACACAAAATAGCTCTGAAGTTTACATTAATTATCTACTTGAGAGAAAAATTCATTTACACTATAATAACATTTTGTTACCAAGTATTCCTTAAGGGAACGTTTAAAGGTATTTGAACAAATTTGAGATTTTAAAACTAATGGGAGTTTATTAAACATTTTCATCCCTGCATATGAAGGAGATCTTTCAAAAAGACACAAGCGATGTATTTTGAACTGGAAATTGTTTTTGTGCCTTGTACCATACTCATGCTTATGTTGCTCCCCACTAAGCTTATCGAAATTTCTTTCTAAAAACAATAAACATTTATAAATATAGAGAGATGGAAGAGTCAGTAGTTTCATTCTTTGAAAAATTGGTCTGCAAGATACCCTATAATTAGAAAAATTTATGATTCTTATGATTTTCTTTTGTATTTTAAAAACATTTATTGAATCCGTTGATGCTCCCCACATCTCAATTCCATATTGCATGATTGAATAAAAAAATGCAAAATAAACCATTAATCTGGTTTCCAAATCAATGGTACTTCTTAATACTAGCATCTGATAACATGCTGAATTGAGTCTCTTAACAACAGTACTGAGATAGAGTTTCCAATTGAGATTTTGATCCAACTCTATTCCTAAGAATTTAGTTGAAATTTTTGAGTCTATCTTGCAGTTATTAACAGATATATTAAATTTAGCCAAATTATTATTTCTACTAGTTTGAAATGTCAGTAAACTAGTTTTATCATAATTTAATTTCAGACCATTTACTTGAAACCAATTTTCCAAATCTGATAGCGTTTTAATGGTTAAGCTCTCAAGTTCCTGCATATTGTTAGCCTTCAGAACTGCAGTCGTATCATCGGCATACAAAATAAGGTCAGCATTAATATTCTTGTCAAGGTCATTAATGTATATTAAGAATAAAACTGGACCTAAAATTGACCCTTGAGGAACACCGGCTGAAATATTTTGCCATTCAGACTTCAATTTAATGGAATTTTTAGTAATAATGACTCTTTGCTTGCGATCCCTTAAATAAGAAGATAACCAAGAAAGCGCAGTATGGGACATATTGTATGAATGAAGTTTTTTTAGAAGAATATCGTGGACAACACAATCAAAAGCCTTGGACAGATCACAGAAAACGCCACATGTCCTCTGCGACCCATCCAAGGCTAATGAAACCTGTTCAACTAAATCAGATATTGCCAAACAAGTATTTTTACCATTTCTAAATCCATACTGACTTTTGGAAAAAATTTCATTTTCTTCAAAAAATTTCAAAATTTGCTTGCAGACCACCATTTCAAAAACTTTAGATAAAACCGGTAAAATTGACACTGGACGGTAGTTGTCTGAATTCTTTTTATCCCCTTTTTTAAAAACTGGAACAACCTCTGCATATTTCATTTGAGATGGAAAATAACCCTCTTTTAAAGACTGGTTGATAAGCTGACATAGTGGGTCAGCAATAATATCCAAAGAACTCTTCACCAAAGACAAAGGAATTCCATCCCACCCAGCCGAGTTTTTATTTTTTAGGGATTTTACAATGTCCTTAATTTGTTTGATAGAAACTCCTTCAAGATTGAAAACAGGGATTTTACAACAAATATTTTTTTGGGCAAATACTAGAGCATCGCTTATACTTGGCACAACATTTATGTCAACAGAAGAATTTACAAATTTATTATTTAACAAATTGGCTATTTCTTCTCCTGACCTACACAAGACATTGTCAAACAATAGATCTGGAATCTCCCGATTTCTCTCTTTCAAACAAAGCTCCTTATTCACAATATTCCAGGCAGCTTTTGTTTTGTTCTTTGAGGATTTAATTTCTTTGCAGTTGGATAGTAATTTAGCTGCTTGACAAACAGATTTAAATACCTTTTTATATTTTTTAACATATTCCAAGAAAATAGGATTATCAGATTTCTTTGCCATGCAATGCAGTACTCTCTTACGTCTACTAGATATTTGTATACCATTTGTAATCCATTTATTTTGAAAATGTTTAAGCTGCTTCTTTTTTTGTTTATACTTTAGAGGAAAATGTTCATTAAATTCATTCAGGAGCAAGTTATAGAAGTTATTAAAATTTTCTTGGATATTTTTACTATTAACACATTTTAAATTAGTATTTGACAAAGCCTGTTTGAAGAAATAGATATTTTCCTCAGAAAAAAATCTCATTGGTACGCTACTATTTACTTTGCTCTCAGAAATATCATGTACAACACACAAAAAAAGGGCTTTGTGATCTGAAATACCTAATTCTACTATAATATTCTTTTCCCTGGAATTTGTTTGACATAATTTGTTGGTTAAAATATTATCGATACAAGATTGTGTAGTTTTAGTTACTCTAGTTGGCAAATTGAAATTTTCTTTGAAACCATAGCATGTGATGATGTTAATAAAATCAAACTTATCCTGAGGATATTTTGTTGATTCAAGTATGTCTATGTTAAAATCTGCTGCTATATATATTGGTTTATTTTTTATTTTATTTTGTAGTAGACAAAAGAAATTCTCCAGTTTATTTAAAAATCTATTAATGTTAAGTTTATCAGGGGTACGATAAATTGAAATTACAACAATTGATGGCTCAAGAACTTCAATACAGGACAGTTCAAAAATTGATTCCTCATTTAAAATCATCAAATCCAATCTCTCGATAAAGCTCAAACTGTTATGCAGTAAAATACAAGAACCCCCCCTTATTTGCTGTTGTCTGAAAAAACATGAAGCCAGCTTAAAATTGTTAATTGAACTTAAGACAAAACCCTGTTCATTCCTTAACCAGTGCTCATTTAAACAAAGAATTTTTACATTTGTGTTTTGCAGAACAATTTGTAAATCGTTAATTTTATCCAATATACCACCCTGAATATTTAAATGCATAATCCAAATCTTGACAGAACTATTGAGGGTATCGGTATCTATCATATTTAAGTCATCATAAAAAATTTGGTTATTGTGTCTTATTTTAGACTCATTGAGCTGTAGGTCTAGGTCAACAGGGCTCTGCACTGAGTTTCCATTAAAAAATTATCAATATCATTATCTAATGAAGCACTGCACTCAAGCACATTATAGCTGTGTTGGTCGGTTGATTTTTCAACCTGTAAGATATCACTATATTGCCCATAAATTTCACTATTTTCACAAGCACTTTGAGTTGGTTGAGTAGGCTGTGAAGGATGTAGAGGTGGGAAGCAATTCAGGTCCCAGGGATCCAAGATGACCATCGTGGATTGGGGCAGAGGGTGAATGGTGGAGGCAGCCCGCTCTGCTCCCACAGGGGTGTGTTGAACAAAACTATTAGAAGCGTTGTTTGATTCTTGGACAGCAGTCAGATTTTTATGTTGAGAAACAATTTTTTTAGTTTGTTTCAGGTGAAATGAGATTGAGTATCGGAGATTGTCAATGAATTCTTTGTGTGGTAGCCCATTCCAAAGATTTCTGTAACTATTTTCATTGAATGTTATTATGTCCACTAGAGCCCCAGTATGTCGATGGAAATAGACAATGTTGGATGCAAATTTTTCCAATGAGATTTTATCCCGAGTGCAGCCCATAGGGGAGCAAATCAACTTGGTTAGCTTTTTATCTTTGAAATCATTAATTAACTGTTGAAACGCATAGTCGTAGTCTTCTTGTTTAGGTTTAGAATTAAATCTAGGTTTAGTTACGAGTCCGTAAACAGTTGCCCCATCACGCAACGACTGACAGGTCAGAAACTCTCCAAGGAAATCTTCAGGCAAGGGTCTTCCAAATTCTTGTTTAAAAACATGTGCCACACCTTCACTCATGTTTCTGGCATTGTGCACATCTCTTGAGATACAATGAGAGAAAGCAATAGTTTTATCATGCCTAAACTTCTTTATTACTTCCCTCATATTTTGGTTTTTTACAGTGATATAGTTGAGATTCATGTCACAACTGTCATCCTCAAGGATCTTTGGTTGACCTGAACTAACGGTGTTGATACAGCCAGTTTTTTCCTCAGTAGACCTACAATTATTTTTGATGATCTTAGAAATCTCAGTGGCAATAAACTTTTTACCTCTTCTGTTAATGTGAAGACCATGGCGGGTGTGGTATCTGCTAGGAAGGAGCCAGAGGTCAAGTAGATGTAAGTGAGGGTGCTTATCAATTAGGATTCTGATAGCACTGTTGACATATGATATTTTTTTATTTTCCGGGCTGTTTTCATGCAGATCGTACCTGTATGGAATTGTTGCTATTACAAGATTGGTGTGGGAAAACAAAAGAGCCTTTTCTTCAATTATAGAAAGTAGAGCGTCAGAGTCTAAAATGTGGGGTGGTTTCTTTTGGGAGTCATTAGAGATGTTATTTGTACCCCCAATCCATACAATGTAATCAGACTTAGTAAATGTGTCTAATTGCTTATCCTTCTGTCCAGTCGATATAATGGTTTCGAGTGTAGCTCCAGGTTGAACATGGCCGAAAGAACAGAAGTGTTCAGACAGCACTTTATCGATTTGGAAGATCAAATCTTTGCCCTGACTATCCGATAAAAGTGTCACTTTGGGTTTTTTAGCGAATTTCCCTATAGGGAATACGCTATTACGGTAGTAGCCATGGTAAGACCTAAGCCTGGGACCACTTTACTTTTTCATTTTGAGGTCCCCAGAAGCCAAAAACACAGTTCGTTCGTTTTCATATATATGTATATATATATATATATATATATATATATCTATATATATATATATATATATATATATATATATATGTGTCCGTGGTACCGATAACTTTTGAAGCGGACCTCCGATTTTGATCAAATTTGGTATGAAGGTGTAAGACCAGGTCTATTTTCATGAGTTCGCGAACCAGCATTGTCGGGTTATGGGAACAGGGTTTTATGGGGTTTCAAAGGGGTCAAAAATGGGTTTTTGGCATTTTTGGACCTAAATTTTCAAAATTCATCAATTTTAACTAAAACCATTTGAAAGAGCTTAAAAAAACAAACAATTTAGTATTTTGAATCTTTAAAATAGCTTAACTGGTTATAGAGAAAATTCAAATCATGTTTCCCATGTTATTCTTATGGGTAAATCTTTAAAAAGTTATATATCGCTTATTTATCAACATATCTTCATAAAAATTTTTATGAACCTTCACTAGGTGGTGAGTAATTAAGATTTGATCAAAAACCCCCATGGCAGCAAACCTACATGCTAAATCCTATGGTATTCTCATGGAAAATAATTGTATAATGGGAGCAAGAGAGATGGAGATATAAGGTATCTGTTCCTAATCAGCTGATCAGCTGTCTTCTGCATATTTGTCAAATTTGAAATGTTTATGTTTTGTTATTTGTAAACAAATCTTTCCTTTTGCATGGAAGCTTTGGATTATGCACTTTTATTACTGTTAAAAAAGTCATTTATTGCAATATAAATATTAATATATGAATTATTGAATAAAAATAATTTACTCAGAAATATAATGCCATTAAATATATTATATTTCCTTGTAAATATTATTAATTATATAAGATAGCCACAAAGTTCTTTGATGTTGAAACAATAATTCTTTGGTTGGAAATTCGCTGAGTACGCAGGTCTGCTGCGACGGGGGTATTTTTGTTTTGGATGCAGTGGCTTCGATTGACAGATACTTGTCTTGATTCAGCTTGAACTGAGTTTTTTAATTTATTCTGAGTTATATTTTCACAACAGTTGTATTGGGTTAATGTTGTCTGGATGTCGTCCATATCCAGATCATTTAATTTCTCAAACATATTAGATGAAGGCAATGCAACTACATCAGCCACCTGATGTTTAGACTGGACTCGAGAATCAGGTATTTTTGCTGGACTTGGTGTTTTGGCCTGAGTACGTTTAGATTTGACAGTTTTCCATTTGTTTTCTTGGTCTGTAATAGCCTTTGTTTTGTTGTTTCCGCTTATACTTATTTGCTGAGGTTCATTCAAAAAACTGTTGAGTATGATTTCCTTTAGGGTTGCACTGTTGATTGTTAAGTGTCGACCTTTGTGTATCAAAAGTGCTAGCTGGCCTCTTTTTGTTAAAGATTCAGCTTCAGTTAGAGGACGGAGGGTTTCTTCCAAGTTCTGCGGATTCAACTCAAAATTTCTGTTAAGAACTCCTTTGATAATCATGTCTACATTACAAAGCACATGAATACCGCAGTCATAGTTATTACTCTGCTGTGGTGTCTTTATTTGAAAAAATTTCTTCTCTTCAGTTTTGTTTATAACTTTTGTGATTTTGTCACAAATAATTTCAGCATGTTTGAGGTTGTACCCGTTTATGGAGTCAAGGTGGTAAAAGGCAGTTTGTTGTACGTCCCAGAGAAGTAGGCTCCAATGAGAACCTGAACCCCCGATAGGTTGCATTGCTAATGAATCACTGACTGGAATAAAGACAAATGACTTTTCTTTCAAAGATGGTCTTGGTACATGCTGTTCATAATCACTCAGGTTTTTTATAGCCAACGCAATGATTGGAGAAAGAAATTCAGACTTGGGGTGGATATTGGTTTGCTTTAAGATATCAAAATAGGTAATAATAACATCATCCGTTACCCATTTCAGCTCAAGAAGTGATTCTACTACATTTTCCTTATCGTTAACGTGTTTAACAAAATTATTATTTATGTTAATGCTAGTAGGCCTATAACCTGGGTCAACAGTTAGGACAGAATTTTCCTCTCTTGGAGTGCTACAACTTAGACTTGCTGGTGTTGAGTCTAATTTTATTACTTTAGGTGTAATATTTTCCGAACAACTCAAGCTTTTTTTACTGCCAGAAGTGTTCTTTGGTGTTTGTTTCCTCTCAGTTTGTTTCCAAAGATTTTCTATTTCATTTAATGCTATTTTATAGGCCTCATGGTGTTTTTTAGCGACCTTTTCTAGTGTGTATTTGTATTTATTTTCACTGTACAAATATATATCAATCCCATTTACAGATGCAGTTTCCTTCGTACCAAAAAAAAAGGACTTTATACTTGATAATATGCTTGAAACTTTCCTTATCAATTTCAATAATTTTTGCTGGCCAACATGGAAATCCTTTTATTTTAACAAAGACCAGACTGTTCAATGTGAAATCAGTTTTTTTATTAAAAGAAGAATTTACTTCTGTCATTTTCCTACAATTTGCAGAGATAAACTAACTTTATAGCAGAATTGCTTGTATTATTTGCAATTTATTATTCTATTTTGTGTACATTATTTCATTGCAAATAAAAATTAAATAAAAATTAAATTAAATAATTAAATAAATGAAACAACAACAGTATTTATAACTGTTCCAACAATTATTATTCAACACAACAAAGGTGATAGCAGAAAGTTATTTGCATAGTTCAAATGAGAGGACAAGGCCAACAATAAGTTGCACAACAATGTAGGTACGTTGTCCCCTGCAGACTTCTGAGGTTGTCGATAACAGCTGATAAGAAGATAGGCAACTCCACACTGTCAGCCTGTGCAAGAATAAATCCTGTTTGGTGGCTCCGGCAGTTTGTCAATGAAGTGACCACTTTAGTCAAGTTTTAAAAGTTTAGTGTGTTATAGTTACAATAAATTTATCATTGAGTTTCACTTTTTCTTACATTTACAAATACTTGGTGAAAAATAATAGTGAAAAGTGTTCTTTACAATATCACAAAAGTGAATTCTGCAGAGTCAATAGTGAAAATCATCCAGCAAAAAAACATGTGCTTCTTGTGATCACTAAGCAAGTATTATTTAAGTTAAATTATATAATTTAATTTAAAAGATTTCTCAAAATTTAACTTTTTTAAACACTGTAAATACTTTACCAGCTTTATTACTTGCATCAAAAGCACTTTAACACATAAGTTAACAACAAAAACTTCATATTTAATTTGATACAAAAACTTGAGATGTTATATTCAATAGTAGTTCACTTGATTCCCCTTGAATCAAGGGGAATCAAGTGAACCTTTCAACCTGTTTCATTCATGAACCTGTTCACTTGAATCACCCTGTATATAGATAATAATATAGATAGATAGATAGGTCTAAGTGTCTGTGGTACCGATAACTTTTGAAAGGGACCTCCGATTTTGATGAAATTTGGTATGGAGGTGTAAGACCAGGTCTATTTTCATGAGTTTGCGATCCAGCATTGTCGGGTTATGGGAAAGGGGTTTTATGGGGTTTCAAGGGGGTCAAAAATGGGGTTTTGGCATTTTTGGACCTTAATTTTAAAAATTCATCAATTTTAACTGAAACCATTTAAAAGAGCTTAAAAAAATAAACAATTTGGTATTTTGCATTTTTATCATAGCATAACTGGTTACGGGGAAAATCCAAAAATGTGTTTTCCATGTTATTCTTATGGGAAATAAAGAAAACCCTATATCTTGCTTATTTATGGACATAACTTAATCAAACTTGGTATGTACATTATCTATATGAGGTTTAACTTATACTTGCTTACAAAACCCATATGGCAGCAAACCTACATACTCACCCCAATGGTGTTTATGGGAAAAATAAAAAATTGCCAGAGTTTGGTACAGAGCTCTGCACTGCAGAATTTATTTTCTTATTCTTAAACCTTGGTGGCTGGCTAAATGAGCCATACAATATATATATATATATATATATATATATATATATATATATATATATATATACTTTTTGTTTAAAAATTTACTTTCATCTTCCTTTAGAAGAATAAAGTGTAGAACACTCCGTGTAGATTCCTATTTTCTATGATTTTGTGAACCTAAATACTTTGGTTCCATTTCTTCTTTTTTTCTTATGTCTTAGTAAACACAAGACAGCCACTTTCTTGTGTGTACTCAGTACCATTTCTACAATGAGGCTAAATTTTATGATAGTTTCTGCTGGGCCCAGCTGTTTTCCGTGTTGTGTGTTCTGACCCTAAAAATACAGCCAGCGATGTTGAGAAAGTCGTCCAGGAGTTTTGCTGGTTCATGAGTCCCCGGCCTTAAAGGCACAATAGACGTTTATATTAAGAATTGCGCCTTTAGTTAAACTTAAACCTTAAGTTATATCATGCTGAATTAATTCGTTTCAGTTACTGACCTGTGCACAATGAATAAGGCTACACATAATCGGCAATTTCTGAAGGCAATAGTTCTTAATCAATCTCTCCACAAGAACAAACATGAGGGCCTCTGCCGCATGAGTTTGAACCATTTCATCCTGCAAAGAAAGAACAGAACTACTTTAACTGAGAAGTAATATTTATAAATTATGTTATAGAAAAACCTCACATTCTATAAGCATATTGTGAAGATTGGCGAACCTAGGTTTTGGGCAACATTGATTATAGAAAACATTGAGGCTCATGAAGGTCCTCGGATTTGCCCCAATACCAATACTTACACTGCAGTTGTATCAAATAGAAATGCTAACAGGTCCAGTTCAGAAAGCTAGTAGTGGTACAGCAAGTGAAACCACCATGCTGACCATTTGCCGTTGTACTTACTCGCCCAACAAAAATTGTGACTATCAAGCTCAATTTCTATAAGCTGTGTCGCATCATGGGATTATTAATATTCACTATTCATATAACAGTAAGTAGAACCAATGTATATAGAACCGAATAAGTAGGGACATCACATGTTAAAAATGTTCAGTTTTGGCCTCGAAAACTTGAGGAAAATAAAGCGCTGATGCATTTACGACTTTTAAGTCCTTAACCAAAGTGTCCATTTTTACAAACGGCCACTACTTATTACGTTCACTTCATAGCATGTCCATACATATCATGTCCTTTACGATTGATGTCTACACAAAAAACGTCCACATTAAAAACAAATAAAAAATTTAGGTAGATTTAAATTTTACATTTTGTAAAATTTCCATGGAAATAAAAATATCATAGATTTGTTACGCTTTAAATTGTTCACCGTAAATTTATAAATTCAACTAATATTATGCGTGAGATTCAGAAAAACGTATTAATACTTTTTACAAACAAAAAAAGGTTTTAAGACAGCCATAATTATTGTTAGCACTATCATTCAAAAAGTAATATCAATAATATTTGTTCTAATTTAAATAAAATTGTTCACTGTTGATTCCGGAATAGAATCCTATGCCCTAAATTTAATGTTATTTGATCACCAACCAAATTACAAACATTTCAAAATTGTTTAACTTGTTGAATTATTACAATATTTTACATAATGGTGTATTTTGTAAAATTACTTAAACTAAACTTTACATTCGCACATTGTGGACGTTACAATGATTGGACATAAACACAAGTGGACACAAGAAATGTGGACAAAAAATAGTGGCCATTTAAAAGGTGGACCTAAAAAATTGGTCATTTTGTTTGTGTACATAAAAACAATGGACCTAATAACCATGTATCTGCTGATGCTAGGATTACTTCTCCTTCCTATCAAGGGAAGCGCTCTTTCTACCTCTTAAATGTCAAAATAAGCATATTTGTTAAAAAATCAAAACAATAACAAACTTCTGTAAAACTATTCTAGTCATCTGTTTCCTCAACCAATCAGAATAATTCTTAACATCTTGTGGTGCTATCTGTGTTTCAAGGGCAGCGTTCTCACCTCCCCAAGGATGTCCCTACTTATTTGGTTCTGTATGTATTGGTGTCCTCTCATATCCAACCATGACGAGCCTGGGCCGTATAGTTGGAATAGCCAAAAGATCGGTTATTGGGCAGAGAAAGACAGAGAAAATCAGCTATTCAGTTTTCTAATACACTTTATTGTACAGTGATTCTAAAATGTTTGTACATCTGTACTGCTAGTTGGTGATAAAACACATGTAAATGAGTCAATCTTGCAAGTTGTAACAGACTCATTAATGGAGCTTGTGAAAATTAAATTCCATTTGTTAGCCTCAGCAGTATAAAGACTTAAATAGGCACATACCTCCATCCAAACAGTTGATGTATGTAATTTCTCTACGACCAGTTTCGCTGCAACCACAGCATCTTAGGCTTGTTACCAAACAAAATTTTATCCTAGAACTTTAACTTAAATTAAGGTTTTAAATGTGAATGTGTTGTGTTTTGTAACTGTCAGTGTTATAATTACTAGGGATTGCTCCCTGATCAAAATTTTGACCAAAAACTGTGTTTATACAAAAAGATTTTTTAAATAATATATTAGTACTGAAACATGTTCTTTCTATTCGGCTAGCATTTTTTATTACAACAGCTGTTTAATGATCAATTATCCTTCTTCCATAAAGCTCTTCTGCACTGACCGAACATGTTCGCCAAACAAAGTTCTTCTGAACTTTTGTTTGTTGCAAACCTTTTTATAAAGTAAATCATTTGGCCCGGTAATTGTTTGTTAGGAATGTTTGTTGACTTTTGTGTTCGCCAAGAATGTTCGGCCAGTGCAAACACAGCTTAAGATTAACTTTGTAGCTTTGAAAGCCTGCAGGGCGTAGCCCTTGGAGTCAATGAAAATTATAATGGGATTCTTGATTCTTCTCATATACAGAGCACTACCTTTCCAGGGGTATGCGTGGATTTCTCCTACAATGCGTACAAGATTAGAAAAAAGCTGGAAGTGAAACATGCTTGCCTATCAATATATAGATATGATGAAATTATTAGTGTGGTAACGATTCATAGGTACGTGCCTTTTTAAGTCTTATATAAATCACAGATGGTCGGACACTTGGTCAGATATCAGGGGGAGTCAGTTGTTTCATGGTCGGATGCAAGAGATTCTTCTGCTCTGTATTTTTTTACATTTTAACTTCAGTTTTGTGTTTTGGTAAATCTTTTGCACCTGCAATAGATTTTAGACTAATTCCTTTGAAAATAATTATTGGTAATTCATTTTTGCTGTAACTCCACCCAACTATACCTGACTTTGCTTGATTATACCTCAAACAATTGTTTTGCTCTGTAATACATGAGAAAATAAATTGTTGTTAATCTTTAATTGGAGTTTGTAACTAATGCTAACAAACACTTTCAGTTCTTAATTGGTAAAAATTGGAACTTAACAAATAAAGTACTTTTACCTCATCATCCAACAAGTTGCTGAGCCTGTTGAGAATGTCCGATCTGTGGGAGAAGATCTCCTCTCTGCCCAACGGATGACGACCTAGTTGAGCCAAGTACTCGGCACCTAAAGCTCGCAGTTTGGTCTCCGAATGTTCTAGGAACACGGCAAGCTCGATTCCTTTGTTCTCCAACGCTTGGGCCTTAGCGTCAACACTCTGGTCTAGCATTGAAATCAGAGCTTCCAATAGAGCCGCCTGCAATACAGAGGATTGAATTTTCGTGTGCCCTTTTCATGTGCATATTATCATGTAGAAGAAAGCTCTTATTACCAGGAATATAAAAAGTTACTGTCAGCCTATCAACTTGAGTGCATTCAACATGTAATCATTAGGTTCTATTTAAATGTATTATGGAAACTCCTAGTTTTACATCAAATTTCAAAGTTTTACATTTGGCGTTTTGAGATTGTGCGATTAATATTGTACTGTAAAATGTTTGCCTTATAATAATGTGCCATACAATGAGATAAATGGGATTTTTTTAAGTTAAATTTGATCATTGAGTAATATTTTACAACCTATCGAAAGTCTAGAACTAACAAAAACCTTAGATATAATCTCATACTTCTAGTCCAAATAAAGGATGAAATGAGATGACCTCCTTGAAAGTTACACAATGATACAGCTGTCAATGTATATAGTGACTGAAAATGTTCCCAATTATTTATTTGATACATATTTATAAAAACTTAACAATGGTTAATAAAATTAGTCACCATATAGAAACTTCCTGGGTGCAGGGGCAAACTATCAGAAACCACTAAGAAAATGTGGAAATTGAAATCACATGGATATTTAAATTTAAAAAGGAAAATGCAAATAGGGCTAGCTTTTCCACAGTTAACTTGTTCAGAAACAGAATAAAAATTTTAAAAGGTTTTGGAATGTATAACACTGATGGATGGTTTAAATAAAAAAATCAAGTCACAATAATCTAAAAATTAACTATAAAAATTAATCTGTCCCACTAAATACTCACTGCAATTTCACTGTCCAACTCATTCTCAAGTTGATTGATGGTGAGATATACATAATAATCATTAATCAGTTCCTCAACTCCTAAATAGGACAAACAAACAAATTAAGATATTTTAGTAGTAAAAAAACGTTCAAAATTAAAAGAATAAGATTTATTTTCATTTGGATTGTTCTACTTACTTTCTAAAGAGTATTTTTGCCAAGTCATCTAGATCAAAATTAAATGTTGGTATTCTATATTTACACTCCCTTAACCATCCTTTTACTTTCTCCCCCTATACCATAGTATATGGAGAAAGTATTGTTTTCGTCAAAATTTTCGAATTTGAGTTGTTGGTGGATTTATCCATTTTGGTTCCCCCTGAGTCCAAAAAAGTGGTTTTCGGAGTGATGTCTGTGTGTGTGTGTGTGTGTGTGTGTGTGTGTATGTGTGTCAGGATGTAAACAGAGCTAGAGAATGCCCCAATGGTCCGATTTTGATGAAATTTGGTAGGTAGGTCCAAACCCACGATAATTCCAGGCGTTTTTTTCATTTTTTTGAATTTTTCATTTTTAAGGGTAGTTTACCCCCAAAAACCCTCAAAAATCGTCAAAAATCAAAATTTCTCAAAAACGGCTCTAACGATTTTGATTAAAATTTTGTGGTTTATTAAGCTTAAAATGGTGAATAAAATGACACCACCCGCATCTCCGGGAAAATGCGCGTTCAAAAGTTATGGAGTAAAAAGTGTTTCAAAAATCAATTTTTTGAATTTTCAAAATAGCTGTTGTCTCGAAATAAATTTTACTTATCACCATTAAATCAAGCTTAAAAAACTAAATAATCCAGTATTTTAAATTATTGTTCTACGTCAAGTGGTTGCGGAGAAAATTCAATTTTTCGTTTAGCGGTAAACACAGTACGTTGTTAAAAGTCACAGACGCGCGTAGGGTCAAACGAGCGCTGCTCAGCTGGTAGCTATCCGACTGAGTCATCAAGACATTAATGTTTGGAGCTTTTAACACCTTTTTATATATTGTTGGGAGAAAGTATGTGTCAGTTAACTGATACCGTTTATTTGAATATTAAGGGCCGGTTTCTCCAAACACGTTTAACTTAAACTTAGTTTAATTCAATGTTAAAGATATGGACAGTTTTCGTTTAACTTGTTTTGAGAAACCGGCCCTAAGAAAATTACTTTTGAACAGCTATGAGTTGGTTAACCAAAATGAAAAGTTTTTGTCTTTTTAGCGAATTTCCCTGTAGGGAATGCGCTGTTACAATATTCTTACACCTAAATTAATGTTTTCCTACTTACAGTATATGCTATATAAACCTTGTGAAACATACGGTTATGAAAAATACCGTACATGTTTATTTAACTAAACAAATGAGTTATACGATGTAAACAGTTTCGGATGAATATGGCTCTCTCCCCTTCACGCATTCCAAAGTGCTTTGTATGTCTTAGTGTTGTACCCTCACGGCTTCGGATCCCAAACGCACTTGAACACTCATTATTATACCTATTAATAAGTTTTTTCTGCAAGTTGTGCCGAATTAGAGGAAGTTTACTGTACTACTGTCATTTATTTTTTGTTACTGTCTGGTGTGTGCCTTATTTGTATGTACAGTCAACTTAGTATGTTTATAAACAATGAAGGAACATATTGCAAGTTTTTCATTTATAGTTTTTGCAGAATCAAGATGGAAAATGTTTGACATCAGATCTGGACTCGGGAAGAAATTAGCAACAAATTGATACCATATTATAGTACATTCCTTCAAGTATTATACCATTGACTATGTACACTAACGTGAGTAGACTTCTCATAGCATAGTCGTGTGTGAAACCTATTGACGGTGGTGCGATCTCGTGCGGCGTACATGAAAGTACACGCAACATATGATAGATAAATCAGTATTACCGCTCTTCTCAACCAAGGATGGAACATTTTATAACGGAAAGTTATGTTTTGGTTAAGTGTTTTTGCAGCACTGTAAATTCAGCTGAATAATAACAATCAATGGCAGCGACTCTGGTGCAGCGTACACCGAACTTCCAAATTTTTGCCTCAAACTAAATGCATTGTATGAGAGGTCTATTCACGTTATTGTACAAAGTCAATGATTATACTGTAAGTAAGTATCGTGTAGTAATCATTGTTAAACTTTGACAATCATATTCTAAAAACGGGGTTTTATAAAATTTAAACTTTAAAAATTTATAACAAAAGCCATTTTTCAAGTATCTTAATAATTCTTTAACAAATTGATTATATTTTTCTATTGTATCCATGGAAACCAATAACTCAAAATCCATTTTTTAAGATAAGCTCCCTTTTCATGTGGGCACTCACATATCGCTTAAATATTGACATAACTTGGTAAAATTTGGTATGTAAATTCACTAGGTAGGTACAGATTACAGACTCCCATTATTAAAAAAAAAAAAAAAAAAGATTATTCCTGTGTAAACACCCTCCTATTTGTCCTTAACACTTATTAACTTGTGTAGGTGAATACTAATACTTGCTTACAACTTCCATATTACGGCAAACCTATATACTCCCCCATGGGGTTTATGGGAAAAATTCAAAAGTGCCGAAAATTGATACAATTGGATATTATTTATTTCCAAAATGAAGTAAAATCAAAAGTTTAAACCTCTTCGTGGAACACTCTGTACTCTTAATCCATATTTTGCCCTATGAAATGCATACTTTTATTTACACTTTACTAACCAAAGTGCCAAGTAGCTAGGGACAGCAGTGTCTTTGCAGCACTGAATCTGACATCACGTTCCGAGTCCATCATCAGGACCGAAAGGTTGGACATGATGGTTCGATGGTTTACAATGGCCATCTTGCCTCCTGGTTGCAGCGACAAAACTCCCAGAACCATTAACGTGCGTTGACGGATGAAAGGATCATCGGAAGATAACAACCTCACCAGTCTGTAACCATCATTATTCAAGTAACAAGTAGTAACAGGGTTATGGTAATCATCAGATGGTCCTTGGTTTTGTTTCTTAAGTATTTTTATTACTTATATTCTTTGCGTAAAAGATACAAGGGTCCCACCTTGCCTTCCTCCACTGTCCCTATAACTCATTGGAATATCAAGTAATACTCATTTTGTAAAGAGAATACATTTAGTTTAAGATCATTTGTTCAATCATTGAGGAAATGTGGTAATTATTCACTTTCCCCATAGTGTGGTTTTGTTGAATCATACAAAAATGTATGAATGTTTTGTAAAATATAATGTATGTATGTTGTGGTCAAAATTGTCAAATATTTTTATATAATAAAACCATTTTATTGTTGAGCTAATATAAAATAATGGTTAAAGGATCTTAGTTTTAGCAAATTTCCCATAGGGAGTAAGCTCTTACCGTAGGTCTCATGGTCAGATCTAAGCCCAGGACCATGTTACTTTTTCATTTTGAGGTGCCCAGAGACCAAAAATAATATTCATTAAAATTTAGATATATGCATATCGCCCCTAGACACGATAACTCTCATATAAACGGCCCAATCAAGACCAAATTTGGTGGAGATGAGTAATCCTACCTTTATTCGGTTGAGTTCATAAACCAAATATATCGAACTACCGGAAGGGGTAGTTTTGGGGTTTTGTATCCTAAAAATGGGGTATTTATGTTTTTCATATGTATTTTTTTTATATTTTACAACTGGAATTTGCTGAAAAAAAACACAATTTAGTATATTGAAGCTTTGCTCTATCTCCATTGGTTGCCGAGATGTTAAAAAGTCTAAAGTCAGTACATTGTATTTTGGGGCTCCAATGTTAATCTTATTCTAGATACTCAATTCAATTCAATTCAAATTGAATTTCCATTATTCATCAAAATATACATTTGTATACATGAATTGTGTCAATAAATATACTGTACTAACTTAAGTTAATTAGGTCTAAAAAATTAATGAAATAAAATATAATCACTTTATAAACCAATATTCATTAATATCATACAATGCAGTTTCTACAAAAAATGTTTTTACAGATTTTTTAAACTTTTGAAAACTTAATTCATTTCTTATTACTGTTGGGAGGTAGTTAAAAAATTTTATTCCTATGTATGATGGCTTCTTTTTGAAAACTTCTTTTTTATGTTTTAGTACTTGTAAATTTTGCTTGCTTCTTGTATCATAACTATGTTTTTCCATATTTTTAGGTAAAGTGCCACTAATTTTTTCCACATGCAACACGGTTCTATATAAAGACTGTAGACCGTCATTATTCCCAATTCTCTAAAGTGGTTTTTACAATGTGAATCATGATTTAAATTTAACATAGTTCTTATGGCATTTTTTGTAGGGATAAGATTCTATTCAAATTGCAGACAGTTGTTGATCCATACACTTCCACACCTTATATGAGATGTGGGAGTGGATCAAAGAAAAGTAGACAGATTTAAGGGTTATTAAATTACAATATGGAGCTAATCTTCTAATTGCAAAAATACTATGATCTTATCTTCTATACTTAACGCTAAAGGTTTTTTTTTTTTGTGTTGAGAACTCCTCCTAAAATTTTCAACCGATTTTTAAGTTTTTGGTGTCGTTGGATAGGGCTTGGTCTGTAGTTGTTTCCACTGCAAATTGATAAGAATCGGACTTAAAATAAGGGGGCTATCCACAAATTAAATTAGAAATTTCCCCATTAGAATAACGTAGAGATTGGTCTGAGCATTGTAAACATTGGTTAACGTACAGCTGTAGTGTTTGGTTATCACTGAAATTCACAATGTTGGATTGGTCGGATTTCATTGATTTAGAACTGAATGTAAGTTTTGTATTGTATCAAAATAAATTGCTCGATGTCGAGCAACAGGTGCACTAGTACTTATTTAATGGGTTTTTTTTTGTGTAGAGAACTCCTCCTACAATTTTCGACTGATTTTCAAGTTTTTGGTGTCATTGGATAGGGCTTGGTCTGTAGTTGTTTACATAAAAAACTGATGAGAAAAGGACTGAAAATAAAAGTTCTATCTACCATTGAAATTTCAAAATTTTCCATTAAAATAACATTGAATAAAGCATTTTAAAACCCTGTTAATGTTCAGCTGTAAATACGAGTAGTTTTTTTGTGATTACAGATATTCACAATATTGGATTGGTCAGATGTCAATGATTTAAAACTAAAAGTAACATTTATATTGTATCGCAATAAATATTGCTTGATTTCGAGCAACACGTATCGGTATACTAGTGATGAGTAAGTATGTGTTAATATTTCACTTATTAACCAATATTTTGGATGAAACTTTTGGCATTTAGCTCCATTTGGTTGAGATCCATCCATTTATGGTAAAAATCTTGGTTTTTGTAATTTATCATGGCAGCAAACCTGCATACTCTTCCCCAATGTTAATCATATGGAGAATAGGCAAACTCCTTTATTTATGGACAGATATATTAATGAAACTTAGTATATGGCTTCATATGGTCGAAATAAATTGTTATGCTAAAAAAATACCAACTTTCAGTGTTTCCTATGGTTTTACCATGCATGGTAAAAATACCTGCATCCCTATATATTTATCATTAGGAGAATAGACATATTTTCCTTATTTTTAAGAGCACATGATGAAATTTACGGTTTCATCTAGTCAAAATTAATATTACTTATTTGGAAATTTGCTGAGTATGCAGGTCTGCTGCCACGGGGTTTATTTTCTTTTTTAGTGAATTTCCCGTAGGAAGGAAGCTATTACTACCATAGGTCTCATGGTAAGACAAGCCCGGGATCATGTTAATTTTTTGTTTTGAGGTGTCCATAAAATATATGTATATCTATCTTCTTATATATTTCTATAAGGATTTCGTCTGTTACGTCCCTTTTTCTCTCCACCTACTGAACCGATTTTTAAGATTGAGGTGTCATTTTAAAGCTTAGGATATGGCGCAGTGACGAATCGCATTTAAAAAGGTCATATCGTTTTGGGCTTCGCCCCCATCGCCTTTAATTTATTTCTAGAGGGCGCTTTAAAATGTTGACCAACTTTTATTGCAAGTTCTTTAATATGAATTGTAATTTAACAGCTGATTACCTTCAGATGAATTTTAAAAGCCAGATAGCAAACAAAAATAGATCTCTGTCACTTCATAATCAACATTCACGTACGTTAGGCGAGTTTCACTCATACAGAATCATAAAATGCGCAATTTGCGCACGGGCCACCTCGTTTATATATGTATGTATGTGTCCCTAGACATGATAACTCTCGTAAAAATGGTCCAATAGAGACCAAATTTTGTAGAGATGTGTAATCCTATCTTTATTTGGATGAGTTCGTAAACTAGATATATTGACCTGCTGGAAGGGGTAGTTTTCGGAGGTTTTGTACCCCAAAAATAAGTTTTTTTCATTTTTCATATGTAATTTTTTTTTAATTAAATTTTGATTTTCACCACTGGATTTAGGTAAAAAACACACACAATTTAGTATCTTGAAGCTTTGCTCCATCTCCATTGGTTACCGAGATATTAAAAAGTCTAAAGACAGTACATTGTATTTTGGGGCTCCAATGTTAACCTAATGGAGGATAAGGATGTGTTAATATTTCACTTATTAACCAATATTTTTGGATGAAACTTGGTATTTAGCTTTATTTGGTTGAGGTTGAGAATAATCCATTTTCGGTAAAAAATCTTGGTTTTTGTACTTATCATGGAAGCAAACCTGCATACTCTTCCCATGTTAATCATATGGAGAATAGGCAAAATTCTTTATTTAGGGCCAATGGACAGATATTGATGAAACTTAGTATATGGCTTCATATGGATAACTTAATTTTTTTGTATGCTAAAAACAAGGCCTACTACACACCAGGCCGGAATACCCCCTACCACTTGAGTTAAAACGTCACACCACTGGTGCGCCAGCTGATCTAGAAGGATGGGATTTTGATGCAATTCCCCGAATAATTACCTGGAAATCCCCTAAAATAAACAAATATTTATTTATTCCGACTTCCACATAAATCCCCGAAAATTGGGTAAATTACCTGCTTTTAGCAACACCGATCAGCTGGTACACCACTACTGTGACGTCATCTCTCTGAGCATTCCGGCCTGGTGTGTAGTAGGCCTTGGCTAAAAACCTACTTTCAGTGGTCCCCATGGCAGCATACCTGCAAACTCTTTCCCTATATTTATCATAAGAAGAATAGACATTTCTTTCCCTATTTATGAGCACGTGATGAAATTTTGTTTACAGGTTCATCTTGTCAAAATTAATATTAGTCTACTAATTTGGTAATTCGCTGAGTATGCAGGTTTGCTGCGGCGGCGGTATCTTATCATAGTATGAAAACAGACCATTATAGCAAATGTAAATAGTTCTGAAACAAAATGCTTTTTGTAACAGCATACTATATTATAAAAAAGAGTTCATTGAATTTATTGAGGGATTGATTAAATTTCATAACATTCTAACACTTTTTTCCCTTTTATGGTAAAGTTACCCGAGAAAAAGTTGTGTTGGAGACTAAATAGTTCTGGAGACTAAGAATGTATTACAAATATTCGGTAAAATAAGCTGTGTGTAATATATCTAAATTGTCTATTATCAATACATAAGGGCCTATTAAATCATTATAGGGTGGGGAGGGGAGGGGAAGATTTTTCCAAACCTGGAACTGTATAGTACATGCATTGCTCAAGTTTACTTTGTATCCTCATCTGTTGGTTTCAAAAGGGTTTGCACGCTAAAATAAGGTTTCAACATTACAAGTTATCTCACCTAGGAATTACCTGCAGCCTGATGGCCTCAACAGCTAGTTCAGGGTCATGAACTATGTCCAGCAGAGAGTTCAACGCTCGCTTCGCTGTAAGACTGTTTTTGCTCAGCAACTCTCTTTTCTAAAGTATAGTTTAAAATTAGCCAAGAATATAAAAACCACACAGTTTTACTTCTGAAAAATGTTTGAGCTAACACCACTCTACCAAGTTGAATTTTTTATGCGGGTTGAAATTATAAAACTTCTCCCATCAGTTTATTATAATGTATTACCATTGGGTTACTAGAACATTGTGAGGAAAAACTTTAAAAGAATCAATTTAATCAAGACGATATAACAGTAGGCCTAGACAAAAAATTGCTTGCATCATTAATGAAACGATAGAATAATGAATGGCACGCAATAAACAATCATTGTTTATAAGTATAACCATTTGTCCATCCATCTAATGAATATTTTCCGAAAAGTTTTGTTTTAGCAACAAAATTCATAAAACCTTCATCTGTAGGACAAACTTAATTTTTTCAGTTAATAGTTGAATAGAAAAAATGGTCAGCCATAATACTACTTTTTGGGGATTCATGAAGTCTACTAAGAACCACCACTTATGCCGGTGAAAACTGGTAGAATAAACTCAAATGTGATAAGTTGATTTTGTTATACATTCCTGACAAACATACTGTGTTTGGTTATGCAGTCACTAACTGTTTGGATTGATCAGTGCTGATTATAGTCACCTTTGGTGTCAATGGCCAAAACTGTATGTCTTGCTTCCTGTGTTAAATTAATTGCTTACTGGTAAACAGTATTAACATTTTGATTTCAAACTGGATAGGAAGTGATTAAATTTTACTATGATTCAACTATATGATGTAACAAATAATTAAGGCGCTAGAAAATCTACTCATACTAGAAGTCTCCATGTTCTGCCATATTCCTTCTACTAATTATAAGACTCTTTTACTTAACAATTCGTCATTAAATTTCAATAATTTTGATTTTTGTAAAAAACTTAAACAAAATAGGTCCCCCACATAAATAGTGTCAAAAATACTGCACTCAAAATTTACGATGGGGATGAAAACCCTACTGAAATGAAAACCCCAACTTTGTTCTGAATACATTGACACTATTAACCATAAAACTTCACAAATTTGAACGACCCCCTTTTTTAAAAGGGAAAAATTTATCCTTAAATATTATACCTAGAAAAGAACATCTTTGTCTGGATACAATTTTCATCAAAATCAGATCAATGCCAATAGCTGTAGTCACTCGCAGGATACACATCATGCATTCCAAAACCTTTTTTTTAATAAGGTTTGTCTAAAAATATAGTCTACATTTCCTCTACCAACTCATATATTTTATAAAATAGCTAATAATTTTATCTATATTTTGTGTTAAGGCCGTTTCATACCGCCTACCGCTACTGCTAAGCGCACTTTGAAAAGATCGCTCACCGTGTTATCATATGGGACAGTTCACACTGGCCTACCGCACGTCCGCAGTAGTGGTGGTAGTACTGCCACTACTACTCCCGGGGCGATTTTCTATCGCTACCGGCGCGGTAGTCTAGGTTTACGCATGCGCAGAACATCTCAACCAAGGTCGTGTGCAACCCTCTCGTGCCATACGTGTTTGCTTGTTGTTGTTGCCCTACGCTAAATCCGCAAAAAAGGTGATGGAACAACTCCCTAAATGTCCCCCTTCTTTCGTTTATAAGGGTGAACCCACGAGTTTCTTCTGCTTGTCACCACCGAGTGCAGTAAGATTAATATTCCTCGTCACCAGCACTAGAGTCATCCTCACACCTCGGTACACTGTTTGTGAGGAAGTCACGATTACACCAAGGTACTTGAGAGGACATTTTGTTGTGTACTGGGCACCAACTAGTGGCCAGGTCCCAAAGTAGTGGCGCTGTAGTCTATGAAACTCCCGCCTCCCGCGTGTACATCGTAGTTTTTGGTGTGAAATGGCTCACGGAAACATCCGCAACCCAGGAGGTAGCGGTAGCCGGTGTGAAATGGCCTTAAAAGGAGAAGAAAATAGTGTTTATTATGTAGACTTTAGTTGGCTTTTACCACCCAAAATTGCTGGTTGTTTTCTTAAAGTATGTTTCAAGAGTACCAAACTGTTTTTGCCGGTTTCGTGGTTAAAAACATTTAAAACTTCGATTTTGTGATACTATTTAGCTATTGAACAAACGATATATACATCTTACATCTTCCGACTCAATGTTGATAAATAGAAAAGAAAAGTTTGAGTACTCGTTTGGTTGCTATGAAGACCTATTGATCCTGCATCAGGCTGGTGAGATCGGCCAATGGTAGTTCTTATGTCAAAGGATGAAGCTTCTGGCAGTACAGAGAAGGATTTAGTACGAAGTCAAAGTATGGGGAAGGCACTACGGTACATGGGTTTCTGTCAGTTCTCGTAATGGAATAATAAGCCGATCTAATTAACTTCTGGTAGCCAAAGGGTTAATGCATGTTGTAATAATACATAGTCCACCGTACGTTTTTATTACATATAAGTTTTCAAATCAGAAATAGTTACAAGTTTAGGAATGGCACGATCTCCATAGGCTAGATGGGCTCTGGTAACATCCACTTCAGGACAAAAGATTTCTGATTCAAAGTTGACCATTGGTAAAAATGGTTTGATTGCAATTTCATTTCGAATTTCCTGCTTCAGTCCTGAAAAATATATGCATTTTTAATTAGTCACGTCCATGTAACGTGTCATCATAAAATTGAATATTCGCAATTATATTCATGAATAGAGAGAGAGATTCTTTATTGACAATCATAGAGATAATATGTTATAGTGACTATAAATTTTCCCAGTTCAAATTTGTTGACATAAAAAAAACAGGACTGCCCAGTGATCGAAATTCTGTTCTACAAAAAATCCAGTGGATCTTATTGAGGCAATTAGTTTTAAAATGTTTTATAACTGAAACATCTGTTCTCCCTGATTTGCTAGCATTTGTTATGAAGCCTGCAACAGCTATCTAATGATTCAATAAATTATCCTTTTCCCAAAAGATTAACATTGAAACTTTAAGAGCCTGTAGGGTGTAGCCCTGATGGCCGATGTGAACTATAGTGGGATTCTGCTCATCGACAGGACACTACCTTTTCTAACAGTATGCACATTTTTTTCCTACGATGCCCACAACCTAAGAAAAAAGGAGGAAAAGAAACATGTTTGCCTATTATATAGATGGGTGATTTAATACCCAAGTTTAAATCTTCTTTTTATTTCCTGGATTTTTTCCTTGATATTTCTAGGAAAAAATTATAAAATTTGGATTCACAGAAAGACTTTTTTTTTAGATTTCAAGTGGTGGCTTGTAAGATTGAAATCATTAGCATGCCTCGTGTTGTATTCATGTATATTAGTGTTATTAGTTTTTACAGCTAATATTATGCTGTCCTTTATATATATGTTTAAAGTGTGTGATTCACAGTTTTAGTTGCATGTTCTGTGGCTATACATAGCTTTAGTTCTTCTTAATGCAAAAATAGCTGTATAATATTTAGTTTATAACAGGTTAACATGTTCATCCCATAATAATAAAGAAGTAACTTCTTTGAAACACATAACTTAGTGGTGAAATAATTTAACAGTTTCTTGAAAACAAAATTATGTTGCACTCCGACCTTTCAAAATAAACTAAAAAAATTTTTTATTGAAAAGACTTTTGACAGCATTGGTGAATTTATGGATCACTGCTGTCGAGTAACAAAAAATTCACTTGAAATTGATCTATTTGTATGCAATGCGGAGATACCAACATTTTGAGAATACCTTGTAAAATTTAATAAATGAACTAGTAAAAATTTTATGTAAAGGTGTCTAACTTGTAAAATTCCGATTTCTTGGAAAATAGTGTTAATGGAGTACCTCCGATCCTTTTTAAATCCAACTTTTAAGATTGCTTTCTGTATTTCGATTAATGGCTCTAAGGTGGATTGATAACAAGCCCCCCAACTTAAAATCCCAAACGACAGCAGAGACTGAACGTAAGCAAAATATGTAAGTTTAACTTCTCTTTCATCTAAAGTTTCTGCCAGCTGTTTGAAAGCGTAAATATACTTTCAAATTTTTTGTTTAAGAAAGACTATATGCTCCGTCCACTTCATTCTAAAATCAACAAATATTGCTAAGTATTTATAACTAAAAACTTGTTCTATGCTGTTGCAAATGCAAGAAAGATTGTTTATTACCATAACAGTGAATGCGTAGAGGACCGAGATTGTAATCAGTGTTGTCGCTAATTGAAATTGGCATGAATTTAGTTTTAGAGACAGTCAAGGTTAGGATATTTTGATCCAGCCACTTTTTTATTATTGAAAGATCATTCAATGCTTTGGATATGACTTCAACCCAAGACTTTCCTTTGATTAATAATGTGTCATCAGCAAATAGAAAAAGTATATATTGGGGTACAAAACCCCCAAAAACTATCCAGGGCTGCCGAGAGAATTTTTGTGGCCCGGGGCAGAGTTCCGGTGTGAGGCCATTAGATAATTCAGTGTTGGTTCTTAAGCAAAACTAAGTAGGCCTACCGTTCACAAAAACTAACCAACTCGCATACAGTTTCCTTTTTGCCTTCATCATGGCAAATGCATTTATGACATTGACATTATTAAAAGACACTTTTATCTTATATACTTGGACCAACAAACGCAGACACGACAATATTAGTCGAAGCCGTGAAGGATCTGTTGCAAAATATAGTATTTTTGCAATGTTATAGCTGTCAAATACCGGCACAGCACGAGGCGGCGGGCGCGGCGTCTGTTCACCGACACAGAGCTTAAAACCACGGAGACTCATAATACAGGCTGATAGGCCTGTATAGACTCAGGTCATATGCTATACTTTGTTACGGTTTGAAGATTTTTATAGGTCTTCAAAAGTACATGATTTTACTACATAGCCTATGCAAAAATTAAATTTTTCTACGAAAAAAAAACTCCTGAAGATGAGGCCCCCTGTCTCTTGAGGCCCGGGGCAAACTGCCCCCCCTCCCCCCCCTATCGGCGGCCCTGAAACTATCCCTTCCGGTAGGTCGATATGTCTGGTTTACGAACTCATCCGAATAAACGTAGGATTACACATTTCTACCAAATTTGGTGTCGATCGGACCATTTTTACGAGAGTTATCGTGTCTAGGGACACATATATACATATATATTTACCCGTGTACTCAGTTTATCCCTTACTAAGATACTCTTAAGCCGCGTCCGCACTGGGCGAACATTCGCGGCGAACTTGTTCAGCGAACACAAAAAATCAACAAACATTCCTAACGAACAATTACCAGCCATATGATTTACATTCTAAAAGGTTAGCAACGAACAAACAAATGTTCGGAAGAACTTTGTTCGGCGAACATGTTCGGCCAGTGCGGACGCGGCTTTAACTAAACTGTAAGTTATCCAAGGTTTTATTTTTTATGTCTGGACAATATTTTTATGATCGGTTTTCTTGCACAATTAATTGTGTTATTAAATTAATTCCCAGAAACGTTTAAAACATATGTCCCCAGTCGACATTGTTGAGTGAGTCAGTAATATAATAATACTGCGGCTGTTTCATTTTTAGAAGCAGTGATTGAATCGGTTGATAGAGGAAAAAACACAACTGGCATATTCATGGACTTATCAATGGCTTTTGATAGTGTAAAACATCCTTTACTGTTACAAAAATTAGAAGCAATTGGAGTCTCAAAAAATTCATTAAAATGGTTTGATTCTTTACTTAACTAACAGAACTCAATTTGTCGAGATCAGATATATAAAAAATAATACAATTATGAGAGCTGCATCAAAGGTAAAACCAGTGCATTTTGGTGTCCCACAAGGGTCTATTTTGGGGCCACTCCTTTTCTTGTGCTATTTGAAGAACATGGATAACTCACTGACATGTAAACCAAGCAGTAAACTTTGTCTCTATGCTGACGATTCAAATTTAATGATATCATCCCCAACAACTGAACAAACTGAATTGACAGCTTTTATAGAACTTGGAAGTTTGGGTAATTATTTACTAAACCATAACTTAGTTTTAAATTATAAAAAAACAAATTATATTACATTTAAAACAGCTCAAAATAAAAAACTTATTGAACCAGTAATAATGTATGACTCTCATCCCATTGTACGGAAAGAAAGTACAAATTTTTTAGGTCTAACAATAGATCAGCACTTAAATTGGAATGGACATATAAGTAAAATACTAAGCAAAATGAATTCAGGAATCTATGCCCTATCAAAAATGGCTTGTCATTGTAATTTAACAACCTTAAAAAATATTTATTTTGCCTATATTCATTCCCATATTTCTTTTGGAATTAGTCTATATGGTGCAACAAAAGAAGATAACCTGGATAGTGTATTAAAACTGCAAAAGAAAGCGATTAGAATAATCCTTAAACTAAAACATGATGATTCCGCCAAAGAACATTTTAAACACCTTAAAATACTTACTGTATATGGGCAATATATTTTTAACTCAATTTTGGTAGTAAAAGATGTAACTGCAAAAGTTACTACTCAACCTTCACATAATTATAACACAAAAAAAAAAAAATCAGGCTGTACAAAGTCACCATAAGTTAAAGTTCTACGAGAAAAGGCCATCATACGCTGGAGCAAAATTTTTAAAAAATATACCTCAGCAAATCTTAAATGAAAAAAAATTTCATGAAATTCAAAAAACAGCTCAAAGAGTATCTTATAAATGCCACTCTGTATTCACTTGAAGAATTTTTCCACCTCCCAGCCGTTTAATCATAATAAAGATGGAAAAAATGGATTGTTTTATTATTAACTGTATTGTGGAATAAATCTGTTACACTTAAGGCAGGCATGTAATATTTATATTTAAACGGTATTTATTTATCCTGACACTGTTCAAATGTTGTACTCTGTACTTCTTTATGAATAAAGATATTTGAATTTGAATAGCGGCACGGTCGAGATATGTCGGAGGTATGTCGGTAGTGGCGGTGCGAGCGTGAGCGTGTGTATGTGTGCGGCGTCAGTAGTGGTCTGTCAAACTGGTTTGCAAAACAGCTATGTGCATGGCGGACATGTCACAGTATTTTATATTTTCATAGTATCAATATTTTATCATATCAGTATCAATATTTCATCTACAGTTAATGTGAATATTTTTACCTCTAGCTACTATTCTATCAATTGCACTTGAGTGAAGAGGGCAAGCAGTTTCTTTCTTCAAAAACTGATGTTTTCCAAAATCTATAATATCCATATTTCCAATCAACACTTTATCAAAAATTATAAATAATTTTCCTATGGCTTATAATTTTATTCACTTTGATCTATAGCAATGGTTTGTACCTAAGGAGTAAAAATCAACTTCTTTAGTATAAATAATATCACTAAAATAGATTAATTAAGGTTAAATACAAGTTTAAAATCTTTATCAAAATACAAAATCAGCTGAAAACCAATTAGTCCAGGCTCTAAACAGGTTGAGCATGCACTAAAACTAAAAGTCTAACGAAATTTGACTTTTGATTATCGTTGGGAACATGTAGTAGATGTAAAAAATCGATGTTGCCACATTTCCAGAGTGGGCACAACACGGGGGACGCCCCCTAGAGGAAGTCGTAGAGGGAACTGTATTGGCCTATGTCATGTTATATAAAGGTCTTTGAATGTAGATTCAAATGCCACAAACCCGATCTCTAAAGGTCGAATATAACGCGAGTTATTGTGTTTTGAAATTTCGGTAAAATCCTTTCATGCAAAATTTGATTGCCTGCCATTTCTGGCTCAAACGTTCATTTGAGACCGAGTTGGCAACATCGTTTTCAAATCTATTTCAATTCTATCTATCTCCTCTTTATAAAGATAATGAAAATCAGGTTAAATGTTTTCTCTTAAGTCTTCATTTGACTTCCATTTACCATTTACCATAGATGTCTTCTGCCGCAGTCCTTAGAGACCGGGGAATCGTCCATTCTTCTTTGTGTTGTGTAAGTGTAGTGTGTGTGGTGTGTAGAGCCAAGGAATCTAAAATAAATAAAGAGAAGGTAGGGGTCAAGACAAGCAACGCTATCTATGCACCAGGCGTTCTTTTGCACCTATGACATCACTAATTGCTAATACTGGTAATGACAATAATGATGTCATAGGTGCAAACGAACACATGGTACATAGAGGGTGTTGCATGTCTTGACCCCTACCTTGTATTTATTTATTTTAGATTCCTTGTGTAGAGCCGTGTTTTATTTATGTTTCTCTATAAACTCGGTGAGTTTATAGTAGGGCCGGTTGAGCAGGTAATCTTTGAGTTTTTTTTTTTTTTTTAAGTTTGAATGTTGTTTATTTCCTTTAGTTGATTTGGTAAAAGGTTATGCATTTTAATGCCCATATTGTTTGGGGTTTTACTTGTTTTGGTTAATCTGTGTTGGTTGAGATCAAAGTTTGTTTTAATTCTAAGATTGTAATTGTGGCTATTTGTTCTTAATTGAGGAAGGTTGATTTTGATTTGAATTATTAGCTCATAACGATATAGGGATACAATGGTGAGGATATGGTTGGATTTGAAAAATGGTTTGCAGTGTTCTCTAGGTTCGATTTGATTTATGATGCGGATTGCTCTTTTTTGAAGTACTAAAATTTCTTGAATGTCTGTTTCGCTTGCAGCGCCCCATGCTGTGATGCCATAACGCAGGTGGGATGAGAAAAGGGCATGATATGCTGTGATTGTCATTTCTTGATTTGAGATTCTCCTTGGTCTTCTCAGGGCATAATACAGTACTTGAGAGAGTTTTTTGTGTAGTTCCTGGATATGGTTGTGCCATGTTAGATATTGGTCGATGGTTATACCTAAGAATTTAACAGTTTCTTCAGATGTGTCTATTTGTGGGCCATTATTTTGGTTTTTTGTCTTGAAATTTATTATAATCGTTTTCTGTTTATTTATTATAAGGTCTATTTCTTTGCACGCCAGAGTTGGTGTGGTTAGGATATTTTCAATATTTATTTTTTGAAGGTGGAGTACTGCTGAGTTTTGTGTTGGGGTCAAGATCGTGGTGTCATCTGCAAACATTATACATGAGGTTGTATCGGGTAGATTGATTGGAAAAGAGTTTATGTACGTTAAAAATAATAGGGGTCCTAATATTGATCCTTGGGGAATTCCTTGAAACGATGTTTGTATTGATGATTTGTAGATGGTTTCGTAGTTGTTAATGTTGATTTCAATTTGGACTAATTGTCTGCGGTTTGAAAGGTAGTTCTTCAACCAAACTAAGGCTTTGTTTGTAATATTTAGTTGGTGTAGTTGGTTAATTAGTATTTCTCTATTTAAACTGTCGAACGCTTTTTCAATGTCTAAGAAAATTCCTGATGCTTGAGCTCGGTTTTCCCTTTTTTTGTGATTTCATCGCAGAGTACTGCAAGGGCTGAGCTTGTATATCTATTGCTTCTAAAACCATGTTGAGAGTTGGATATTTTATTTTTCTTCTCTAGATATTCTATTAATTGATTATGAATAGTTTTCTCAATATATTTAGAGAGTGTAGGTAGTATGGGGATTGGTCTATAGTTACGGATGTTAGTTTTTTCTCCTTTTTTGTGTTTTGGATAAATAATTGCTATTTTCGCTGCGTTAGGTACTGTTGATTGTTCAATTGAGGCATATTAATTATATTTAGAATGGGCATGATTATCTCATTTTTGCAATGTTTTATAATTCTGTTGGAGATTCCATCTATTCCTGCAGAGTTTTTTGGGGGAAAGTCCGTTATCATTTTGTCGAGTTGTTTCTTTGTAATTTTAGCGAATTTCCCTATATAGGGAATACGATATTTCGGTAGTAGCCATGGTAAGACCCAAGCCCGGGACCACTTTACTTTTTCACTTTGAGGTCCCCAGAAGCCAAAAACACCATTCGTTCATTTTCATATATGTGTATATATATATATATATATATATATGTGTGTGTGTGTGTGTGTGTGTGTGTGTGTGTGTGTGTGTGTCCGTGGTACTGATAACTTTTGAAGGGGACCTCCGATTTTGATGAAATTTGGTATGAAGTTGTAAGACCAGGTCTATTTTCATGAGTTCGCGAACCAGCATTGTCGTGTTATGGGAACGGGGTTTTATGGGGTTTCAAAGGGGTCAAAAATGGGTTTTTGGCATTTTTGGACCTATTTCATCAATTTTAACTAAAATCATTTAAAAGAGCTTAAAAAAACAAATAATTTAGTATTTTGAATCTTTACAATAGCTTAACTGGTTATAGAGAAAATTCAAATCAAGTTTCCCATGTTATTCTTATGGGTAAATCTTCAAAAAGTTATATATCGCTTATTTATCAACATATCTTAACAAAAATTTTAATGAACCTTCACTAGGTGGTGAGTAATTAAGATTTGATCAAAAACCCACATGGCAGCATAAACCTACATGCTATCAAAATTCAAAATTGCCTCTTAAATCAAAATTACTTTTGTACAAAACCCTATTAACCAATATGGACATATGGCATTGAGGTTTATGGCACAGCAAAATTTACACATGTGAAGAAAATTCAAATTTTTCAGTCAAAAATACTACACGTTTAATATCTGGGGCCCCCTACTATGTAAGCAACAAGACTTTGCATGATGATTTCAATTTTAAATTTGTACATGAAGTAGCAAAAGAACTCTATTTTAAATTTTTTCTCAAACTCGATGGCCATGTGAATCCCCTGATACAAGACCTTTTCACCTTAACATTGCCAGGCATCCGTCGAAGGAGGCTAAAACGGAATTGGAGTCGGGACTTTCTAGTTTGAATCCCTAATATTGAAGTGGACCACCCCTAACAATAGCAAGAATAAGGAGGAAGACTTCTGAGCCTACTCTTTAATTTTTTTTTGTTTCATGTCATTGTTCTTTTTATGTTATTAGCAAATTTGCTCGTTGTATTTTTTGTACAGTTGCAAATATAAAATTAAAGACAAAAAAAAAAATACCCCCGTTGCAGCAGACCTGCGTACTCAGCGAATTTCCCATGGAATTTCAGATTATTTACTTTCCCCATAAAAACACCATAGGATCGAGTATGTAGGTTTGCTGCCATGGGGTGTTGTTAGAAAATCTAAGTAAGTCAATAATTGGTGAATGTAAACACAAAATTGAATCAAGCTATGGCAATTTTTTATTTTCCCCATAAACCCCATGGGGGTGAGTATGTAGGTTTGCCTCCATGGGTTTTGAAAGCAAGTATAAGTTAAACCCTATTTAGATAATGTACATACCAAATTTGATTAAGTTATGTCAATAAATAAGCAAGGTATAGGGTTTTCTTGATTTCCCATAAGAATAACATGGAAAACATATTTTTGAATTTTCCCCATAACCAGTTATGCTAAGATAAAAATTCAAAATACCAAATTGTTTGGTTTTTTGAAACCCCATAAAACCCTGTTCCCATAACCCGATGACGCTGGTTCGCGAACTCATGAAAATAGACCTGGTCTTACACCTTCATACCAAATTTCATCAAAATCGGAGGTCGCTGTCAAAAGTTATCAGTACCACGGACACACACACACACACACACACACACACACACACACACACACACACACACACACACACACACACACACACACACACACACACACACACACACACACACACACACACACACACATATATATATATACATATAAGTAGATAGTACTATGGGGTTCCTAGGACACTTTTGGAGACAATCAAAAATCAAACAAATTTCACAGTTTTTTAATACAATTATGCAATATTTTTGCCACTTTTTGGCCAACTTTTAGCTTTTGTCAAATTGTCATAAAAAATATGCAAATTTAATTAAATTTTCAACAAATATGCCTAAAATTTTCTACAAAATAAAATTTTTTTAACGCAAGTAAAATTTGACTAAAATAGTATCCAAAATTAATAGAGTTTTATGGAATTTCCAATGAACAAAATCAATACTAAAAATGGATAAATATAACAAAAACTAAGTTAAGTGTGCATGGTATGCACGCTTTGAATATTACTGATTTATGATAAATTAAATTTGTTGAAAAATGTAAACAAAATCAATGTTCAAAATGGATAAATATAACAAAACCTAAGTTCAGTGTGCATGGTATGCACGCTTCAAATGTATATGATAAATGAAAGTTGTTTAAAGATTAAACAAAATCAATGTTCAAAATGGATAAATATAACAAAAACTAAGTTCAGTGTGCATGCTATGCACGCTTCAAATGTTTTTATTTTTAAATAAAATTTTAAAATGATTATTCTATAACTATTTTATTTCAGTAATATCATTTTTGATTATATTATATTCAAGTAATTTTTCAGATACAATAATAATATAACAATTTGTTTTACTAGTAGCTACTATATCATAATCAAAATCTGCATTAATAATAATATCATTTTTTGAACTTGAAATATTTGTTGGATTTTTTGTAGTATCAATTACATAAATTGGTCTATTTTCTAGAAATTCTGTTGGACTATAATACATTTTACTACTAATATAATAAACTTTTTTGTAATCTTGATACATTTCATACATAATTCTAAATTTTTCATTGTTTATATCAAAATTTTCCAATTCATCAGGGTAATAATGACCATTTATATTTATATATACTCTTATATTTTTTACATACATACTATCAAATTTAGAAGTATCAAATAACTGATCATTTGTTCTTGATTTTTGAAATCCAATTATAATATATTTTGGATTATAAATATTTCTATAGATATTTGTTATATCAAAACTTAAATTCTTTCCTGTAATATTTTTTTGTTCAATGCATTGCCAATGATTAAAATAAAAATTTACTTTTTCAAATTTGCTTAGTTCATTAATTAATTGAATTTTACTTGTTGTTTTGTATTCAATTATAGGAACTCTAATAAAAAATTCATCAATTGTTATTTTACCTTCAGTTGGTAATGTAGCATTATCATAAGATCCATCAGCCTTTTTAGTTTTCCATCTAAAAATTGCATCATTATCTTCTGATCTAATAAATGTTATATTAAAACCTCCTTTGTATATTGGAATATTTACATTTTCAAAAAATCCTAATCCAAAATGAGATAAATTACCAATTGCTTCAAATTTATTTTTAAAATTTGATTCAAAACCATTATTTATTTGATTTATTTCTGATTTTGAATAAGTTATAGTACCTTTAATTGTACTTAATAGACCAGGATATTCAATTTCATCAATCAATTTATTATGTTTTCTAACTTCAATTTTTGAAAATAAAAATGGAACAAAATTATCAATTAATTTTATATTAGCACCATTATCATATGCATTTCCATCAGATTTAGTCAATTTACCAGATATATAAAATTGAAATTTAGAAGTACAAAATCCATCTCCAAAATCTATATTAAATTCAGTTTTTTTATTAGGTTCATTTAAATGTAATTTAGATAATGGATAGAAATTTTTGTATTCAGCTCTTTCAATATCATTTACATATTTTTTGTAATCAGCCATTTATTAAGGATAAATTTTTTAAATCAAAAGCTTTTTTAAAACAAGTAAAATTTTTATAATTTTATGATGTCAAATTTTATAATTTTTATGTATCAATTTCATTTTTACTTTTAAAATATTCAATTTCAGTAGCATGATCAAGTATAAATTTTGCTGATATTTTTTGATGTTCTAAAATTAATTCCCAATTTAAGGTAAATGCATAATCATGAATGAAATATTCAGTTAAATCTTGATATTTACAAATCAAATCAATATAATCTTTTAATTGATAATTTATGAATTCAGTAATAAAATCTATAGTTAAATTTTGATGTTGAGCAATTTTTTGCCAATTTAATTTATTTTGAAACAATCTCATCATATTAATACTCAACTCATATTTTTCAGAAATATCATCCCAATCATCTTTGTTTAATTGATTTTGGTTTCTGATAATGAATAAATCAAATGAACTGTATAGAGCCATTTATTAGGGAGAAAATTTTGTAAAACAACTTTTCTTTGAATTACAAATACAACATTTTGATTTAATTACATTTATATTTTTCAATTTTATTATCTGAATATCTTTAGAATTAGTTTTTTGTTTACATTTAAGACAATAAATCAACTCCATTTATATAAAATAATTATTGTAATTTACCTATATCATCTTTAATTAGTATTATTTCAGCATTTAATTCTTTTATGGATTCATTGACTCCATCAAATAGAAATTTTAGTTCTTTTTCTAATTTTTCTTCTAAATTTTCAACATATTTTCCAATATTAATTAAAAAGTCTGTAATTTTATTTAAATCCTTTTTAGTTTCTGAATGATCATTACCAATTTTAATAATTGAATCTAAAACTTCATCTAATTCTGATTTTATTACAACATCATATTTATTTATACTTGGTTTAACATTAACAATTCTTTTACCATTAATACTTAGCCTATATAATTTTTGGTAAACCAATAGCATTTACTAGATTTTCAGTCTTTTTTACATGACTTTTAAAACTTTTACTAAAATTATTAAAAAATATATTTAATTTAGAATTTATATAATCTTCTTTAATATTAATTGGATGTTTTTTCTGTCTTCCAAACAGATCAAATATATTTTGTGAATCCATATTTATTAAGGATTAATTTATTTATTATATTATCAAATTTTTTATTATTATTTAATTCATTTAATATAAAAATACATAAATGACCACAAATTGGTGGATCATTATAATTTTGAATTTGATTATCATTATAAAATATATTATCTTTTCCTAGATATTTAACTAATTCTATTGGTGGTTTATTAACTATATTTCCATATGAATCAAAATAATATTTAATTTTATCTTTTTTATAATAACAAACCCAATGAGTTCCATTTCCATCAAATGAATATAAATTTATAATTCCACATTCAAATTTATTAACTTTATTAGGTAATATATCTCTCATAAATACACCTCTAAAATATTTTATATTTTTACACAATTTTTCTAATTCACCTAATGTTAGTGGTTCAAAAATTTTTTTATAATTTTGTTTCATATATTTTAATGTTTTTTTATCTAAACCAGATCCTTCTACATTTTTTAATTCATGATCTAACCAATCAACAAAATTTCTAAATTTAGGAATTATAGATTCTTTTACTACTTTTGCTCCCTTTCTAACATTTGGTGCATAATTTTTAACTATAGGTATATTATCAGCAAAATCTAAAATTTCTTTTAGTAATCCACCATTTTTTATTTCTTTTAATTGATTATATGAAAATTCAAATCTTAATCCTTTATTTAATTTTTTATGTTTATTTAGTTTATTAATTTGTCTTTTAGATAATAATATAATATCTTTTCCATTTTCATTAAATTGATCAATATTAAATTGAATTATAACTGATCTTTTATTTTTAAATGCTAATTTTATTTTTGATTTTTGATTATCTGTCAAGTTTATATTTATTTTTTCCATTTATTAAGAAAAAAATTTATAGTTTTTTATAATATAGATTAACATAATTAATGAAAAATTTTTATTAAAATTTTAATCCTACTTCTAAACCCATACCAAATTTTCTTTTCATCCACATAGCACCTGATGTTGGTAATGCAATTAATATTTCACCGATTCCATGATCATTTGATGTTACTATATCCCATGCTTTATCTTGTAAAATTTTATCAGCTATTTCATTTCTAGATTTTGTATCTTTATGATCTCTATAAAATAAATCATGTTCTTTAGCAGCTTTATCTAAATCATTTATTCCAGGATCACCTCTTTTTACTCTTTTATTTAATTTAGTTCCAGGCCCTAGATATTGATAACCAGGTACATGAAATTCAAAAGGTAAATTATTTATAACATCATTTAAAATACCTGATCCATCTTTTAATAATGATGATGAAATATTTGCCAAAATTCTTTTTAAATACTTAATTCCTTCAGGGTTTTCAATTAATTCATCTAATTTATTTGATATAAAGTCTTTAATTGCTCTCTTTTCATTTAAAAAATTATTATTACCAGCTTTTTCTTGTGCATATATATAATTAATAATATTATCTAATTTATTTAAATCATCTATAAATCTATATTCAATCTTATTTTCTGTATATTGTCTGATTCCTGAACCTTCAATTTCACCTTTTAATTCCCAAATATGTTTAATTAAATTAATATATTTATCACCTTTACTAGATTTTGGTTTCTTACTATTTGGATCATTATTTTTATAAATTGAATTAGTTTCCCATAAAATCTTTGAATAATTATTTAAATCATCTTGTGTATATAAATTATTATCTGGTTTCTTTTCATAAGTTAACAATCTCAATAATCCATGTGTTCCATTATATTTTTTATCATCAATTATTAAATCATCATTATCAATTACAGCTATTTTATCACCAATCATAAATGATTTTTTATGTTTATTCCAATATAGACCAAATTTATCATCTTTTGTTCTTGGTAAATACTTTTGTGCTAATGGACCAATAATTTTATCTAATGTTTGAGGTGAAATTAAATTTGGGTCAATAAATGTCGATTCTTCTTGAATTACTGGTTGTCTGATTGTTCTAAATGGAGTACTTGAAGGTAAATTTAATTCTTCAGTTTCTGGTATTGATATATTGGCAAAATTATTAACAATAGGTACCAATTCCATAAGGTTTTTATTTTCATTTAAGACTTCACCAATTTTATTTTCAACTTAACCAATTGCTGATGTTATAGGTTCATATGCTTTTTGTTTAATTTTTCCATAATTATCTTCAATTTTAATTTGATTTTTAAATTCTTTTATTAATTTTTTCTCAATATCATCAAATTTTTTAGCTTCATTAACAGATATTTTATCCATTTATTACAAAGAAAAATTTAGGTTCAAAACAAATCATGTTAACATAAACACAAATCATGTTAACATAAACACAAATCATATTAACACAAAACACAAATCATGTTAACACAAACACAAATTATGTTAACATAAAAACAAATCATGTTAACACAAAACACAAATCATGTTAACACAAACACAAATCATGTTAACATAAACACTAATTATGTTAAACACAATTCATTTTACTTTATTTCTGTAATTTTCATTAAATATATAAATACTAATGAAATAAATAATACTAATAAAATAAATATTCTATCAATTATTGAATCAAACATACAACAAGCCATTATCATTATTTAATATCAGAAAAATTTTTCATATATTTTCCATCATTTGATTTTTTTAATAAATTAATAGTTAAAAATCCATAGTCTTCTTTCCAACAATCATTACAAATAGTTTTAAATTTATCAAATTTCATATCTGATCCAACAAAATTATTATATATTTTTTTCATATAATGTTCATTTTGTTTAAAAATGCATAACATATTTAAATTATTTCTAATTAATTGCATATCAACTTTTGAATAACATTGTGATAAATAAATACATGATATATTTTTATGTCTACCCATTATAAAATATTCTTTAATTTTATCTTGTTTTTTTAAAATACAATCATCAAAAACTACTAATGAATTTGGTTTACATTTATTTAGTGGAATCATATCATTACATGAAAAATAAGAAATTTGTTTATTAATATTTGATTCTATATTTTTAAATATTTTTTGTAATAATTTATAAGATGGTTGTTCTAATGATTTACTAAAAATATATAAATTTGAATATGGAATTAATCTTTTATAAATAAAATTTAATAATAATGTAGTTTTACCAGATCCACTTGTTCCTATAATTAATAATCTAATAGGTTGATCATTTTTATTATTTTTTTTCATATGATTCTAATTTTATATTATCTTTTTTTTCTAAAAATTTCTCCATTTAAATAAGATGAAATTATTTAAAATAATTGGTCATTCATCCAAACTAGAATTAAGATTAGAACATCCAATACATTTAGATGAAAAATATAGTATTGGTTTAAGTGGATTTTATTCAGATAATTTTATATCAAATATACCAAATGATTATAAAAACTGTTATGGATATTCTATTAAAGATGAAGATGATAAAATTATAGATCAATATTTTGATATAAATAAAGAAAATTATACAATTGAAGAAATAAACAATTTTTTTATTAATAGTTTAAAAGAATTTAAAAAGAAAATTAATAAATTTGATGAAAATGATTTTATATTGAAAAATGATGGACCATATATTATAATAAAATCACCTGTTAAAATTATAGTAACAACAGTTATAATTGATTTATTAGGGTTAGATGATAAAATGATTGAACCAAATGTATTAACAAAAGGAATAAAACTACCAAAAATTAGACCTTTTGATGTTATTGAAATTCATTGTAATTTAGTTGATCCTAGTTTTGAAAATCATAAAGATTATTCACATTTACATAAAGAATCAGAAATTCTATATTCATTTTATCCAAATGTTGAATATGGATCAAAAATTAGTGAAAAACCAAATGAAATTGATTATATTCCTTTAAAAAATATAAATAAAATTCAAAATATTATAATATCTATTCAAGATAGTGATGGAAATCTAATAAATAATGAAAATATTAAAAGTATTATATATTTAAGATTAAAACAAAATTTGTAATATAAAATTTGTCTACATAAATAATAAAATAATTGATTTAAATAACAATAATTTTATATTTAATAATAAATTAATTGTATTTAATAAACAAAATAATCCTTGGTTTAAAGGAAAACATATTTGTAATATTTTAAAATATAAAAATTCTAGAAAAGTTTTATTTGATAATGTAAAAGAAAAATATATAAAACTTTAAAAATATCAAGTGTAACCAACAGTTACACTTACATAATGATGATAAATAAATTTACATAAAAATTATAGATGTCACAAATTATGACACCCTAAAAATTGATATACAAACATGTTTTCAGATGCCCTAAAACAGGGCGTCAATAAAATAGATATTAAAACAATATTTATTAATGAATCTGGTTTATATTTATTAATTTTAAAATCAAAAAAGATAGATAAACAATAAAGATAGATGATTATAAATTAAAATTTATAGATATTTTTAGAGGGGACAATTTGTCCCCCCTATCATATAATAAAAAACACACAAAACTTATTAAAATTAGGTAGGACCCAAAATGGGTCCCATATAAATTATAATATTTATTTTAAAAATTTTTAAAGGAGGTAACCTTATACAATAAAAACTTAAGGGTAACAAAACATTACCCTTTAAACATTCAAAAAATATTCATAAAGATAATTAATTATATACAAATTTGAGACCCGTCTTAAAGACGGGTCTTATTTATAATGATAATAAAGTAAAATTTATAGATATTTTTAGGTTAGATATTCAATAAATTATTGAATATTTTTAAATTTATTAAAGAAAATATTTAAAAATATACATAAAATTATAGTATAAATTCAATATCATATGGTTATAAATTATTAATATAATTTTGATCATTTTCTTTAAAACTTTCTTTAACATAATTTTTTTATATATTTATTAATGGTTCTATTATAAAATTAAACTTATAATGATATACAAAATAATTTCTATATTTAAAAAGATATATTAAAAATTTATTTGATACTTTAGTTTTAAATAAATATAATTTTATATCAAAATCATTATTTATTAATTCTTTTGGAACAATTAAAATTTCCATTTATTTATAATTATTTTTATACCCCCAAGGTAATGTATCAATTTTATTTTCACAAATAAATCTTTTATCATCTCTATTACTTAAAGCTAATTTATTTATTGTAATTGTATATAGTTCATGTTTAAAACTTCTAATACAAGTCATTTCTCTATATTGTTCTTGATCATCAAATAAACATTTTTTAAAATCATCTATGTGTAATGTTTTATCAACAACACTTTTCTTGATTCCTTTACATTTTACAGGATTTTTATTATTAAATTCATAACTATATAATTTTGATCTTAAACCACAATATTCTTCTAATATTTCACCATTTAACTCATCTTTAAATTTACCAATTATTTTTTTATTCTTTTCACTATAGCATTCATGTTCTTTCTTATAATCACTTGTATCAAATTCATTAATATTTTCTTTAATAATTTTATATGGATCATTTTTAAATTCTATAAAATAACCGTCTGTGTCCATATATAATAACCTTATATTTGGATCAAACTTCTTCAATTTTTCATAATAAAATTGATACATATGTAATTTTGATAAATCAAGCAATGAAAATTTTATATAGATTGGTTTATCAAACTTAACCTTTTCTTTTATCATATGTGAAGCAATACAGTCTTTATCAAATATACTAAATGTTTTAAAATTAGGTTTTTTTGCTTGTTTTAATGAAAACTTTTCATCACCTAATTTAATGTCACATCTATTTCTAACATTTTCCATAGTTTTTCCAAAAACACTATTATTCATCAATTTAAAAAAGTCTTTTTCAAAATCTGATGTTGATTTGGATCTTAATTTGGTATTTAATTCAATATATTTTTTCATATAATCATCTTGATCAAATGCTATAACTCTATTAACTTTCTTTAGTTTTAATCCTTTTTGTAGATAATATTTTAAGTTTCTTGAATGAATAACATAATCTTTTTTATCAAATAATGTTGTGCAAAGTTTATTATTATAATGTTCAGGTGCAAATGGTAAATCTTTATGGTCATCATGTAATTCAATAGGATATTCTAAATCAACATCTAATATATATCCATATTCAGCATTTTCATCTAATTCTAATATTGTTTCTTCCCATTCATTTAATGTATATGTATTAGGATTCATCCATGTTATATCTTTATAAGGTAATTTTTGACTTAAAGCCCATCCATATAGATTATTTGCATCTATATAATCTATAATAATAATCTATAATATAATCTATATAATCTATACATATAATTTTCAGGTTTTGTTTCATCATAATTTTTTGTATATTTATTGTTTGCTTTACAATATCTAGTTATACATTGTGAAATACCACCTCTAATACCTTTTTCAATCATTAAATACATATTATAATCACTTATTAATTCTAGTTTAATTTTTGTTAATTTTAACATAGAATCCCAAGCTAATGATGGTGATGTTAGATAATGTGCTGGATCTAATTGATAATTTTTCAAACAAACAGATCTAAAATTTTCAAATATATCAGCTAATAAAAGAACATCTTGAATATTATATAAATCTGAATAGTTACCTAATGTTTTTACTTTTAGTTTATTCCAAACTTTTATATAATGTTTATAATCATCATCACTTATATTTTCATTAGTTAAACAACTATAAAATTGATATTTTTCTAATACTTTATCATAGTTTAATTTTTTGACATTATCAATAAATTCATATGGAAATACACCTTTAGAAGTTAATATTTTTAAAGTTTCATTATCATATTCAATTATATCATTTTCTTTTATAAATTTATTTATATGCTTAAATTCTTTAAGATTTTTAGCTAATTTTTCAATTGATGTAGCCATAAATCTAAATGTATCTACAAATGAGAATTTTATAAATTTTCTAGGTTTATCACCTTCAAATTCATAACCATAACCAGAATTTACTGAATAGTTTATATATTTTTCATCTGTATTAGCTAACAAATCAATTTTACCATATTTTTTAGCTAATTCTTTTATAAACAAATGTGTATCATAATTTGAACTATTATGACAGAATATAGGAATATTTTGAGGGAATTTTAGATTTAAATTACAATTTAAATGTGCAGCACCCCTAAATTTTCCTGTTAAATGGCAATGATCTCTTACCTTTTTTCTTTCATCATCATCAAAACCACTATTTTCACAAATATGACAAATATTAGTTTTTTGATAATTAATTTCTTCTTCATTAGTTAAATTCATAGGCTTTTTATTTTTTGAATTATATTTTTTAGCTATATATTTTGAAATTTCATCTAAATATTCAAATAATTTATTTGGTACATTTATTAATTCTTCTTCATTTTTTGCTCTATAACAAATAGGTTTATACATTTTATTAGTTACTCTAGATACTAAATAGATTGTAAATCCATATGGTATATGTTTTTGAATTTTATTTGTATATGAGCAATTTGGATTATTTTTACAATTATCAATCTTTTCTAATATACTTTCAAAATCCATATAAATTACATATGGATGTTCAAACTTTTTGTAATAGTTTTTAAAACTTACTTTTTGACCAGGAAATGGCATTATAGGTCTACAAGGTTCTAATGATTTACATATTTCTAAATGATTATTCAAGTCTTTATTTTTGTAGAAATGAGTCAAACATCTTCTACAAATATATTTTTTGTTTTATGTTTTGATAATTGAGAATACACTAATTTATTTAAATCTGTTATTAATATATAATGACAATTATTACCAATTTTATAATATAATAAATCAATTTCTAATTTTACATTATAATGTTCAGATATTTGTAATGGCACTATTTTTTCATCTTCATCAATTCTATAAATATTTATTGACATTGATGGATAGTTATATTTAGAGTCAAACGATCTTTTTTCAAATAATTTAATATCTTTTAATGTTATTGGATAATCAAAACCTTTAAAAATATCATCATTTATATATTTTTGATATTGTTTAACTCTTTCAGCATGTTCGTTTGGTTTATCAATAGCACATCTAATTGCATAAATAAAACAATATTCATCTTTATTTTTAAAATTTACACAACATTTTTTATTCTTAATTTCATTTGGTAATTCTATATATGATCCAGCATTTAATGAATTATTTTTAGATAATTTTAGATTTAATTCAACACATCTTTTTAATGACCAACCAGAGCCTTTTGATGGTTGATTTAGTTGTTCTCTAACTATTAATTTCTTAAATTGATCATCAATAAAATCATCTATATTTAAAATATCTGAACTTTTTATACAAAAATACATATTACTATTTTGAATTTCACCATTTATTAATTTTCTTTCATATTCACATTCTAAAGCCATCTGTCCTTTAATATTTTTGAATTTTTGTTTTTCTATCAATTTCTTTATTTCATTTCTTTGAGTTTCTAAATAATCATTAATATCTAAATCATCATTTGAATTTGTTAAAATATAATCTTGAAAATATCCTTTTAATGATGAAGCTTCTTGAATATTTATTATATTTTCTTTTGGAATTGGTTTATTTTTAAAATAATCATTTAATAATCCAATCAATTCTCTCCTAGTTTTATTAACAATTTTAATACTATTTTTAATTGCTAAATTTGGAATATATTTAAATGATCTATATTCTAAATTATTTGGATTTTCTTTAATTTTGTTTAATCTTTTAATTAGTTCATCTCTAGATAATTTTTCATAATTTCTGACAGATAATTTTTTTGCAATTTCATTTAATTTTACTATATTAAATAATGAATAATTTGTAAGATCAAATGTTTCTTTAATATTTGTTAATTCATCTAAAGTTTTATTTTTATAATTATATATATTATTATTTTTACACCAATGTTTTAATTCAAATATTTTACTATCATATTTTTGTTTATTTAGTAAATGTTTAGTTGAATTATAATGTCTATCATAATTTTTATATAATATATTTTTATTACAATAAGGACAATTAATATTTTTATTTGTTCGTTCCATTTATTAGAAATAATTTTTACTTAGAAATAAAACTCTTAAAAATATAAGAAGTTTTTCCACTTTTTTCTAGGTAATTTATAGTTTAAATTGTATTTTTTCAATCAATAGTCAACTTTTCACAAGTTAATTTAAATTTTCTAGAGTATTTTTTCAATAAAATCAATAGTCAACTTTTCTCAAGTTAATTTAAGTTTTCTAGAGTATTTTTTCAATAAAATCAATAGTCAACTTTTCACAAGTTAATTTAAATTTTCTAGAGTATTTTATCAATAAAATTAATAGTTCTATTTTCATAAGTCAATTTAAGTTTTCTATAGTATTTTTTCAATAAAATTTAAACTTTTTTAAAACAAGTAAAATTATTATTTTTATCATATTTTTAAATTTTTTAGTTTTGTTATATTTTTGTCATGAATTTTAGTTTCTAAATGTCTTAAATAATTATTAGTCCATTTAATATTTCTTCCACATTCACAAAATTGTGGGTTTAAAAACATTTCTCTAATACATTGTATACAAATTGCATTTTTTCTATCTTTACTATAATGATAATTATTAAAATTTGAAACATCTTTAATTTCTTTACATTTATGACATTGTTTTTCATTTAATTCAATAACTTTAATATTATCATATAATTTTTTATAATACAAATCCTTACATTCTTTACAATAAAGATATAACCCATCTTTAGTATTTTTATCTTTATAAAATTTAGATATATCTTTATATAATTTACACCTTAAACATTTCTTTTCCATTTATATAAAATAAAATTTACAAATTGGTTTTTTTCAATTCATATTCATAAAAATTTCCAATAATATCTTCATTATTTTGATCTTTTATACTATATGTAACTGGATTTGTATTATTAATTTTAGAAATTATAAATATTTCTCTAGACCAATTATTTTTATATTTATTAGAAAATGTTGATTTTTTATTTCCACTTCTAACTCTATCATTTATTTTAAATTTTGATTTGGTTATTATTTTTGGTGGTTTATATTTAAAAACAGTATCTAATAAATCCTTTTCATTATTTTTATTTACTTCAATTGGTTTCATTTTAATTGTTGAATGATATGAATTATTACATTCTTTAACAATTTTTGGTAAAATATTTATCCATCTATAATTTTTATTAATTTCAAATTGTATTTTCATTTTTTCATTTTGTGTTCTATTATACCTTTCTATTATACTTGATTTTTCTTCATTTTCTGTATGATACAATTTAATATCATACTTATTTAATATTTCTTTAAATTCTTTATTGATAAATTCTAATCCTTTATCTGTATGTAAAAGATTAGGTGATTTATGATTAATTTTAATTGCATCCTTAATTATTTCTTCAAATGCTCTAGAAACTGATTTTCCATCTTTTTTCTTTAATGGTTTTGACCAAACATATTTTGAGAAAGTATCTATCACATTTAACATATATTTATAACCATCATTTTCTTTTTCATAATTTTTCATTATAATTAAATCTGCTGCCCATAAATCATCAATACCTAATGTAATTATTTTTCTTTTTAGAAATTTCTTTCTGATTGGAGCATGAATTTCATTTGCTTCAATTATTTGTTCATTTTTAGTTAATTCTTTTTTAATTATAGGTTTAACTTCTTTTTTTAAATTTTACTTTTATTTGTTTTACAAATTAAACATTTAGTAGCTATTCTATATAATCCATTTTTCATTTCAACAATTTGTGGATTAATATTTTTAGTTTTTTTCTTACACTTGTGACAATGAATTGGTTCATTCATTTATATATAAAAAATATTTTATACATAAATGAATTGATTCAATTCATTTATGTATAAAATATTTTTTTAATAAATGGATATGTGTTATAGATGTCATAATCAAACTAATTTTACTATTATTGGAAATTGTGTAGGATGTAATATATGTAAAAGAATTATTTATGAAAAAAAGATTAAGAGAAAAAGTAATAAGAATAAACATCTTAAACATATTTTAAGAGAATTTAACCATTTTCAACCATATAAAACACACCAATTAGTTAATGAATTATATATTTTATGTATTTCCAATCATTTTGAAATAACACCTAAGAATATAAAATTATTTTTAAAACAAAGGAATTATACAAATTGGATATTTTACTATCAATTTTTAAACAAAATATACAATATTAATTTTGAATTGAATCATGAAGATAAAAGAAAAAATTACACTAGTTTTAATAAATATTTATGTTTTAAGAAAAGTAATATATCATATAAAAAATTATTACCAATGATTTTTAAATATTTAAATATGGATTTTTGTATGAAACCTAATTATGATGATAACTTTTTAACATATCTATCACAAATGAATTTGTAATATTTTTTCCCTATATAAATGGATCTGTTAGAAGAAATTAATAATATTGGAGAATTAAGATTTAAAGAATATAAACCATTAAAAAGTTTAAATTTAAATGAAAAATATAAAATTGAAAAATTTGAAAGAATTAAAGATAAATATGGATATACAATTATTGTTGAATTAGAAAAATGTAAAATACATTTACCAAAAAGATTTACTAATATAATTGATGATAAAACTATTAAAGAATTAAATAAAAAAGATTTAAATTTAATTGTCACGGCTTTTAAGACTTTTGATGATAAAGAAACTGCTTTAGTTAAATTTGAATAATTGTTTTAGTATAATTGTATTGATAATAAATTTTAAATCATCTTGTAAAAAATTATAATTTTACTGGTTTTAAAAAACTTTTTATTCTGTAAACAATTTCATATAAATTCATGCATATTTATTAAAAATTTCATTAAATTTGCATATTTTTTATGACAATTTGACAAAAGCTGAAAATTGGCCAAAAAGTGGCAAAAATATTGCATAATTGTATTAAAAAACTGTGAAATTTTTTTGGTTTTTTATTGTCTCCAAAAGTGTCCTAGGAACCCCATAGTACTATCTACTCATATACATATATATGAAAATGAACGGACGGTGTTTTTGGCTTCTGGGGACCTCAAAACAAAAAAGTATCATGGTCCGGGCTTAGGTCTTACCGTAATAGCGTATTCCCTATAGGGAAATTCGCTAAAAAAAACCCATGGTATTTTCACGGAAAATAAGTGTATAATGGGAGCAAGAGAGATGGAGATAATAAGGTATCTGTTCCTAATCAGCTGATCAGCTGTCTTCTGCATATTTGTCAAATTTGAAATGTTTATGTTTTGTTATTTGTAAACAAATCATTCCTTTTGCATTTAAGCTTTGGATATGCACGTTTAATTATTACTGTTAAAAAGTCATTTATTGCAATATAAATATTAAATGAAAATAATTTACTCAGAAATATAATATTTCATTAAATATGTTATATTGATTGTAAAGATTATTTATTATATAAGATAGCCACAAAGTTCTTTGATGTTGAAACAACAATTCTTTGGATATTCGCTGAGTACGCAGGTCTGCTGCGACGGGGGTATTTTTAAATGTTGAGAGTGAGTCTGGATCAGTTGAGACGGTTGTCAAAATCGGGTTGTAGGTCTGGTTGCATTTTTGGTTGGGGTCTGTTTTTCCGAGAGTCATAAAGTAGGAATTGAAGAGGTTGCAGATTCCACTGGGGTCGGTTATGTTTTGACCATTATGTATGAGAAAGATTTCTTCCGTCTTCGATTGCTGTCCGAAATATCATGATTACATTATGATTTTCACCCCAATTTAGGACAGCCCATGACATTTTTTGTGAAATATTTATTGTAAGCTTTAGGATCATGTTTAACAGAAAGCAATGCCACAAAGCCTGCTTCAAATTAATGATCGAGTCAGAAAAGGCAGGCAGTCAAACTTTGCATAAAAAGCATTTTGCCGAAATTTCAAACACAATAACTCGCGTTATATTTGACCTTTAGATGTCGGGTTTGTGGCATTTGAATCTACATTTAAAGCCCTTTAAAATGATATACAACATGACATAGGTCAATACAGTTTCCTCTACTACTTCCTCTAGGGGGCGTCCCCCATGTTGTGCCCATTTTGGAAATGTGGCAACATCTATTTTTTACATCTACTAAATGTCCTCAACAATAATCCAAAGTCAAATTTCGTTAGACTTTCATGCATGCTCAACCTGTTCGAGCCTTGACTAAATATTCTAGATATACTGTGCTCCTAATAATGAAGAGTCTAAGTGAAAGCGGACATACTTATACTTACTTATATACGGAAAAAGTATCATATAGTAAGTAAAGTACCACAGATGGAGTTGATTTGGTCGAATATCGACAAGCAAAAACTCGTATCTATCAAATTTCTAAGTTGGTTATATATACAGCATGAAGTGAAAATAACAAAAAAATAATTTACGAATAAAAGTCCATAAAATTTAGAATTATGATAAGATAATAAATTTTGATTTTATGAATTTTATAAGTTTGTAAATTACAGATTATATTTTACTTACGTTCTATATACATTATCAACTATAACATATCGCTGATTATTACCATTGACTATTACGTCATATGACCGGTCAGAAAATCAAATTAGCCTGGCAGCAGATGTGAAAAATGCGTAGGTGTAGGATGGATGGATAAAAAAGAGAGGAAATCAGGAAATCGAAATCGTAATCGTAATGGTTGCCTTTAAAATGGTGGGTTGGAGTATTTTTCTGTGTTGATAAAGATTCGCCGAATTATTTTGGTAAGTCTTTTGCATTTCAACCTTATACTTATAGTAGACGATTAAAGGAAGTGTTTTGTCACTAAGTGTAAATCATATTCCATTTATGTCAAAAAACATAGCCTAGCCTGTCAGTTCAGGGTTTGTTTTTTCGTAGGGTTCTTGAAGATCAAAATCACCAATGTACTTAATATTATTTTCATCTCAAGTTTCTTGTTGATAAATAATTACTGAATGTCTGTTGTAATGGAATATAAGTTGTAAATTAGCCTATCTAAAGAACTTCAACATATCGGTGCAGACCAGATTGAATGTCAGGGTAGGCCTGCTATGAAAGGTATCCTAGGCTACAGGCCTCTGTTTTGAATTAGGCCTCATAATGCCTTGATAGGTGCATGAATTGAGATCTAGTTTTGCATCCTCCTGTGCATTTTAGGGCAAAAAAATGAGGGCAGATTGAAAAATGTGGTTCTTTCAAAAGAACAAGGTGGATAAATTTTGGGTACTGTACTGGTACAGTTTCACATGGCGTCTACACAAAGTTACTCTCAGATGAAAATATTTATCATTATAATGATTGAGTAGGATCGAAATTACTGTCATTTAGGCTAGGCCTATTCAAAATTTAGACAAGTTTTTTGCCTACAGTATTCTAACTTAATCCAACAAACTAACTAACCTAGGCCCAAACTACCTAGTCTCCGTTAACATGAAGAACCACCCTATGCCCAGGAAAGTTTAAAGGCAAGAGTACCGTTGACAGCATTTAAGTATGATAGGCCTACATTAAACTTACCTAGGTAACTTAATTGGTCTTATATTCTACGTAGGCCTTGGCCTACAGTAGGCCCAGATTTTATTTTGTGAAAATGTTATTTGTCATCATTATTAGTAGCCTAGTCCTGTTCCGGAAGTGATTTGGTTTTGTTGATATATAAATTATGTTAGGTTATATCGTAGCTAGCCTACTTTTTTTTTTCTTTAGCCATAATGAGGGAATAAAAAGCTAAATAAAATAAGGATAATTTATTTATAGTTATTGTCGAAAGTTGTTCGGGTACCGGTAGTTAGGCAGATTCTATATTGAATCGAGGCGAAACTTCGTTATCCGTCTCCACCGTTATTATCGATGTGGAAATTTCGATATTGAGATAATTTTGCTATTATATCGATGATACAATTACACGATACGATTACGATTTTATCACCTGATTTAGTTTCTCGTTCTAATTGGCCTATAATGAAATAAACCTTTTGACAATAAAACAAATACCGTATATATTCAAACAAGTAACTGAAAATAACAACAGAAAAAGTAAAAATTGTAGCTAATGTAACCTGTAACAAAGAACAACACAAAATAAACTAACCAAGTTTGTTGTGTAGCTGTATCTAAATTCAAACTGTGAGAAGAAGCAGACTTCGTTCTAAGATCTAAAATGGCGTCACACAAATGCTGCCAAATACAAATCAGAAAGGTATTTTTTTTTTCTTTTTTTTGCTATTGTATTGAGGGAATATGCATTTTAAATGTTTCCAAACACCATTGATTTTTTTTGTTATAAAGTGATGGAGGTTTACGGTTACACTGTTAGGTTGGATTATTATTATGATACATATCTTTTCTCAGTATCGTTGTTGATTCGATTGTTTTCATCGCACAATAATTTCAATCGCAATATCGAAATTTCCACATCGATAATAACGGTGGAGACGGATAACGAAGTTTCGCCTGAATCGATACCGTAGTTGAGATGATAGGTACATCGATCAGATGTATAGAAATTTTCATTTTTAACCCTCCAACTGGTGAACGTCGCGATCGCGACCCATTTAGACCTTTCTAAACTGGTAGGATCGCGATCGCGATCCATTTGCAAGGTCTATGTAAAATGCATTTTACTTTGTTATTTTATAGTCAATGTTGATGTTTTTTATATAGTATGAAAGAGGAAAAGATGCGCAATCTAGTCATCATATGTTCAGCTGTATTTGTTGAAATATCAGTATGTTGGTAAGACTGAATTTCTGGTGTTTGTTTTTGTTTACGCGTATCGTAGGGGCGGCGCTGTTTTGTGGTTATGTTATTACTTGAAATGCAAATTTTAGTGAATTATAGTTAGTTTGCAATGTAATAATGAGTGAATTGAGTAATTATAGTGCTATTAGGGCCTTCTAAATGAAGATTCAGAGTACAAAGTGAAGTTGTCAGTGAACATGAAAGTTGTGAGTTAGGCCTAGGCCTAGGTGAGTGAATAGGCCTAGGCCTAACTTTATTAATTTATTATAAATAAATATAATTATTTATATACATAATAAATAGTTATATTTATTATTTATAAATAGGCCTAGACCTAGTAAAAATTTTATCATAAAAAATAAAAAATTTTAAAAAATATGGCGACGAAAATGTGGTTTGTGCTTACCTCACATATTTGCTTTGTAATATTTTATTTATAATATAAACAATCAAGTGTTATACATCAGTAAAAAGCCAATCAAATTGTGGTTATTTTGGCTATCTTAGTTTTGTTGTATGGACAACATACCTTACCATGATACTACTCTAAAAGGAAAATAATAAGAAGAAAAAATCTTTATTGCTACAAAATAGGAGGATTAACATAATAAATTTTTGTAAGTACACTAAAAACAATATTGTTTTAAATAGCCTATTTCATTCTGAAATAATTGATATATAATTTGTATGTTTTATATACCAATTTATATGTTTTATGTTGTTTGTACTAAATGTTTGCGCGGCGGCCAAAAAAACCTCACCAGTAAAGGAGGTTATAATGACCAGTTGGAGGGTTAATAGTAGTGTGCGCTATATGATACTGTACCCTAAAAGTTAGGCCCCTAGCTAAGGCCTATGTCATTTGAAGGCTGGTTATTTAGGATAGGCCTTGTTCTAGCGTATCAAAGGAAGTCCCATTTGAAGAATAAGGTTACGTCTGGAACAAGGCTGAGTTAATCCAAAACTCTCTGTAACTTAAGTTTAATGTCTTTATTCGCCATGTCTCAATTCAGAACCATCACAAGTTTACAATTAAAACTTTAAAATGACATTTCATGTTCCTTCAATAGCCTAACTTATTTAGGTGCCTTGTACTGTGAAAAACTTAAAAAAAAAACAAAAAACTAAAAGTGACATGGAACAAAATTACGTAGGTCTAAGACTTCTTACTTTTTGAGACTGTCATTATGATCGACTTACTTGATTCACGTAACCTCCAACATTGATCAACATAAGTTGGATTGATTGCGCTGAAAAATTACTATAAGCTTATTATAACCAAGAAATCTAAATTAAATAAAGACAAGATGGGGTCGAAACATGCAATGCCCTCCATGCACGAGGTGTTTTTTTGATGCATACCAATGACGATCATCATTATCATTACCAAAAGTACTTAGTAAATGGTGCTAGGTGCTTAAGATCACCTAGTACAGTTGGTTGCACAAGATGTGAGACAGCCCATAAGGATTTGTGCTAGGTATGGTCAACTTAACAGCCTGAATTGGAAATTAAGACCTTATAATTCTACCTTATATCATTATAATGATTAATCCACTCCATGTTGCACGAGATAGAGCCAACCTGCCCATACGTAGCACAAATTCTGGTGGGCTGTTTCACGTCTTGTGCAACCAACTGTACATAGAGGGTGTTGCATGTCTTGACCTCTACCTTTTCTTTATTAATTTATAATATTCCACAACTATAACTAGAACTCCCATTATTGGTACACAGATTCAATGAATTGAAAATTGTGCAATAATTTAACAGTTTAAAGACATTGAATTGCTCTTATTGCCCAGGTGCTTATAATAAGTATACCTACCTAATGTAAAACAATGATTAGGTCTGCCCTACCTACATTAAACTTAAAGAAACTTCTGACAGTATAGGAAGTTTGTTAAGTTGGCAGAGGTGGCCCAGCCATTACCGTATATGGTAACTAACACGTCTGAGGAAATGGTGTGTTGGAAAACTTTTAATTATAGTAGAACCTTGTTAGTTCGACACCTTGTTGGACTTAAGTAGTGTCAAACTATGGAAATGTCAAACGTTTATGAGGCATCTTAACATAGTGCATATAAAAATCATGAGTTATTTCAGAAAACTTACAATTTTAATGACACCTTAAATTAATTTAAACATGACCAAGTCTAAAATAATTTGCCACTTTGTTTATATTTCAGTTTTCATGTAAATACAAAATAGGAGAAACTGGTGTCATAAGAGATGGAGGGTGTACTGTATTAAAAGACAAAAATCTATACTTATTAAATACGCTAAAGGCTTTTTTTGTTAAGAGAACATCTCCAACCAATCTTAACCGATTGTCAAGTTTTTGGTGTCCTTAGATAGGGCTTGGTCTATAGTTGTTGCCACAACAAAATTGATGAGAATCAGACTTAAATAAGGGTCGACTATCAACAAATTAAAGTTGAAATTATCCCATTAGAATAACATTGGGATTGGGCTGAGCATTTTAAACATCTGTTAATACAGCTGTAAATTTGTTTATTTTTTGGTGATTACTGATATTCACAATATTGTATTGGTCGAATGTCATTAATTTAGAACAAAATGTAACTTTTGTATTGTATTAAAAGAAATTGCTCAATTTTAAGCAACAAATACACTAGTAAATTTTATCCCGAGGGTAATAATTGATTAAGATTTATTTCAAATTTTTACATATAGGTACCGTAACAAAAAAGGATTATATTCTGGCGTATAGGCTACATTTGTATAGCCTATATAAAACAAAGTTTTCATTGATAAAAAAACAAATTTGAATTTTTTTTATTTTTAATTTAGTGTTTTTTTTTACCCCACCCTTGTCATAACAAGGGTCTCTCAGAAGAAATAGGGGGGACAGCATTCTCTTTGAAGTGACAAGGTTCTTGCTTGCACAGGTTGCAAGGTTGTTCTTACAGGTTGTGTTACAGGTTCTTGCAAGGTTGTTGTATCCCACATCGAACTAATGTAAAATAACAAAGGAGAGAGTAATAAGAAACACATCCAGAAAATTCTTGAGCATTTTAATTTTTGTCACACTTGCATATTAGTTCCCAAGATAATAAGGTTCAAAAAACCAAATAAGTCGGACCTTGATTTTTTTGGGGGTTAGTATTAAGTTTAAGAAAAAGATTAAAATGATAGGGTTGGTCTTATTTTTATCAATAAAAACGGTACTTTATCATAGCACACTAAAACTATAAAAAAACAATTTTTTGTTCAAAATTTCCAGATATCTTGCTGTAAAAATGGATGATATCGGCCTAATTAAGATAAAAATCACTTTTGTTAAATCAATTTAACCTAACTAAATAGAGACCTTATGAACGATAAATGATTATACTATAGAAAAAAATACATAACTTAAATATTACTTTTAAGATTCATGCATTATTCATCTAAAAGATTTTCATGAATATTAAAAACTGTATCCTAGCAAAATTAGCATTACACAGTCATAGGTTTAAGAGAACACATTCACTGCTATTGGCACAGTACTGTGCAACGATATGACGTCATAAACACTACGGATAACATTTTTGACCTCTGTTCCTTAATTATGTCATATAAAGGCATGTTTTGGTACAGTAAAAATTTTTTGCATGAGGTCTCGATTTTCTCTTACTATTAGCAGTGAATGTGTTAAGTGATAATGTTTGCTTTGGATAAATATGTCATTTAAGAAACAGCAATTGAAAATCCTTCTTCTCTTTGTTGTAAACCAATCTTTTCAATGGCTCAATTGTCTTCACAAATCGGTGAAAAGTGGCATTATAATTTTGAAAAATTAGCGTTTCTTATCACCCCTGTAAAGTTTTCAAAAAGGGCTATTAAGAGATGTGCACAAAAATCACCTAAAATAACATCATAAAAATTTTTTTACGATTGATACAGTATTTTATGACAATTTGGTCACAAAACACCATGATGCTTATTTCTAAAATCCTACCTTTTTATAAAAAAATTAGATAGGTTTTCCGGAGATTTCTTATAACAGAAGAATATATAGGCCTAATGTGTTCTAAATACCGGGTGTTTCAAAATTAATAGCAGGGTTTTAAAATATTATAATATTTATTACATCAAACTTACAGCCACAAGTGATATATCAAATGAAAGAGGAGCTCAAACAGTTTTAGGCCTACACAATAGCCTACAAGTTTTCAATGTGAGCACCATTTGTTACTCGGCACACGTCAAGACGATATGCGAGTTCTTTCCAAACTTTGGTTAGTGTCTCATTAGTAATTGCCGCAACAGTTGTTTCAATCCTGTTCCTTAATTCAGGAAGGTTGGCTGGCATTGGAGGCACATACACTCGGTCCTTAATAAACCCCCAAAGATAGAAATCACACGGCGTTAGGTCGGGTGACCGTGGACTTTTTATTCATAGGTACTCACTAAGAAACGGGTTTGCAAATGTAGTGTTTGAAGCTCTTTAGTCCTCCGCTTCACTTTACTTAAAAATTAGTTTAGGGCCACCTGTGTTGAAATTTGACATGGACGTGCCTCTTTGCTCATAGATACACTCACCAAGAAACGGTTTTGCAAATGTAGTTCCTTTAAGCACTTTAGGGCAAAATCAGAGGATTTCTTCAAAAGTTGTCACTGTAACGAATACTCTGTACGATGTATGTGTATATATATATAAACACACACAGGTTGAGTTTTTAATGTCCTCCCCCCCCCCCCCCTACTAATTTTTTCTGCATGTCTTAAGATATTGGCTCCCAACCACCGCCAAACATCATGAATTAGTTTATACTTTTTTTTTTATGTGGTTCACTTTTTTGGCTGCCATCTTGAATCCAAGATGGTTTGTACAAAATTGCTAATATTTTGAGAACGAAAACTGATAATTGAGAACGGATCGCGGCATCGTACTCAACTCAAAAAAATTACTCTTTGGCTCCCAGCCACCACCAAACATCATGAATTAGTTTATACTTTTTTTTTTATGTGGTTCACTTTTTTGGCTGCCATTTTGAATCCAAGATGCTTTGTACAAAATTGCTAATATTTTGAGAACGAAAACTGATAATTGAGAACGGATTGCGGCATTGTACTCAACTCAAAAAAATTACTCTTAAATGATGGGTCACAACCCTACCTTTACATTTTTAAAATTTAAGTTCATTCCAAGATGGCGGATCCAAAATGGTGGCCAAAACTTTGAGTCACATTTAAATTAAGTTTGACATGGGATATCTTAAATAAAATTTAATAAAATCAGATTTTTTGAATATTTTATTTTGAACTTTTGTACGGTATTACAAAACTTAATATTTCGAGAATGAAAACAGATAATTAAAAACGGATTGCGGTGTCTTGTTCTACGCAAAAAATCACCTTGAAATGATGGGTCACAACGCCTTTACATTTAACAAATTTAAGTTCATTCCAATAAGGCAGACCACATCAAAAAAAGTGTAAACTAATCGATGATGTTTGACGGTTGTTGGGAGTGTATATCTTAAGAAATGCGAAAAAATTAGGGGGGGGGGACATCAAAAACTCACATTGTATATACAGGGTGATTCACAATGAAGTGCAGAATTTTCGGGAGCTGATTTACACATGAAAATAAACACAATAGGCCATATAAACGTATTTCCTAAAATCCTTTGTTTAGCCGCTAGCTGCCATTTTGTTTTTTTTTTCGCGTAATAATTTTTATTTTTGTAACAGATTGATGGATTTACTTCATATTTGGCATCATGGACCTTTGGCACAACTATGTTAATTTTCAGAAAAAAATTATTATTTTGCAATGTGTATTTTCAAAATGGCGGCCATTTAAAAATTTCAATCTCAAATTTTTCAAAAACGGCAAATTTAACCAAAATTTTATTAGAGACATAAAGGTTGACAAACTAATTATCTAAACAATAATACCAAGTTTGTAAAGATTTGGTTATAAAATAACGGAGTTATTGAAACTAGAGATCGGCCACTGGTCGAAAGTCGAGCTAAAGTTCAGTTTATCTTGAGCTAATTATATAACTAAATTATATAACTAAAAACTCTGTTATTCCTGATTTGGTAGCATTTGTAATTACAACAGCTGTCTAATAATTCAATCAATTATCCTTCTCCCATAAGATTAAAATATGACTCGTTCACGATCATCCACCCACCGCAAAGAGGTTTGTTTATCTTTTTGCCTATCGCATGACAAATCCCACAAATAACACAAACACAACAATTACTGGAATTCATCACGTGATAGGCCAAAACACAAACAAACCCCTTTGCGGTGGATGATCGTGAACAAGTCCATTGAAAATTTGAAAGCCTGTAGGGCATAGCCCTGCGGACCAATGTGAAATACAGGGTGTTTCCGAACAACCTGGAAATATTTTGTATTTGTGTTCCTTAGGTCAAGACAATAAAAAACTGTCATTTAAACATATACAGTATCCTAAAATGCTTCGTTAGGCCGCTAGCCGCCATTTTGTTTTTTACACATAATAATTTTTATTTACGTGACGGTTTGCTGTACTAAATTCATATTTGGCATGAACCTTTATGACACCAATGTCCATTTTCAGAAAAAAAATTATTTTTGTCCAGCGAGTATTTTTAAAATGGAGGCCATTTTAAATTTTTAAACTCAAATATCTCAAAATTGATAAATGTTATCAAACTATTATAAATAGCAAATACCCCCGTCGCAGCAGACCTGCGTACTCAGCGAATTTCCAATGGAATTTCAGATTATTTACTTTCCCCATAAAAACACCATAGTCGAGTATGTAGGTTTTCTGCCATTGGGTGTTGTTAGAAAATCTAAGTTAATCAATAATTAGTGAATGTAAACACAAAATTGTATCAAACTCTGGCAATTTTTTATTTTCCCCATAAACCCCATGGGGGTGAGTATGTAGGTTTGCCGCCATATGGGTTTTGTAAGCAAGTATAAGTTAAAAATTATATAGATAATGTACATACCAAATTTGATTAAGTTATGTCAAGATATAGTTATGTCAAGCAAGATATAGGGTTTTCTTGATTTCCCATAAGAATAACATGGAAAACACATTTTTGGATTTTCAACGTAACCAGTTATGCTATGACAAAAATTCAAAATACCAAATTGTTTTTTTTTTAAGCTCTTTTAAATGGTTTCAGTTAAAATTGATGAATTTTAAAAATTAAGGTCCAAAAATGCCAAAAACCCATTTTTGACCCCTTTGAAACCCCATAAAACCCAGTTCTCATAACCCGACAATGCTGGTTCGCGAACTCATGAAAATAGACCTGGTCTTACAACTCCATACCAATTTTCATCAAAATCGGAGGTCTCCTTCAAAAGTTATCAGTACCACGGACACATAGATATATAGATAGATAGATAGATAGATAGATAGATAGATAGATAGATAGATAGATAGATAGATATATAGATATGTATATATATACATATATATGAAAATGAACGAATGGTGTTTTTGGCTTCTGGGGACCTCAAAATGAAAAAGTAAAGTGGTCCCGGGTTTAGTTCTTACCATGGCTACTACCGTAATAGCGTATTCCCTATAGGGAAATTCGCTAAATATTCCCTATAGGGAAATTCGTTAAAAAGATGAAAAATTAAATTATGTAACCAATGGTACCAAGTTTGTAAGGATATGACAACAAATAACGGAGTTATTGAAATTTTTCTTCTAAAGTAACCTAAATTTGCATGCATTTAAATGGAAAAATCAACGATTTTATGCATAAAAATGGCAATAACTCCGTTATCTGTTGTTCAATCCTTATAATCTTGGTATCATTAGTTAGATAATTTTATTTTTAAACTTTTATGTCTCTAGTAATATTTTTATAAAATTTACCGGTTTTGAGATATTTGAGTTTAAAAATTTAAAATAGCTGCCATTTTGAAAACACACATCAGATAAAAATAATTTTTTTCCTGAAAATTATGAAAATTAACTTAATTACATTGGTGTCATAAAGTTTCATGCCAAATATGAAATCAATACAACAAACCGCCAATAAAATAAAAATTATTAGGTGTAAAAAACAAAATGGCGGCTAGCGGCTTAACAAAGCATTTTAGGACATATGTGTATATGATTTTTTTTACTGTCTCGACCTAAGGAACATATATACAAAATGTTTCCGGGTTGTTGTCTCGGAAACACCCTGTAGCATATAATGTGATTTTGCTCATCTACAGCACAACACCTTTCTAGCGTTATATGGTGATTTCCCCTGTGATCTACAGAAAAGCTGAGAAAAAAGGAGGAAAAGAAACATGCTTGCCTATTAATATATAGGCTAGATTTATCTGCAAAAAAAAAAGATTTTGCATTATAATTAATGCAAATTTGGGTTATTTTTATTGAAAAATCTCAATTTATCCTAATTTGTTGTCAGATCTTTATAATTACTTGGTATCATTGTTTAGACAATTTTATTTGTCAACTTTTTTGTTTCTTATAAAATTTTGACAAAATTTACCGTTTTTGAGAAATTTGAGTTTAAAATATCAAAATGGCCGCCATTTTGAAAATTCACATTGGAAATCAATATTTTTTTTTCAGAAAATTACAATTATCATGATAAAGGTTCATACCAAATATGAAGTAAACCCATTCATTCGTTACGGAGATAAAAATTATTATGTGTAAAAAACAAAATGGCGAAGGATTTTAGGACATATTACACTATTTGTTTATTTTCTTGTTTAGAATCAGCTCCCGAAATTTCTGCACTTCATCGTAAATCACCCTGCATATGTATGTGCGTTATTATATTGTGCAGATCAGATTTTTGTTGTACATATATACCAGCCCATTCATGTTGTAAAACTTTGTGTAAGAATAAATGATATCTGTTATACATAGGCCAACATTGGGAAATATTCTGATTATTCTTGCCTACAGTAAAATGTTTGTTTTGTTCAGGAAACACTGATAAAAACATTTGTTGCAAAATTCATAGGTGAATAATACTTTTGTTGATCTAATTGCCACTCTTTCAGTTGCTCTTTCTTTAGTACCGTAACATACATGAATTAGCTTAATGAATTGTTAGTGTCATGCCAATGTAGGATGGTTTCGTTTGCGGTACAGCTGAAATGAAAGCTTAACTTTTGCAGTTTCCTGCCAACGTTTGATTAAGCTACAGATTGCGTGCTAGGAGTTTGTAGTCATGGCCGTGTCGGCTTATGAGTTTGCTATAAGTGTTTCTCTACTCTCCCAGATTTTTTTCTCATGTTGAAACTCTTGTTTTTGGTTGTAAAGGTTAGTGATTCTGCTCCAGTTTAAGGGATATGAGCCTTCTATGGTTTTTATGGATTTCTCAACATAATATCCTCTAAACTATAAATAATTCACGTTGTTAATTATAATATACATAGTATTCTATTAATCCGAAAATTCGCTAAACTGAACTACAGTCCCAGTTAGTTAGGAGCAGCGAGACTCCACTCGATTATAATTTTTAAAGTCTCTTTATTGTAGTTTTAGGATTATAAAATTAGACAAAAATTTTGTAGCTGAAAGCTATTGTTTTCTTTCTTCACAGGTTTACTATCAACTGCTATTGATCTAATCTCTTTAAAATTTTTTTAGCCACATTATTTTAAGATTTGTTTAAAACCTTAAATCGATTCTTGTTTGATTTAATTCATGAAACGTCATGAAATAACATTAAATTTTGCCTGATCGTAATTCTAGATTTCTTGAGAAAATGTTAACCTTGGAAGTATGGAAAATCCTATAAGTTACTCAACGGGAGTGTGAATTATTTTTTGCACCATTTCAACATGTATTTAAACTGCATCAACTCTTTCTTTCCTTTATTTTTATTGTTTAAGTTTTTTGTATTTTTTTTCTTTAGTAGGGGAATAGTTTTGCCAAAAGATAACCGAACAAAATAGTCTTACCTTAAAGTGCCTCTGGGTGTCTACTGATACGTGAATTAGTGGAAATACTGGAATTATACTGGAATTTTATTTCCATACTGGAAATACTGGAATTTCAAAATAGATACTGGAATAATTGAATTTTATTAAAATCCAGAAATTGTTGTTTTTAAAATGCATAAAAGGTAGATTTTGTCATTTGATCTATACATTCCGATGTAAAAATGTTTCACATGTCATGATTGTTGCAAGTATGTTTGCAAACCAAAACCAGAAAACTTGTTCTGTTCAAATAATTAGCTTAGCAATTAATAAATATAAACATTTGTGTAAAGATTGAGCTTAGAAAATGTTGGATTTTGTACTAAAAATTTACTTTTCTTTCTTACATTTTATTCATGATGTGACTATTTGTTTTACTTTAAATATTATTCTATTTAATGAACAGTGGCAATCTCTTAAATACAAAAATCAATGTTGAATTTGTTTATATGTATAAAATTTTGTTATTGTTTCTCTAAGATTAATAGTACGTGAGTAATACTGGAAATTTTTGAAAAAATGTACTGGAAATACTGGAAATATACTGGATTTCCAAAATTAGATATCAGTAGACATCCTGTAGCCTTGGCCCTTACCTCATCTGTGAAAACATTTTGAACAACAGTCCCAGAAATTTACGCATTTACTTAGTCTAAAACGTTTTTGTATTTTAGCTATAACGTTAAAATTTCCAACACGTCTTGGTAGCCTACTGGTTACGCTACCTCTTTGAAAACTAATAGTTCTAAACTTTTCATGCCAACTAATGTTTAAAATTACTAACGGTTTTAATTTTTTGTAATTTATAACAATATCTTACCATACAAAATACCGTAACTTAAGTTAATTATTTAAGATGTTTGTTAACAATTTGAATTTATTAATAACAAGTATTATGTAATATGATTCAAATTCACTATCTTCAGATTCTCAGTAAAACTTGACAAGTCTGTTACCATTGGTTTTATCGTTATATCAGTTTGTCTTTTAATCAGTTCTGTCAGTTGACTTGGTTTTCTTCCTGGAGGAATTTTGTGTGAATGACACACTTTGCCCAGTTGCCTACAAGTCAGCACTTTTGATATTGACTGTGTAGAGCAGTCTCTTCCCATGTTTGATTTTAAAAGATATGTTTTTTGAAGCAAACTGTGCCTTTATTTACTAAATTTAATTGAAGTAAGCGTGGAACTGAAGGAGAAAGGGGAGTAACACATGTCTAATTAATTTCCTTTCTTTTAAGTTCATTCTTTTTATTCCCTACAGAAAGCAACACAGCCTTGAGGCATTGACTCTAGAAAAAAGCCTGGATTTCAGGATTTCTCCACTTGCTGCAGGGGATTTTGTGAAATAGAGTGCAGTAGAGTGCTCACAATATCTATAATCACCAAAATCGACAGTTAGTTAGAGCAGACCTAAGACACTTACAGAGGCCGTCAAAGAGCCTTAAGACCACCGTCATTTCTGAAATGTGGTGATGATGATTCCTCTGCTTACCGTAGTCTTTTTGGAGTGAAAGATAAGTTTTCTTTCAGGTAAAAATGCTGTATTTGCTGGTCCCACGTGAAGACAGCTGCTGGTCTTAGAGTATTTTTTAGTCCATTAGCATTAGAGGAGTTGGTCCAGAAGAAGGGTCTCATGTGGTTTCACCCAGGGGAAAATCCCCCTCTAGACTATGCCATTCGTTTGGAGATAAACCTTTCTGAGGAATTGTCCGACCACAAACAATGTCTTTTCCCTCCAGGAGAGGTGTTCGATCCTAATAACAATTTCTTCTATATTTAAATCCTACATCTTTCATCATCCATTTTGTAAGTTAGGAGTTTTAGAAATTGGAATCCTTCATTTTTTATTCTGGTGGGGAAGTTCACTATGCTGGTTAAATGAGAACCATTTAAATAAATCGATGGAAACGCAAACCATGTATTCCAATGCTTTTGGACTACAGTTCTAATCAAAGTTGTTCTTGTCATTGACAGTAGATTTTTTTCTAACTGCTTATTTGGATGACTGAATGCTATTGGTTGACAGTTTCCTTCATCCATTTCACGCTCAATAGTAAGCATTACCATTCCATGGCCAACACTGTAAGCATCACTACCCAAATTCTGAAATTGTTTAAAATTGATGTTGTTTATAACGTATTTTGTTTCTCAGCTCCAACAGCCATCTAACTAAAAATTATAAGAAAAATCACAAGGCAATCAATGCTGTGTTGTAAACAGAATACAATCAAAACAAATCATTGAATTTTTTTATATACTAGTGTTGGGCTATTTATTAATTACGTAACAGTCCTGTCTAAAGAATGTCGGCCTTAGTAACAAGACTAGGGGTCGTCCATAAATTACGTCAACTGAAAATATTGGGGGAGGGTCCAGATTGAAAATGATGGTAGGGTGATGTGCAAGGGGGGGAGGGGTCAGCTTTGATATGACGTCATTTTAAATTGTGATGTTTTATATCAAATTTTGACAGTAAAACAATGATAAATTCTAACACAACTCAACTATTATAAAATAATTATCTATAAAACACATTACTCTATTTTTAGGCGTTATTTTATAGTTTAATTTTCCATTGAGTAAGTCATTTTGGCTTTATTTTTAAAGGTAATTCAGATTTGATTGGTTTTTTTTTTTAGTTTATCAGGTAGCGTTTACAAAGCATTATTTTTACTTAAAACGGAGGTTTGTTAAAAATGACATCATTTTTTCGTGAGGGGGGGGGTCAGACAAATTATGATGGTAGGATGATTTTAGGGAGGGGGGGGGGGGTCCAAAAATGGCCAAAAAGCGATGACGTAATTTGTGGACGGCCCCCTACAAGATCGCGCCACAATCATCCTACACTCAACTCTCATTCATATTCAGGTTAAAATACCCACTATGTGTGAGGTCCCTGTCTCAAATTAACGATTTAGTAGTAAAATTAAGCCAAAATGTGGCTAGAAAAGGAACATTTTTTTGGACAGCCTATTTTTGCTGAAATGTGTTCTTAAGTCATCCCCTGACCTCCCTCAGAAAATTCCCCTGAAATCCCCAATGGGCAACATGCCTAAAAACGATGGGATGGCCCACATGGAGTCAGAAATAAATCTTTAGTCTGCCAATAGGTTTATGTACATCAAATTTTACACTCTTTAGAACACTCTTTAGTACACTCTTTAGAAGTAGAATTTAATGCCGCAAACCCCATCTGAGAAGGTTGTCTGAGGAAAACATGGCAGTCTATCAAACTTTGAATAAAAATCCAATTTTAACCTAAACGCTTAAAATGTAATAACATTCCAAATAATTGACCTTGTGAGGTGCAGTTTGCTGCAAACGTTTGCTTTTACAATTACCTTTGAAAATGTGGCAAGCTTGACATATGCCTATCATTTTCCCTTGAACCATCCTCTACATGAATGTCCCAAAGAGGAAGTTCTGAAAATTTTTTTTAGTCCATAGCCATGCTATACATAATTTTAAAGGTCTTAGTAAGGAGAGTACATAGCCAAAAACCAGACCTCAAAAGGTCAAATATGTAATGGTGAGTCGGTGGCGTAGTGGTTAGCGCGCCGGACTTCGGGACCATGGCAGCGATGTCGTGGGTTCGAATCCGCGTTCTGCCAGTGACTTTAATCAGTACCTTTCACCTTGTACTGTAGCGGCTCACCCCCTTACTTTGTCTAATACGTTCCACGCACAGATCAATAGTCTATGTGGACGGGGCAGAGTAAGGCAAAAAGAGGTCCGCCAACCTCTATAAAAAAAAAAAATGTTGAAAGTTATTGAATTTTATAGTTTTTATAATATTATTTTAATCTAAATTTTGAAAGTCTGTCATTTCTCTCCCGACCGTTATATTGAGGTCGGACTTACAGCATAGTATTCTACATTTTAAGACCTTTAATTTGATATACTGTATAAACCTTCTGGAATGTATTTAAATTTAGTATGTTTAGTATCAAATTTTATTGTAACCCCTTATTTTTGGGCATGATCCCCACATGGGATTTCGGGAGACTTTTCAGAGAAAGGTCAGGGGATGCCATAGGGCACATTTCAAAAGAAATTGGCTTACCAAAAATTATTTAATTTGTCCTGAATAATTTTCCTACACTAAGTATACAGTTGAACAACTGGCAACTCCGCTGGGCGAGGGGGGTAGGGGTGGTGTGACTATAGTGTTGTCAAATTATGGTTCAACCTGAAAGTAATTGCAAACTAATATATTTTGACCGATTCTTATGTAAAATTACGCGAGAAAAATGATGGCGAAAAGTCTACCACTCCCCGAAGTTGCATTTGCATGCTATGGCTGATTTTTCAAAATGGCAGCTGTTGTTTTATACGTTTTAGCTGAATATCTTTTGAACTGTTCAGCAAAATTTTGTAGGCTAAATTAGTAAACTTTAGGAAATTAAATTTTGCCCATATTGATATATAATATGTGTTTATTGTTATATTTAATAGGGGTAATATCGTTCTTTAAAGCCATTTTCAATTGTAAGATTTAAGTGAATTTCTTTTGTTGGGAAAACCATATTACGGTGGTACCGAAGGTTAGATATAAGCCTTTAAGCGTGTTAACTTTTTACCACAGGGTCCCCAGATACCAAAAAAAACCGTTCATCAAAATTTGTATACATGCATATATATACTTATTGAGATACATATATAAATATGTATGTAAATACCGTTAAGCCAGTAAACTTGTTAACGAAACGTCCAATTTTTTTTCAAATTTGACATGAAGGTGTGTGACTAGGTCTATTTCCATTAGTTATTTAGATTGGGATTATCAGGCTGTGGGAAAACGGTGATATAGAGATTCTTAAATTAGTCTAAAATAATCTTAAACCCCGATTCTGGGCCCATTTTAGGAACTTCTATACCTCCTCTGTCCCTTAGTCTTAAAATCCCATGCAACATAACTAATAAAAATAGACTTGTCCCACAGTTTCATGTCAAGTTTGATAAAAATCCGATGTTTCGTTAACAGGTTTATTTGCTTGACAGAATTTACGTATACATTTATGTATTTACCTATCTTAATAAGTATATATATGCGTATATAAATATTTTTATGAATGATGTTTTTGTTATCTGGGGACCCTCTAGTAAAAAGTTAACATGGTTGAAGAATTATATTTAACCTTTGGTACCATCGTAATATGGTTTTCCCAACAAAAGAAATTCATTTAAAATCTTACAATTAAAAATGGCTTTAAAGAGCAATATCACCCTTATTAAATTTAACAACCAATATCAAAATATGCAAAAAATGATTTTCGGAAGGTTACTGAAGTTTACAAACTTTAGCTGTCTTTAACAGTTCAAAAAATATTTAGCAAAAACAAATCAAACCGCAGCCGCCATTTTGAAAAATCGGCTATAGCAAGTAAACACAGCTTTGGAGAGTGGTAGACTTTTCACCATAGTTTTTCTCAGTTAATTTTACATAAGAATCGGTCAAAATATATTAGTTTGCAATTACTTCCTGGTTCAGCCATTTTTTAAAGCTAATAGCTGTTTAACATCAAAGCTTCTAATGATACGACATCAACATTCACAATGTCACATTATTAATGTTCATTCATGTTCCTTGATTCATGAATCAAATATTGATTATCCGGATTGGTCAAATCTGGATTCTAGATAACTCTATAACTGAGACTGATGATCTGATTTTGTTGTAGGCTAATAATAAAATGAATTAATATGTTTTAGCCCCTGTAATCTCTATGATATTTAAACTCACAAGCCTAAGAAGTAATAGTATCAAATGGTTTGATTAATTATTTAAAGCCTTTGTATTTTGCTGTGATTTATCTTACTAAGAGGTGGTTTTTGTATATTGTGGCATTAGGAGATGGGAGAGGATGTGAACTTTTATCTCCCAACTTAGTTCTCTAAGACTACTTTAAGTGAGACATCAATCTGTCATCTAAATAGAGACATGTAAAAGAATTTGAGTGTCTAATAAAAAATTAAAAAAAAAAAAAAAAAAAAAAAAACCGATAAGGGCCTATTGATGTTGGGTAGTTGGAAAGAAATGTACAATTAAATTGTCAGTTAGTAATCACTACGTATCATAGTTTTTTTTTTGTAAACTCTTTTTTACTTTATTTCTTTTTTCTTTTTTTCTTTCCTTTAAGTATTGGCTAAGAAAAAGTAAATCTACTTTATGAAGTAGGCCTATTATTATTAAAGTATTCATTACCAAATTGTAACAAAACTTAGCAAATATCTTCACATATTTTGCTATAACAGTGTAATTGTATGCTGAAGGACCAGTGTGCTGAATATGGATTTTTCAAAATGCAGGCCATCTATTAGTCAATTATGGATTATAAAATTAATAAGAACCTATGATAATGAAAATAAAGAAAAATTGCCCTTCATTCAATAAGCGAGTGTCAATATGTAGGCTACAACCAAAAATGAAAACTTAGAACACATTCAATTGGCCCTTCAAAATTATGGGGAACATGGGGAGTGCATAAATGACTAATTTAAAAAGGGGGGGGGGTGTTTTGGGTAGGGCCTACTGAATTTTTTGGCCTATTGTTACCTATTGTTAAAACAATATTTGATTGTTAGGTAATCATGCAGTTTACTTGCCACCTCTTGAATTGGGTTCCCACTGTTCACTTTGTCTTGCACATTTTGTTATTTTAGCTGTGCAAGATTAATTTTTGGTTAAAAAAGTCTGTTGCCAGATTCTAATGTCACCATTAAAAGAACACAAATAGGCTACACTGACTAACCATCCCAAATTTTTTTAAACCTAATACATTTTCACTGACTTGTATTTTCTGCTTTGTTGATCATGTCTCACTGGTTTATACAGAGCAATGGAACATTTATATGAGTGTTCCTCTGTAATAGTGTTTAATTCCCCCGAAAATGGATGTTCTCTGATTTATGAAAAATATTTTTTGGCTGCCCAAAAATAATTGGACAAAATAATTCCCCCTTTCCCTTTCTGTATTAAAATGTCTTCATTTCTAGAACCAGCCCATTCATTGATTTTTGTGAAAAACTTTAATAAACTCTTACAAAATTGATAAGGGTATCAAATGATTATAAAAATAGAGAGTTTTTGCAACATAATGTAAATTAAACGCCAAACAATATTTTTCTTTTCTTTTCTTAATGAATATTACGTTGTGCAGGAGGATTCAATTGTATAAATAATGTATAGTAGCAACAATCACATTTTAATAAGTTTTTCGTATCTTCAAGCTGTAAAAATAGGTAAATTATCCACAAATTAAATAATGTTTAGCGTTTACCGTATAATTTACTGTGTGTTGCAAAAACTCTAATATATAATTTGTAACTGTTAAGGTATTGTTTAAGGCTTCTTTGGATTGTTTTCTGAACTTTTTAACCTAAGAAAAAACAGCTACAGTACACTCTCGTTCATCAGACTCGGCGACATCAGAACTCCGCTTCATCGGAACTGAAAATCTGGATATAATTAATTCTTTTTCTCACGAAATAAATAATTTTTCCGTTTTAGCGCCTTCAATTTCCATTCGTTCTATCCGCACAACAGTGAAGTATCACATTTTGCATCAAACGTCATCAGGCGTTTTCCATAATCTGTACCCATCGATGTGATTTATGAGGCCGTGGAGTACGTATTCGCACGAAAATAGGAAAGGGGCAGGAAGTGAACATCCGTTTCGACCGCTTCCCAAACTGTCATATAATCATTCAGTCTGTCTCGCGTTGCGGCTGCACCTGTGTTACGTGGAAGTCAGTTGACTGCTGGAATATGAGTGGAATATGAATGTGGAATATGAGAATAACGATTTTGGATCTTTATTTCCTGCGTTGTTTTTATTTCTATAGGTTCATTGTTACCATGTTCAAAGTTTGAGTGCCTTATTTTCATAAAATCTCTTGTGTTATCTTAAAAACAAGAGTGAATACAATCACGATAGGTCACTGTACGGGCGGAAATGATGACTCACGGCGGACTTCGCTTCATCGGAATTTTTTGACATCCGAACCGGCCGTCCGCCACATTAGTTCCGATGAACGAGAGTGTACTGTAGTTGCTAAAAATTTATATTTGTTAAAAAAAAAAAAAAAAATACTCTCAGTAAATATCAGTAAAAATAAACCTTTAATGAAATCCAAGATTTTAGATATTTTAGTTTTTTTTCCTTTCTTATTATGAGATTTTTTATATATATTTACCATTACTTACAGTTTACCTTATTACACGATTGATGATTTTAAGTTCAATATTTTGTCAATTAGGCCTAGTTAACTTAAGATGTAAAATAGTGCAACTATTTTTATGGCTTAAAGTGCGAGTTTCCGACATATATCTTTTTACTTTGTAGTGCGACAATGAATGGAGCGGCAATGAATTGTCGACAAGATCCAGTTCTTCAACCTCAACACCAAGATTCCAGTAGTCACCATAATTCTGGATACCACTTCCAAATCAACCGTCAACAAAATTTACAACAGCAGAACAGTAAGACATTGAATTATCAATCATTTTCCTCTAATTTTCAAGTAGATGGGTTTCATGATAACTTGCACCAACATGAAAGTTTTATTGGTACTAGACATTCCACGGGAGAAGTGCGAGACCCCAGGTTTCCTAAGCCAAGAACTGTTAGAAGTAGAAGTGATCCAATTGATCTCCCAGTTCCTAAATTTCTAATCGATGAACATTCTGTAAGTGATGCTTTAGTACAAGGTTCCAAGGGACTAGATCTTGATACCAGAATTGATTTATTGATCAAAAGTAAAGCACTGGCTGGAATGCATCCCATATTTTCTGATTTAAATGATTCAGAAGAGTCAGAATCTGATGTAGATGATCTTTTATTAACCAGACCAAGATCTAAATTTAGAAAAGAAAGTAAATCTGTTCATTCGATTCCAAGCGATATAGAAACACCTGTGCATGAAAGTTTTGATGATCCTGAAAAACCATTATCAAGGCCGCCATCTCCGTTTCTTTCTAGAGCTACTTATTTATTTTGGTTCAACAAAGCAATAGAAATAAAACAACAAGCAAAAGCTCAAGAGCAAGCGTTATTAGAACAAGCTACAAAAAGACTACTTCAGGATACCTCATCAACACAGAAAACAAGACAGTTCGATAGGCCTTGTCAAAAAAGGCCGATTCCTAAAGACCTAATCGATGAAATAAGTAAAGAAATAAAAGAAGTTTTAAAGCAAGAATTCATAAGAGAGGTCATTGAACAAACTGCTTTCAATACTTTGGATGATTGGTGGGATCAGCAATGCCAACAAAAGTGTGATGTTTTGATAAATGATATACAGGAACAGGAAATGCTCAGTCATACAACTGGTCAAAACTGTGAAAAGAAATGTACCAATAAATTAGAACCTCAAGGGTCCACTTCTCCAAAAATGCCTTTTCCGTGGGAGAAGAGCGATAAACAGAATACATTTCAAGTGAAGGGAAATTTTGAACAAACTTGTTATGATAAAATGGCATTGGGAGGAAAAACATTATGTGAAAATTATCAAGAAAGTTTTGATATTGTACAATCGATATCTAAGGATACTATTTCTAGCAACTCAGCCTCAAAAGAAGATCAAGAATCTCAGCCTAAAGAAGTAGATGAAAAGGGCAACTTTGAAGACAATATGAACCGCCAAGAAGACGTCAATGTGGTGGTTTGCTACAGTAATAAAATCAACGATCACAAATGTAAGGAGAGACCGACACTTGAAGAGAGTGTCAATGTTGAAACACGTAGACTTGATTCAAGTAAATCAGAGACTCTGTATGAAAAAGATGAAATAAGCCAATCTATTACCTCTAATAATAATAGTTCTGTAGGTAATAAATTTGATGATAAACTTGAAATTGTCAAGGATATTTTGGATTTTATTTTAAATAATGTGAACACAATTGTACTGCGGAAAAAGGGAAGTAAAGCCTCCTACAAAGAACTAAATAATAAACTGGCCTGCCAGAATACTTCAAATTTTACCAATTTAGAGGACAGTTTTGAAAATGAGAAAATTAATGTGGATTCTCCCCAAGATTTTGTCAATGGTGGCCTTTAAAATACTTCTGTTTTATATCACCACTCATTCAAGTTAAGACTGATTAGTAAGAATTAGGTTTTTTCACTCAGTTTTTTGATAGCATAAGTTATCACTTTTTGGAAACAGTAATATCAACTTTGCAAGCAGTCAATGGACAATTGGTAGGTTCATGTAATAACAAATAGTTTTTGTTACCATTTGAATAAGAAATTTGGATCGAATAATTTAAATTCTCTCAAATTAAAGAACTAATTGGTTTTCTTAGTACTTAATTCATTATGATCTAGTGGATATCAAGACTGTGTTTTAAGTTTCAACACTAAAGGTGAAATATACTGGACTGTAGCATATGTCTCATACTTCTTTAAATGTTTTTTTTTTTTTTTTGTTAATTTCTATGTGAATATGTATATATAGCATTTTGTTGCAGTTTGTTCCCTAGTCATTTTCCGAAGTAAAGTACTTGTGAACATATAAAGTACTTATAAGAGCTGTTTTGGGATACAAATAAAAATGACACAAAATGCTGCTTTATTGCTCTTTAAAAAGGTGAAATTGCCTGTGGATATTTACTGTTGTTTACACTTAAGCTTGTTGAACGTTATTAAGTTACTTAGTTTAGGTGAAATTTCTTTTTAGAGTTAAAATTACAATTCATTGTTAAATGAAATGGTTAGTTTCTTGCAGAATACTAGCAACTGTAATTTCTGCCAATATCTCTTTAAAAACTACAAATTTTACAGATCTAATAGTTTAATTGTATTGATGTTTGAAATATTGAGTTATTGAAAAAGAATCAGCAAAAAAAAAAAAATAAGATTTAAAATATTAAAAGCTGAAGTTTTCAAAAGTTTAGTTTAATATTTTCAAGATTTATGACAGTAAAGTACTCAACAGATTGCAATTTACATATAACTCTTAATTTCAAACGGTTTTCACGTTCCTTTCTGTATTTAACAAAGTGTTAATTTATTAAATTTTGTAACACAGTATTAAATATAAAACGTATGTTATATTTATTTGCTTGTCCATCTTTTTTTACCTCCCATCAGTTACATGAAAAATTAGTTCTGTTAATAGTTATCCTCGGTAATTTGTATTTTAAACACATGAAAAATAGGGGAAAGAAGGGTAATGGTGCGCACCTAAGGGAAAAATTTTTCCCCTTAAATTCCTTGGGCAAAAATTACCAATATACGTGTCAAACCCTTTGGTAATTAATGGTGATGATTATAAAAAATTATCATTATCATAAATATTAACATTAATAAAATATAAAACATTATATAACAATATGCATTTGCACTAAAGTAATTGATTTTGATTTGATTTGATTGATGCGCACGATTTACCTACCCATAGGGTAATTGTGCGCAGGGAAGCTTGGGTTGAAATAATTAGAGTAAATGTGTTTTTTTAATAAAAATTAAATATTGATTCAAGATAGGAATGTCTTGAAGCCACACAATACTTTCTTTGAGCTTTACAATACACTTAACAAGTCTTTGATTAAAAATTATAAAATTGTTCAAGGGTTAATGCAAAATTAGCACATGTAGGCTAATTTTCTGCTGTGTCTGCACCTGAGCTGTCTGCATGACTGCAGGACAAACAGTTTATGAGCATCTGTAAAAAAGAATGTAAAAAGAGGAAGTTTTTTTTTTTTTCTTACCTATAACTACTTGGAAGGGAATTGTGCGCACCGCCGCTCATCATTACCCGATGTCGCATTCGAAAGTATTTATTTTCTCACTACCTTAAGAAGGGATGAAACCATAAATGAATCGGTTCAAAGATAAAGCAAAGACTACCAATAATTGTAATACTAAATAAGTATTAAGTTATCTAAAGATCTGCCCTAACCTTACTATTTCCTTAGGAGCAAAATAATATGATACACACGACTTTTGACTTTTTGTCTCTCATAACCTCAAAAGTTACAGTGGCAGAAACCACGAGGTCGCGTATTATTTGTTGAGTACCCCGCTAGCCTGCAGCACATACTGGAGCTTTTCAACTTATTTCATTCATTAAAAACTACGATGTGCACTATTACCCGCCACGCACCATTACCCTACTCTCCCCTACTTATATCAAATCAATTTTGTGTTTTGTTTTCAAAAAGGAATACATATTTGGCTACCTATGAAGAGAAGGAATGTTGGGAGGGGCAAGTGGAGACATGTTGTGTGTACCTTACACCGTTAAAAGGAGCTTAAACCAACCAAACCTATCAAGCTCTCTTTTTGAGGAAATTCTATAAATTTACTGTAAAAAGAGGTCAGACATTGCAATGTTACTAAATATAACATGTCACTGTTAATCGTTGTGTTACATTGGCACAAAATTGATGGAACTTTTAAATCTAGATTAGTTGTAATATTTTTCGAAGCTCGGTTGTAAACAATTATTGGACTTAGATAGGCTTGTAAGTCACTAAACTAAGAACGTGAAATACTTTATTCAAATTTGCATTACTTAGCTGGAAAGAAGTCTTGTTCCAAGATACTTGAAACTTTTATGAAGAGCTAAACTATTGACCAGCCTAAACTTCACTATTCACACATCACAACTAATAAGGTTTTTTGTTGCATTTGAACAAACCATTAACAACAGATAAACATAACAAACCACCAGTATTGTAAGTGAGAAAAGTCTTGAGGAGCGGGAAAAAGTGTGGAATTTTTTCTTGAATTTTAAAAAGGAAATAAACTTCACCCTGGTTACACAAAGCACAAGTACAGTAGCTAATTAGTCTATTGGTTACAAATGGTCCCCAGATGTTTTTTTTCCTTTATATCGTACATGCTTAAAAGATAGAAAATAAATTACATTTAATCCTTTTCTAAATGTAATAATACATATGACTGGGACAATGGCGTCGTCCTGTAATCTAGCTACTTGGAGGTCACGAATTGTGGATAATTATAAGCGATGGCTTGTGGATGCGATATTCCCTAGTGGGGATTAACGTCCGCACTAGTGAATAATAGTTCATCCATAAAGACCATCCTCATAATTATACCAATTCGTATATATAAAGTTGAAATTGTGGTTCGGATCCCACGTTAAACTGTAGGTCCCTAGATACCATTGGCTGTTGGGCTATTAATTAACAATCCTTCCTACGGAGAATGTCGGCCTTAGTCAGTAACAAGACTACAAGATCGCGCCACAATCATCCTACACTCATCCCTCATTCATATTCAGGTTAAAATACCCACTATGTGAGGTCCCTGTCTCAAAATAGTGATTTAGTGATTGTTTAATGTTTGGAAATACAATTTATTGTTTTAGTTTTTTTGAAGTTGTCTTACATATACGGGAAAGCACCAGGGGGGCGAGTATTTGCTCGGTAAACTTTAACAATTATTTGTAGTCATAATAATATTAGTCTACGCTAAAATGCCAAGCCCATAAGGTTTTTTCCTTTCAAGACGAACTCATTCGCTCCGCTGACTCGCCTTTCAGGATATTTTAATGTAGGATTAAGGATGTTGCACTCTAGTATGAGTTTGTTAATAAAGTAACATGTGGATTTTACTTCCACAGTTAACAGCTGAGTTCATTAATGTTGCTAATTCCTTTTTTTTTAATTGTTTAGTCTTTTACTTTACTTTTATTTATAACTAAAGAGTCATAATCAACAGTATAAGTCCCACTTAATAACTGATCATTTATTTTTATTATAGTATAATTGAGTAATTCACTTTCTGGATACAACGGAAAAAACACAGGTTTATAGTAAAGGACGTAGTTTGTGCTTTGACAGTTAAGTCAGCTGTTTACAGCAACCCTTTTTTATTTTGATTTTAAACTCCATGAGACCATTGTTAATTTTTTTTTAATTTCAATTCACGATTATAACGAAATAGGATTTTTTCTAGCATGGAGACATATGTACACATTATTTTTCCCAGAACTAATTTATTTGCAAAATTTGAAGAAAATCGTTTGAGCCGTTTTTGAGATCCGTGTGCATACAAATATACCTTACTCGTATTAGAGTATACATATGTATTAGAGTAATACATATTGAATTTAATTAATTTTGCAGAAAATGTGAGACGGAATGGAAATTGGAAATTCACTTCCATTTAATTTATTTCGATTACAATTTCCTTTTCATATTGTAATTAAATTGGAACTTAAATAATTGTATTTCATTAAATTTAATGTCTAGATATGACCAATTAATCTGTTTTTATATTACATAATCTATATCCATTCATTGCATCATTACTGTTTAAGTATTTTCAAACACTTAAACAGTTTAGCATTTAACCCGATGCGGTAATAAAGCTATTGCAATTGAAATCAAACTTTTAAAAAATTATTATTTTAACAGACTTAACACTCTGTATGCTATACCAATACTGTACCAAATATTAATTGGATGAAGGTAATTCTTTAAAACCTTCAGAGATATTAGCACTGTCAAATCTATATCTACTAAAGTGCTACTGGCTGTGGGAGAAACACACTAAATTTACTTTCAATACTTAGTTGTTGGCTTCAGAACTCTGGTTTTTTCTTAGAACTGGTTGTGTGCCTTTCGTTAAGAAACTGTATTAAATAAATAATACCACCAACAAAACATAATGGCTATTTAAAGATGTAGATGTTGAATGAATGGTCATAAAAATGTAACAGTACTAAGAAACTCCTAAGAAAATAAAGATTGTAATGAGGAGTGAATTCACTTATTATTAAATGTATTTTGAGTATTATACCATCCTTTACAACAAGGTCCTTTATCATACTGTGAGGTAAAACAACGATTTATCAACCAAAATGTTTACGTATGGATTTAAAATGAACATTTTTTTACATTATTTTAATATTCAGCAATGAAAGAAAATCTGGTGAAATCCTACTAATAAATTTGTATAATTTTTGAAAAAGCATTAATATTAATAATTTATTAATATGCACCATCGTGTGACGCATGGACTGCCATGTAAGTGGGGGGTGGTGGGGGGGGGGGGGGGGGGGGGGAGAAGGGAAGATGGCAGCTTAGAGCGTGTCTTCTCAATTGGATGCCAAGGACAGTTCCAATTAAAAGGCTTATTGCATAAATGTATAGCTAGTGGCTGGCATGTGGTCCCATCCTGTACTCTATTGGAGCAATAAGTAATAAAGCTCATGTTCTCTTAAATTAATTGTACTAAAGAAAGTTGTAAATCTTTAAACATGAATGATTTGAATCCATTGTTGGAAAAACTAAACGTACGACAATGCTCGCATTTGTAGCAAGAGTAAGTTAAAGCTAAATGCTTTAAAAAGAGAAAAAATATTTAAATGGCTAGAAAAATTAAAAATTCAAAAGAGTGATCTCCGTATATTTGACGGTATCTTAATTTGTGTAAAATTGTAAAATAAATATTGATTCAAGTGTCAAACTGCACTCTTAATCTTGTTACTATACTAGGAGCAGAAGCCATTCCTTAGTTGCAGAGAATAGTTTAGGTTTAGTCTTGTAAACTGTTGACTGGAACTATTTAATTTTTCGTGACAAGAATCTTTATTAACCGAGCATCTACGAGAAAATTTGGTAATGACAGACAGAGCAGAATGTGCACTTTACAGTTTTATGCAACATCAAGTCAAATGCTAGGAAAAATTAATGAATTATTGTTACTTCATGAAGTAGGTCTTGTACATTTTATAAATAAGGCTCTGGTTATTTTTAAAATTAGCAATGAGTGGTTTAAGTTGTCTTAACTTTGTCAAAAGATCCTCAGTTTAGGTGAGGTTAACCTCTTACTAAGACAACTTAAATATCTTGTTACATTATAGGCCTACTTTATCCTTTCTTGGTGGATTTACTGTTACATTACTTTATGAAGATTTGTATTGATGTCACATCAATATGCAAGGTAGATAAGATTTTTTCTCAGCGAGTTTTACACATGAGGGATAAAAATAGTCAAGTAATCTATTTCCCATGTTATTTATTTCGTTTTGAGGTGCCCAGAGACCAAAAATAATAGTCGTTAAAATTTGTGTATGTGTATGTATGTATGTACATGTGTCCATCCCTAGACACGATAACTCTCATAAAAACGGTCCGATCGAGACCAAATTTGGTAGAGATGTGTAATCCTACCTTTATTTGGATGAGTTCGTTAACCAGATATATCGACCTACTGGAAGGGGTAGTTTTGGGGGGTTTTGTACTCCAAAAATGTTTTTTTGGCATTTTTCATATGTAATTTTTAATTTTGATTCTCACCACTGGATTTAGCTGAGAGAAAAAACACAATTTAGTATTGTGAAGCTTTGCTCTATCTCCATCGAATACCAAGATATTAAAAAGTTTAAAGACAGTACATTGTATTTTGGGGCTCCCATGTTATTCTTATGGAGAATAAGGATGTGTTAATATTTCAGTTGTTATTAACCAATTTTTTTTAATGAGCTTGGTATTTAGCTTCATTTGGTTGTGATTCATCTATTTATGGTAAAAAAATGGTTTTTGTACTTAAATGGCAGCGAACCTGCATACTCTTTTCCCATGTTAATCATATGAAGAATAGGCAAACTCCTTTATTGATGGACAGATATTGATGAAACTTAGTATATGGCTCAATATGGTTGAAATAATTTTTTTATGCTAATAGGCCTAACATACTTTTAGTGTTCCCCATGGCATCATATCTGCAAACTCTTTCCCTATATTTATCATAAAGAGAATTGACATTTATTTACGTATTTATGAGCACTTGATGAAATTTGTTTATAGGTTCATCTGGTCAAAATTAATATTATTACTAATTTGGAAATTCGCTGAGTATGCAGGTCTGCTGCGACACGGGGGGTATTCTTTTTTGTTGTATGAAACGTTTCATGCCCAGACTTGTAGTCCTTGTGGAAGCAGCAAAATGAGGCTATGAACCTCTTAAAATAATGAGGCTATGAACCTCTTAAAATAAGTTTTGTTGCATATTCATTAAAGCAAATTGTTAATTTTAATAGCTCATCAAAATTTATTTTCAGGAGAGATGTTCTACTTAACTTTTTTGGTTAGAACTTGTTTCTTGCATTATAGCATCATATAATATACATCGGAACTTTAGGAACTTCATGGGATTGTCTGCTAGGCCCTTTTTATAGTGGAAAGAAAAAACATCTATATTAATTTAAATTCTTGATCTTTGAATAAGCATAGTTTAACATGTAAAACAGAATGCAGGAGTAAGGGGTGAATTATTTTAAGTACTTTGTATTTGAATGTTTTCTGCCGTTTAAACTAAATAAACACCTGTTGAAATTTACTCTTGAGCATGAGTCCAAAATAGAAGTCTGCTCCAAAGCTCTCTAGTGAACGAACAGTTTGAAAATTTGATGTAATTTTTTTGTTTGCTGTGTTTTATATTTGTTGTGGAGTTTGTTGATTCACATTGATTTGCTTGTTAAATAATAATAGAGATATAATTTATTTAGATTAAACATAACTATAGTGATTTATATAAAATGATGATTAAAACTTAACATGAAAAACATCCTTAGCTGAGTAGTTTTGGTTGGTAACCTTGTCCTAAAGGTACTTCATTGTATGATAAATTATGTAATTTTTGTAATTTGTTGTTATGCTGATGGAAATTTACTTGTAGATACAATATGAAGTGACAATGGCGTGGGCAATGTCCACTGTCTCTGATAGCAGTCTGTGTCATCTGTTTGTTTTGGTGGTGTTCGTGAGGGGAGGGGATGAATTGGTGCAGGAATCTTTGGCTAACCAGTCCGCCGCTAGTCCGATCTTAACTGTTTTGCAAGTGCTTCGCCTCAGTTGTGGCTCAGCTAACATTTTCCCGTTGTGTTTTTTATTGGTGTTTGTTTTTCCGATTTTAATCCTACTTTTTGCAATGTTCTCCTGCAGGAGTGGAGTTACATAGTGCTCGTGGGGTATGTCTTGTTCAGGTTCATTTTCGTTTAGTTTTTCGTCTAATTCATAAAATTTTTTGTAATAGTGATCTCTGTATCTGTTGTTTTTTAGGGAGGGAGGGAGGAGGCCGTATTGTCAATTTTTAGGCTAAAAATACATTCTAAAGTGCTTTGCAGTTATTGAGAACAATCCGTAGAGGAATAAACATAAAAATTCAGGGTGGTTATAAATTATTGGACAAATTTTAAAATTCAATAAATAAATAAACAGGCAAAATATAATAATGGAGTTTAAATTAAATAGCAAATTTGAAGCAGTTTAATATATAAAAAATAAAAATAAAAGAACTTAAGTAATTATAAAAAGTGGTTATAAAAACTTGTAAAATGGCCAAGTTTCTTGGCTTTCATGTTGACCAGACAGTACACCTGTAGACTTATTTTTAGGTTTAAGTTAAGACAAGGACAGAATGTTCGTAAGGAAGGTTCAGTATATTTAGGAACTTAAGACTTATATAGACTACACTGAACTGGTAAGTGATATAGTATCTTGAAAGTGTTATTGTGGGAGTTTTTATGAAGTTATAACATGATGGAAGTTGGTACAAATTGAAGTCCTTGAAGCATAAAGAATAGCTTTTCTAGTATTTTTAAAAAAATAAATAAATTTTTAGAAATAAAAAAAACATTGCATACAAAGTAAACTATATTACTTAAACAAATACGAGTTGTTGCCTGTCAATATTTGACGGATACAGCTCCAGTCATGGTGAATGGAGCGCTTAGCAGATGGTGTGAAACATGTATAATATGTATTTTTAAACCGCTATTTACTTCCAATTATTCAGCTGCTTTACATAATTAAGTAACTAAACAATTTAACAATCATTTTTTTTTTTAATTTTTTAATCCTCCAACTACAAAATTGAAATGTTTAAATAGTATAACACTGTTTTATATTTTATTTCCTTTAAAAGAATAATAGGCTACATTATAAATCTATACTCTATTAAATACTGGCCATAATAAACCAAATCCTTCTTGAGCATTTGCTCTTCACTGTATTTAGACATATACCTTGTGTGTTTACAATCAGCTGATTGAAAGGTTGTAAAATAAATTCATTGCCAGGGTTAAAAAATTTTGATGTTTGTAATATAAGGAAGTAATATAACGTTAAAGTAAATAATACCGGGTACTGTAATATAGAAAAGTTTAGCTTTTATTTGGTACAAACTTCCTGTAAATGGTCCAGGAGAAGCCTCAGACAAACTGTCTATAGGAGTGAAAAAGTTTACATTTTCCTCATATTTTTCTCCATAAGAAAAGTTTATTTTTTATCTTTTACCAATTTAACATAAATATTTTTGAAACACAAATAAAACCTGGTAATATAGAACCGAAAACTTTTGTTTTGGTAAAACTCCCATGTAAATCGGCTCAGCAGAAGTCTCAGACGAACTGTCCAAAGGTGTTTTTACCTTACTGTTTTATTGACAAGTACAAAAACAGTTCTAAAATACAAATTATTGGCCTATTACAAATAGCATTACATGATAGCAAATAAAAGTTCAGTCTGCCATTTGCAGTGCTCACACTTGCTATTACTTCTCGCCCTTATTTTGTACTTTGTATTTCTTAAATGATAGAGAATACTATTTTTCCACCACTGTAGAGTCACGCAATAAAAACTAATTGGGAGTGGACTGCGTTCGCTTTAGCGTGTTTTTCGAATAGACAGGGTTTATAAATAATGAATGGTATTATTACTTTAACACCTGCAGTTTAGTTGAACAGGCTTATCTTAGCATTCAATGAAGATTGGACAGCATTTGCTAGAGATATGTGATAAATGACGGAAAATGGGAAAATACCATTGGAACATAGTTATAAAAGTTTAAGTAGGACGATCAAACCATAGAAAACCATCGAATGGCTGTTAATTCTGTGTAATATCAACAACCAAAGATTTTCCTCATTTAAATTTTTTTTTAAGACTATTTTGTACAAAGTGTGTTTGTAATATATAGGTGGATTTTCGGAATAGCAGTATTCAGAGTAGCGGCATCCTGCTGAAAACAGTTATGTGAAACACTTGTAGGACTGCATGTATATATAGATTGAGGAGAAATAAAATAGGCCTGCATGAAGTAAGGGTTACGTGGCTAAGGACAGGACAAATTATCACTGTCTACTGTAGTTGCCAAAATTATAGAGACTGGAGGCAGGTAGTCGCGGCCCGTCCTAATCCTTTGTTGACAAAACATCCCCTATTGTCACACGGCTGACCGGTTAGGCACAGGAAGGCCGCCCCAGGTGTCGGGGAATTCTCAGAATTTTGACCACTGCCTAAATTGTCCAATAATTGAACCAGTGCTCTTACAATAACAATTGACGGCTTATATGTTTCGTGTTAAATAGACGATTACAACAAAATTTTAATCATAATTCTACAATATTTTATAACCATTTTAAAAAGGAATAAACCTCGGACAAAGAGGAGTCACAACTGGACACTCCTCTGAGAATTGACCGAGGACTTCCTGTGCCTAACCGGTCGGCTGTGTTACAATAGGGGATGTTTTGTCAACAAAGGATTAGGACGGGCTGGGACTATCTGCCTCCAGTCCCTCTAATTTTTGCAACTACTATACTGTCGGCAAAAGAAAAACCAATTGTTGTTAAACAATTTTTTTTAAATTTTATTCAAATATAGAAGTTTGTTAGAGAAGGTTAAAGTTTAATAGCTTGGCTTATATTCACTGTTTCAATATTTACCTATTTATTTACTTTTAAATATTTTTTAGAAGAAATTTTTGTTAGGTACCGTATTTTAAAAGATTGATTTTTTATCCTTAAATGGTTTGCTTAGTAAAACCTCTTTATTACTAATGTAAAATGATTGAACATAGTTAATCACCCTTCTTTTACCACAACTTGAGCTTGAGAAACAACTTATTTCCAGCTAAGAAGAACTTCCACCTGAAGATAAGTTTTGGAAGGTGAGTCAGTAATGTATTGCAATATTGCAAATAATTTTAATATCCTTTAATCTAACCCATTTTAAAACACCAATGTAAAATGTCATTTCACTGCTTCCACTCATTTCTTAATAGACCTCTATTAAGTTCTTTTGCTATCAGTAGTTTTCTTCAGTAAGTAAATTTTTCAGACTTTTAAAAGGTTTACAGCAAAGAAAGTAATATACAAAATCATATGTATCAGAAGGTAGGCCATGAACCTAAAATTTTAGAAGGATTCAATAGAGAATTGAAAATCCCCAAATCAATTGGGTCCTTGGTCAATGTATTGCAATCCCAGGTCAATTGGTTTAGTTTAATATGGTGTGCAGTTGAACCTTGATTGTCCAAAAATACGCACAGTACCTTAATTGTCCCTCTTAACCAGTCACCTTGGGACCAGACATCAGGGGTGCAGAAAATGTTAAATCCGGATCGAGGGAAATTTCTAGGTTCTGTGTCTCATAGGCTAGGTGGTGTGTGCTAATTTATGCTGTACCTCAGGGATCTATACTGGGCCTACTATGTTATTTGGGAGGTATGCCAGCATATCTTTATGATCATATTGAACAATGTAAAGTTTCACTATATGCGGACGACATAAGTCTAAACATCTATGATAAAGACTTAAGAGTCATCTTCACCTTTGGGCCAGTAGCCTATTGTTGCGCAGTCGGCAATGTTTCGGACGCCGTTTTTCAACCGATTTTCTTAAAACTTGGTAAGTGTTTAATTGAATAGTTATACTAGGCCCCTCATACCTCGAAATGTTGAAAATTTAACAAATAATACTAAGGAAAATCGAGTCACTTTGCAACGTCACAGAAGGTAATATTTGTTAAATTTTCAAAATTTTAAGGTATGAGGGGCCTAATATAACTATTCTATTAAACACTTATCAAGTTTAAAGAAAATCGGTTGAAAAACGGCGTCCGAAACAGGGGAATAAAAAACCACGTTTTGCATTAAAAACCGTATGGTTATCATTGCCGACTGCGCAACAATGGGCTACTGGCCCTAAGGTGAAGATGACTCAGTAAAAAATTTTGACGATGCTATAGGAATTAAAAAAAATTATTTAAACAGTAATGGTCTGTTGCTAAATTCAGAGAAAACTCGCATCTTGCATTTTTGCTTTGATTCACTTTACTTGCAGGCAAAAAGATTTGAAACAAAACAATGATTGTGCTAATTACTCATCTGAAACCAATTTTTTAGGGCTTACTACAGATAACACGCTTTGTTGGACTTCTCATGTAAATGATGTTTGCAAAAAAATTACATCTGGCATTTTTGCACTCAATAGATTAAAACAAATTTGCTGTAAAGAAACACTAAGATCTGTTTCTTTTGCCACAATTCAGTCTCATATTTTGTATGGAATAGAAGTATATGGTGGTACTATAACTTAGAATTTTAGTTTTACAAAAATAGGCAATTCGCTGTATACTTAACTTAAAAGAAGAAGAATCCTGTAAAAACTATTTTAAAGAATTACAATTCATCATAGTCTATAACCTTTATTTATCGAACCAAACTGTTTGTAAGAAGCAATGAAAGAAACCTTCAGCAGCAATATACATAATTATGAAACAAGAAATAAAAATAAGTATAAAATAAAAAAAAAAAAAAAAAAAAAAAAAACATAAAAAGGAAAAGTATAAACAATGTCCATCTTATAGCGGTGTCAAATTCATAAATCATCTCCCAGATAACATAGGAGGGGAGAATGACATTAAAAAGTTTAAACAAAAGGATTTTTTTACAAACTATCCATTTTATAATATTAATGAACTTTATTACCATAATATACCTTCGGTAGGGAATATTGTATCAGTAAAAAATTGTGACGATGCTATAGGAATTTTAAAAAATTATTTAAATAGTAATGGTCTCTTGCTAAATTCAGAGAAAACTACTTTGGTTCAACTTACTTGCAACCAAAAGATTTAAAACCAAACAATGATACATTTTTTACAGAAGAAGGTATTAATACCTTAATAGAAAAGGAATAGTACCTTAAGGGAATTTTGTAGAGGTTTTGTAGAAGGGGTAGGCATATTTTACGATAAAATGTATTGGAGGGGTATTTAGCATGGTACTAGGCTAATTTACTCTTAACACGCATTCATGTACACTAATTATGTACGCTCTGAATAAAGAAGTTTTGAATTTGAATTTGTGCTATCGAGGTATTTATATGAAAAGACTTTGTTCTATATAGTGTTTTTATTAACATTGAGTTTTATTTGCAATTCACAGGGACTAGAAAATATTTTTGCAGTAGTTGTGTTATCGAGGGTTGTGTTATCGAGGCTCTACTGTAATATGCAAGATTAAATTCTGCACAAAATCAAAGTTATGATTTGACAAGATGGCGAAAGTTAGTGCAGTCATAGAAAAGAGAGGCAGGATGTCGACTTTCTTTAAAATATCTTACATATTGATATAAATTTCTCCAATTGTGTTCCATACACTAAAAATCTTTTGTTTGATTTCAGATTGAAATTATACTTCTTGAACTTTTTTATAAACTTTACCTCACTTGCCAAAGCAAACTACTTGACTTTAATAGACTTCACAATCACTGTAATCAAGAAAAAATAAGGACACAAAAGCACAAATTTTTTGTAAAAAATGTACCTATGCCTTTCAGATTTTCATAATCAGTATGGATTCGGCTGATCATGAGTGCACAGAAAATTTAATTGTTTTCTAAAGTTGATTTTTGCTAGGTAAACCCAGTTTTTATTTAACACATATCATAAGCTCTAAATTGATATTCGTAATTACAAACTTAGTGTCTTCACCCATTTTTTCCTTCAGCTTGCATTTAGAGTTTAAACCTTAGGCAATAATAAACTTAACATATTAGCCTGTTAGTTATAGACTTTTCAAAAAATAAATATATAAAATAACATAATTTTAGTACTTTGACTAATCTATACTTATTTAATACGCTAAGGGTTTTTTTGTCATGAGAACTCCTCCTACAATTTTCAACCGATTTTCAAGTTTTTGGTGTCGTTAAATAGGGCTTGGTCTGTAGTTGTTTCCGCCAAAAACTGGAGAGAATCGGGCTGAAAATAAAGGCGTTATCCACCATTGAAATCTCAAAATTTCCCATTTAAATAGCATTGGGATTGAATAAAACATTTTAAACATCTGTTAATAATCAGCTGTAAATACGTGTAGTTTTGGTGATTAAAGAGATTCACAATATTGGATTGGTCGGATGTCATTGATTTAGAGCTAAAAGTAACATTTATTGTATTAAAATAAATTGCTCGATTCCGCGAGCACCACGTATACTAGTTTAATAAAATTATTTTAATATTGATTGTGAACTCAAATAAACATGCATTTCTATCGGTCTGTTTTCTATTTTCAGGAGTTAAAGAAATGTCTGGTAACAGCCAATCTTCTAAGCCTTTTGACATGAATGCAGTTATTAAGACATTTGGACCTGTCGTTGAAGACAGTTTGGTCTCAGATGTTCCATTAGTTGAAGTAGTTGTGTGCAAGATAAAGGATAGAAAACACACTTCAAGATTGGTTCTTGAACTCAATGAGAAACTGCCGATCCCAACACTGCAACATTTAAAAAGAGTATCCCAAGACCAAATCATCCTTTATGTCTCATCAGAGAAGAGCCCAGATTGCCTAAGAGATTGTGATTTGGATCTCACAGGACTGGATTTGGATTCATTGAAACAAATTAAACTTCCACAATCGATACCGAGAACTAAAAGACAGTATTTGAAATTAAAGTCGGTCTGGTCATGTTCGTACCATGAAGATAAATACTTGGAGAGGATGTTGTCAAATACATTGTTTAGTGTTAAGGAGTTGGAGCAGCATTGTAGTTGGATGAAGGAGGCTGTGGGAGCGGCAAGGAGGAGCCAAAGTTTGGTGGGTGCAGTGGTCGTCGATCCAGCAACGAAATGCATGCTGGCCATCGCAGCGGACGACAGGCAGTCTCATCCCATGAGGCATGCTGTAATGGTGGCCGTGGACTTGATAGCTCATTCGCAAGGTGGGGGGGTTTGGCCAGTCAAGGATGGAGACTTTGTTTTTAAACTAAACTCGTCTAAACCTACAGTTGTACACTCAAAAAGAGATGCACAAGGAGTGGTAAAGCCTGTGGGCCCATATTTGTGCACCGGTTATGATATTTACATTACGAGAGAGCCTTGTGCAATGTGTGCAATGGCCATGACTCATAGTAGGGTCAGAAGAGTGTTTTATGGGTGTGAAAGACCAACGGGAACTCTTGGATCTTTGACTAAGATTCACACGCTAAAAGGCCTCAATCATCGTTATGAAGTGTTCAAAAACCTGTTGATGAACGAATGTTTAGAGCTTACTAAATAATTATTTTACCAAATTTCAAATACACTTTTTTTACTATATAAGTTTTTTTCAACATACCCTATCCTAACAAAAAGTTTAAGGTACTCTGTAGTTTTAGGGAATGGTACTTTTTCTTAACTGAAGTAGAAAATTTTACCTTACTCTTTAGCCTTTCTTAATCTTGGACAATACAGCTAACCGCTAACAAGTTTTCATGTTGCTTTGTCTTGATTAACTATTGTTATACATTTAATATCTTTATTCACACAACTTAGTTTGTCATTCCAACATATTTTAATATAAAGTGTTCCAGATACTTGTAATTTTCTTTTCAACTTTCTACTCATTTTGAGTATTTTACAGAAAATATGTCTTGTGTTGTTTGGTGGCTACCAATATTTTCAGCTGGTCAGTGGGGTGTTCCCAAGACCGCCTAAGAAGTTCACTAATTAACATCGGCGAGTTTAATTATAGTCCATGATGCCGACAACAAATTGTTGGTCATTTGGGTCAACTGAGAGCAAATAGAGCACCAATTGGCAAATTACAACCAAGTATCTTCTTTGTATTTGTGTGTGCAGAACTCATCATTATTATCTAAGGCACTATCATACTAGTGCATCTATTTACCTAACAATCTATGTACATACGTTATGGAAACAATTTAAACATCTTTAACAGAAAGCTTCAGTCATCAGAAAATATACTTACATATATTACAATTATAATTCTTATTTCAGAAAGTGTAAAAAAAAACATCAACACAAATAAGGCAGCCTATCCATTGACACGTTAAATGCCACGCCGATCTGATCGGGTCGACACTCGAGGTTTCACTCTTTCGCCGATAAATGTCTCCTACTGACACCTAGCGGCGATCAAGTGTACAACAACAGCAGAGTACATCCATGTGAACAAAGTTAATTAAAAATCTACAAAGCGATTTTTAAAACAATACTTAACTATCCTAAACTGAAAAACCCAAATTATAATTTGACATTAAAATAGTCTGTTTTTAAAACCATTTGATGTATGTCTTAAGAACCAGCTTTACGCCGGATGAAGGCAAAGTGTGTGAATTTCAAAACGGTATTTTGAAAAGGTAAAAATTTAATTTCTTCAAAGGGAAATAATAATTTTAATCGAAATATTCTAAAATACAGCAAGATCAAATCTTGAATTTGAATACTAACTGTTATATTGTATAGTTTTATTAATGTAAATAAACATAAATAGTTTATAGTTGCATCAAAAACTGTTTTTGCAAGGTACTTTTAGGCTGGTTGTTTTTGTAATAGAAGTTTGTTTCCCCCACTTTTGTTTGTTTTTGTTGGAACACTAGCAACAATTAATTGTTTAGGTTCAGTGATGGTGTCATATCCAGTCTTTCATTAAGATTGGTGCGTGCTCTAAACAATGAACACCGGTAGTGTGTAGTGTGGTTGTTAGCAGGGTTTTTATCTTAGTTTTGATAAAAGCATTGTAGTTTTATTTCTCTTCCAATATATTCAAGGTAATTAGTTTATTCTTAGCTGAAAATTGAAAAAATATACATTAAGAGAGCCAATCGTGATAAATCTAAATTTGCAAAGAATATTGACTGCTTTGACTATTTCTCCTTCTAAAGTTGAATTGGTTGTCCTAAAAATAATTTGTATTGCTTTCAAAAAAATATAAAATTAATTTAGAGTCAACTTTATAAAAACATTTCATAGGAGTGTTGAAATAGGCCGATAATGTTACACAATATTGACTAATAAAATTCTTCATACATTTAAAACGCAATCATCGCATAACAGACTGAAATTATAATAATCATCTACAAGAGACAGTTTCAGGGAGAGAGAAATCTATATATTTAAAATAGTAAGTTAAAAAATACCCCCGTCGCAGCAGACCTGCGTACTCAGCGAATTTCCAAAGAATTATTGTTTCAACATCAAAGAACTTTGTGGCTATCTTATATAAATCTTTACAAGGAAATATGTTATATTAAATAGCATTATATTTCTGAGTAAATTATTTTTATTTAATAATTTATTTATTAATATTTATATTGCAATAAATGACTTTTTTAACAGTAATAAAAGTGCATATTATAAAAAGCTTCCATGCCAAAGGAATGATTTGTTTACAAATAACAGAACATAAACATTTCAAATTTGACAAATATGCAGAAGACAGCTGATCAGCTGATTAGGAACAGATACCTTATCTCCATCTCTCTTGCTCCCATTATACACTTATTTTCCATGGGAATACCATGGGATTTAGCATGTAGGTTTGCTGCCATGTGGGTTTTTGATCAAATCTTAATTACTCACCACCTAGTGAAGGTTCATAAAAAGTTTTATTAAGATATGTTGATAAATAAGCGATATATAACGTTTTAAAGATTTACCCATAAGAATAACATGGGGAACTTGATTTGAATTTTCTCTATAACCAGTTAAGCTATTTTGAGGATTCAAAATACTAAATGGTTTGTTTTTTTAAGCTCTTTTAAATGGTTTCAGTTAAAATTGATGAATTTTGAAAATTAAGGTCCAAAAATGCAAAAAAACCCATTTTTGACCCTTTTGAAACCCCATAAAACCCCGTTCCCATAACCCGATCATGCTGGTTCGCGAACTCATGAAAATAGACCTAGTCTTACACCTTCATACCAAATTTCACCAAAATCGGAGGTCCCCTTCAAAAGTTATCAGTACCACGGACAATCAATCAATCAATCAATCAATCAAAATATCTTTATTTATATAAGTTTATACAGCGTATAACATAAATAGTGTCAATGAATCTTATGACTAGCTTAAAATTAGAAGAAAAAACAAAATTAAAACACAATAAATCTGCTTGAATAGCCTGTTACATCACAACTGAAAAAAATCATTATGACTATGAAAAATGTCTGAAAAATTCTAAAATTAGAAGCCCCCTTCAAAAAATTCATCCAGACTATAGTATGGATTTTCTGTTAAGTACTTCTTAAGTTTATTGAAAAAGGATTTATTATTTTTATTTGCAATTAGTTCCCCAGGTAAGTTTGTGAAAAATTTTAACCCCATGTAAGATGTTTTATTTTTGTACAACTCTAATCTATGGCGTTCTACTGAAAAGTGGTTTCTGGTGTTGTAGGAATGAGATTTATCTTGAAATATCTGAATCTGATTATTTTTTATGAATTTAATAGTTTCAAGGATGTAAACGTTATATATGGTTAATATGCCTAATTCAGTAAAAGATTTCCTAACAGATTCCCTTTTTGTCAGGTTCAGCATTATTCTAATCGACTTCTTTTGTATACAAAGGATTTTTTTAAGATTTTTGGATGCTGTGGATCCGTATAAGCTGATTCCAAAAGTTATATGCGAATGAATTAAAGCAAAATAAATATTTTTTAAAGTATCTAAGTTACAAATTTTTGACATTTGTCTAAGTGCATATAGACCAGAAGATGATTTTTTAATGATATTTTGTATATGTTGATTCCATGTTAAATGTTTGTCAATATGCAGTCCCAAAAATTTTATTGTCTCTGTTTCTTCAATTTCGTTGCCATTTAATTCAATTTTTGGTGTGAGTTTTTTCCTAGACTGTTTGGTGGAGAATGTAATAAATTTGGATTTTTCAGTGTTTAAAAGAAGGCAACGGCTATCGAAAAATTGTTTGATTTGCAGAAGACTAATGAAAGCTGAAAGTTCTAGTGTTTCATTATCTTTGCCTGAAATTACTAAATTTGTGTCATCTGCATACAGAGTTACTGTGCATTTATCTTCTTCAAAAATGTATGGGAGTCCTTTCAAGTAGCATAAGAAAAGAAGAGGCCCTAAGATGGAACCTTGAGGAACCCCATATTTGACTGGTTTTAGCGTTGAATTAATTTGTTGGGCGTTGTTATCATTTACGTGTAAAATTTGAACGTATTGCTTTCTTCCAGAAAGGTACGATTTAAACCAGCTCAATTCTAAACCTTTTATGTTGAAATTCTCCAATGTTTTGATTAAAATATTGTGTGACACTCTGTCGAATGCTCGACTTAGATCAAGAAAAATTCCTACAGGATTCTCCCCCCCATCTATTTTGTTAATAATCCTTTCAATGAACACATATATATATATATATATATATATATATATATATATATATAGATATATAGATATATATATATACATATATATGAAAATGAACGAATGGTGTTTTTGGCTTCTGGGGACCTCAAAATGAAAAAGTAAAGTGGTCCCGGGCTTAGGTCTTACCATGGCTACTACCGTAATAGCGTATTCCCTATAGGGAAATTCGCTAAAAAAACCTTTGGACAGTTTGTCTGAGACTTCTACTGGGCCGATTTACATGGAAGTTATACCAAAACAAACTTTTTCGGTTTTATATTACCAGGTTTTATTTGTATTTCAAAAAAATTTGTGTTAAATTAGTCAAAAATCTAAAATAAACTTTTCTTATGGAGATTTAACTTAAGGAAAAGTTAACTCTTTCAATCCTATGGACAGTTTATCTTAGACTTGCACTGGACCAATTTACGTGCAGTTTTTACCAAAGAAAAGCTAAACTTTTCCAAATTAGCAAGATTTACTTTAAGGTTATCTTACTTCCTTATATTACAAAAATAAAAATTACCAAACCCTTAGAATGAATTTATTTTACATTTCAATCAGCTAATTGTAAACAAACCAGGTATTTGTATAAATACAGTAGAAGAGCAAACACTCAAGAAGGCTTTAGTTTATTATGGACAGTACCTAAAAACTTATACAATTATAATGTATTGATTTTAATGGAAAGAAAAAATAATATAGTGTTACTATTTAAACCATTAAATTTTATATTAAATGGATTGCAAAATAAATAAGTTTTTATTGTTACATCATTTTGTTACTATGTCAAGCAGCTAATTAATTGGAAGGTAATAGCAATTTAAAAAAGTACATTTTACACATGTTTCACTCCATCAGCCTAGCGCTCCACTCACCATGACTGGAGCTGTATCCGTCGAGTATCTTTCAATTAACTAGTCATATATATCGATGGGCAACGACTCGTATTTCTTTAAGATCATAGTTAATCCATGAGTTGGTAATCTTCCAATGTACATTCAGCATCAGATGGAAGATAGTTTTATATGAATATCAGAGGGGGCGGGGGGTTGAAAAGATTTTAAAAATATGGTTTTAATAGTTAAAAAAAGTTTGAAAACTGTAGTTTTAATTGTTTAACACTGCGGAAAAACCAAGTTCATAATATGGTGTTCATGTATTGTAAAAATTATTTTACTTCATCGGACTTTCCATCCAATACACTGTTTCAAGACAATATAGCAAATAACAAATAATGAGTGTGAAATTAACAGGTGAAATGGTTAATACTTTAGGCAATCTGTATATATATATCTATATATATATTGGAATTCTCATGGGAAACCAACCAACCTCGCTAATTTATTAAGATATCTTGTTAAAACTTGGTCAATTGTCATTCATCTCAGTATGATATATTTTCTTGTTGGAATGTTTAATTCTTCCCTTTCAGACAGTGTCATAATGTGTTGAGGTATTAGTTGCAGAGTGATTTTTTCAGTGACAGCTGAGATGAGATGGAGCGGTGACTGGGTTATTGTGTAACTAGTGTCGCCCCGGAGCCGTACGGCTCAGCTAGGTCGTCTGTTAGATAATGAAGTGGCACTAGTGGTAGTGAGCTGTGCATTAGTGTTGTGTTGATACCTCAGGACCTTGACCTTTATGTCTATTTATTTTTACTGCTTACCGTAAGTTAATTCATTTATGTATGTTCAAATAGTTTGTTGTTTGATCCTGATAAGAGGAAATCAGTTAATGGTTATTACCAACTCATTAAAAATGGGTAAACATTGATCCTAAGTTGATTATTTTATCTAAATTTTTGTTATAATCGTTGAATTAACAGTTGACTTGGATTATCAGATCAGAGGTTTATATTATAGGCTATGTCTCTGCCGTAGGATATTGTTTGTTAACTATTTACATGGATGTATATTTTGCACTTTTGATAATGTCTTCCTCATTTTCTTTAATGGGATGTAAAGGAACTCAATTTAATAGTTCATTGTAAATACAATATATGCTATTACAATAACTGCTACAGTTTTGGTTGTCAAGATATTCGTTGAATAGATTCTATTTGTACTATAAAATTAAGTTTTCAAAATCATTATTGGTATTGGTCTTATTGGTACTATTTTGGTAACGAAATATCAATGAAAGGTATATAAAAAGAAAGGAACATTACTGTTAAGCAGTCTTTTTGAAACAGTTCTTAATTGTGAAGAGGTATAGGTGGTTGTTGGTGGAAATGTAATAGCTTTATTACCATGATACAACAACAAAAGTGAATTAAAACCAACGAGCAAAGCTCGGTTAACCTGGTACTCAGTTCAAATATAACTAATTACAGCCATTGGATCTATCAAAAATTGATGTAAAGTTTTCCTAGTAAATTTGATATTTTAGTTGTGATAAAAAAAAATAAATAAAAATAAAAAAAAAAAACTGTACAGTACTCTAAAAAATAATTTTGTGAAACTCCCCAGAAGTTTCCCATTTATGCCCAAATTGTTTCTTGTGAATTGAATGCAGTGGCTTAGTGCTGCACTCTGGTAGCGAACTCACTCACTAATGGCCTACAACTTTCCCCGCTAGGAGCGCACAATGTTCAAAACCCTTACTTTCATGTCTAGGCTGCTGGTCGTGTTAGCTCAGATGGCTAAGGCGTAGGCATCCCTGGCCAGGATGTCTACGTCGGCGCGGGTTCTAATCCGCACATGACCAAACCTGACCTGGTGGTGCAACTCTTAAAGGGTTAGCCGATCTGTGGCAAAGTTGGTGGGAGGGCCCACGTAAAATAAACGGTGGCAGGCTTGCGTGGAAGTCGACAGGATCGGTTGATTCTTTGAGAGTTGCACCTTGGTCAACACTGATTTTGCTAATTTTTACTACTGTTTACTGTGTGTGTGCCACTACGGCTTTTAAATCTGAAAGATAACCATATTTTCAATCCAAAATGCCAATTAAATTCATTCCTAATGATGCCATGTAAAATTTACACCAGTCTTGATTCTTACTGTCCCAAAAAGGGGCAGTGGGCATATATGGGTTTTAAATCCAGAAAATTTGTAATTGAATGAGTCATTGAGTCATTGTAATTGAATGAGTTTCATTATTTTGTACAAAGTTGCAAAACATCATTGAAGAATGTTGAGTATGTATATGGTGTGTAACACCATTAACTAAAATACCCCCGTCGCAGCAGACCTGCGTACTCAGCGAATTTCCAATGGAATTTTGGTATATTTTCTATTACCACATAAAATCCATGGGGATGAGAGTATGTAGGTTTGCCGCCATATGGGTTTTGTTGGTAAATATAAGTTAAACCCTACCTAGTGATTGTACATACCAAATTTTATAAGGCTATGGTGTTCTTTTTATTTTCCCCATAAACCCTATAAGGGTGAGTACGTAGGTTTGCCGCCAAATGGGTTTTCTAAGCAAATATAAGTTAAACGCTTCCTAATGAATGTACATACCAAATTTTATCAAGATATGTCAATAAATAAGCAAGTTAGAAGGTTTTGTTGATTTCCCATAAGAATAACATGAAAAACATACTTTTTGGATTTTCTCCATAACCATTTAAGCTGGGTAAAAAATTCAAAATACTAGATTGTTTGTTTTTTTAAGCTCTTTTAAATGGTTTAAGTTAAAATTGTTGAATTTTCTAAATAAAAGTAAAAAAAAGCCAAAAACCCATTTTTAACCCTTTTGAAACCCCATAAAACCCTGTTCCCATGGTCCGATCATTCTGGTTCGCGAACTCAACCTAGTAGACGCTGGCTTACATCCCTGTACTAAATTTCATCAAAATCGGAGGTTCCGTTCAAAAGTTATCGTGTTAACGGACACATAGATATATATATATATATATATATATATATATATATATATATAAATAATATCACATACTGGCATAGATATGTTGCTATTATTATGTTGCTATATATATATATTATATATATATATATATATATATATATATACACATATATCAATTTGATCGAACGGTGTTTTTGGCTTCTAGGGACCTCAAAACGAAAAAGTATCATGGTCCCGGGCTTAGGTCTTACCGTGACTACTACCGTAATAGCGTATTCCCTATAGGGAAATTCGCTAATAAAGTATTTATTAATGTGCATAGTTAATACACAATGAAATAGATTAGAACCAAATAGTCTTTCAAATATAAGACAACTAAAAATTTGTATTAAAAATCTCTAATAACAAAAATAAATAAATAGATAGACCAAATAATAATCAAGAAACTCAGACTTTTTTTCAAAGATTCAAACTTTTTACCAATGTAATCCAGGATGCAAAAAACGTAGGCTAGAAAGTCAGAAAATATTCCTTAACAAAAATTCTCTATTTTAGCGAATTTTCCTATAGGGAATACGCTATTACGGTAGTAGTCACAATAAGACCTAAGCCCGGGACATGATACTTTTTCGTTTTGAGGTCCCTAGAAGCCAAAAACACCGTTCATTCAATTTGATATAAATATATGTGTGTGTGTGTGTGTGTCCGTGAACACGATAACTTTTAAACGGAACCTACGATTTTTATGAAATTTGGTACAGGGGTGTAAGCCAGCATCTACTAGGTTGAGTTCGCGAACCAGAATGATCGGACCATGGGAACGGGGTTTTATAGGGTTTCAAAAGGGTAAAAAATGGGTTTTTGGCTTTTTTTACTTTAATTTATAAAATTCAACAATTTTAACTTAAACCATTTAAAAGAGCTTAAAAACAAACAATCTAGTATCTTGAATTTTTTACCTAGCTTAAATGGTTATGGAGAAAATCCAAAAACTATGTTTTCATGTTATTTTTATGCGAAATCAACAAAACCTTCTATCTTGCTTATTTATTAACATATCCTGATAAAATTTGGTATGCACATTCATTCGGAAGCGTTTAACTTATATTTGCTTAGATAACCCATATGGCGGCAAACCTTAGTACTCATCCCTATGGGGAAAATAAAAAGAACACCATAACTTGATAAAGTTTGGTATGTACATCCACTAGGTAGAATTTAACTTATTTTTACCAACAAAACCCATATGGCGGCAAACCTACATACTCCCATCCCCATGGATTTTATGGGGAAATAGAAAATATACCAAAATTCCATTGGAAATTCGCTTAGTCCGCAGGTCTGCTGCGACGGGGGTATTCTTTTATTACCTCCAGAAACCAGAATAGTTCTTATTGTGTAAGCAAGCCAAATAGTAGTTTTGTATACAGGGTGTATCTCGTAAGGTGTCCTAAATGGATTATAGACAAACGCTTGGTAGTATAATCTTCAAACAAAATTATTTTCCACTAAATCGACCCAAAGGAATGTCGTAAAAATATTTTTAACTGTGTATAAATATAGAGTATACAAAAAACTAGGGGTTACATGTTTGAATCTCAGTATTTTTTAATGTGAACATATGCTATGTTATGCTTCATTTTAAAGGACAAGATTCACCCTGTATATGTTCTCATTGGCAAGCTTGAGCAAAAGAGTCGGTTTTGTTACTCATTTTCAGTGTGGGGTAGAGCACATGTGTGGAAGGAGTGGTTCATCTATTACCTCACAATTGTCACATCCTGTTGTCATGGTATGCTCCTCTTGCACTGCCACTGCTTCTATGTTCTTTGAGCCACACAGTTTATGCTACTAATTTTGTACGCATGGATTTCAATTGTATAATAAAATCATTTATTATCACAAAACGTTACAAATATTGTAGTTTTGCTACGGTAACAGGTGATGAATGTTATTAAAATAAATTTAACTAACTTAAATTAAATTAGTGTAACAGTAAAACAAAATCAAAGATAACTTAAAATGGAAAAAAATACAAAACAGCAGTCTATCCTATGTCTCATTTCGTGTGGGAGGGTATAGGAATTCATTTACGCTATAAAATGAGTGATGTAGAAGATATTCTATAGCCATTTGTTTCGATTTATTCTCATTAGGTTCATCTTTGATCCTATTAGTGAAATTTATTACATATTTTTTAGCAAATATATGAGGGAGAGTTTAAAAAAGTGGTTCTATGAATTGGATACTGTATTAATGAAGTGTTTCTGATATGATATGATATATGATAGGCAAATCAGTACTACTACTCTTATCAACGAAGGATGAAACATTTTATAATGGAGATATTTGTTTATGTTGTGATGAAATGTTTTGGCAGCACTGTAAATCCAGCTGAATAATGATGACATCGATTGCAGCAACTCTGGTGCGACGTACTCGATCCTTCCAAATTTTGGTATTTAACTAAAGGCATTGGATGAGAAGTCTACTCACGTTAGTGTACATAGTCAATGATACTAGTATAGTACTTGTTGCTTGAAATCAAGCAGTTTAATTTGTACACTTTGCTAAAAATGTAACCTTAGTCCAAACTCAATTAATTACTCCCATCCAATCCAATATTGTAATTAGTACAAAAAAAGCTACACTTATTTACAGTGGTACATTAACTTTAAATACATTATGTTTTAAATGCTCAACTCAATCCCAATGTTATCATAATTGGAAAATTTTTAATTAAGGATAGAATCTAATTTTCACCAATTTTTGGAGGAAAGAACGACAGAATCAGCCCTATCCAACGACACAAAAAACTTGAAAAGCGGTTGAAAATTGTAAGAGGATTTCTCTTAACAAAAAAAGCCATAGTGTATTAGTGTAGTGTAGTGTATTAGTATTAAATTAGTGTATTGGTCTTAGTGTATTAAATAAGTTGTAGTGCACTTGCTGCTCGACATTGGGCAATTTATTTTGATACAATACAAAAGTTACATTTAGTTCTAAATCAATAATATCCGACCAATCCAATATTGTGAATATCAGTCATCACCAAAAACTACAGCTGTACGTTAACAGATGTTTAAAATTCTCAAACCAAATTTCAGTGTTATTCTAATGGGAAATTTTCAAAATTAATTTATAAATAGCGCCCTTATTTTAAGTCAGATTCTCATAATTTTTGGCGGAAACAACTACAGACCCAACCCTATCCAACGGCACCAAAAACTTGAAAATCGGTTGAGAATTGTAGGAGTTCTCAACACAAAAAAAAAAAAAAAAAAAAAAAAACCCTTAGCGTATTAAATAAGTATAGATGTGAAATGGTGCATCCCTAATCCTTTTTAGCTGCTTTGAGCTCATTATGAAATTTTAAAAAATATTTTAAAAATCTCATTCTTAACCATCAATATTCCTTGTACTGGAAGTTTACAGTGCTATACTTTTAAACTAATTGTAACCCGATAAAAATCTTGTCAACTTTGGGGAAAAATATTTTTTCAAGTTTGAGTTCAAGATAGTGAAAGGTCAAACTGGTGTTATCAATGCAATGATAGTCTGATGCCTTTTGTCACTGACAGTCAGTTCTTGTTTACCTGCTGCAGTTTTTAAACCATGTAAGTTTTGAGTTAAAATTTATGCCTATCAAATTAGTTTCGTTAAACTATCTGTTGGACCTAAATTCATTATAATGTAATGCATTATGAACACATTATGTTCATAATGATGATGTTCATTATATAGCCTACATTGAAGATAAGAAATGGGCATCGAGCGCCACGCTCAAAAACATAGAAAAAAGAGCTATTACATAATAAGCATATTTACAGTTCTCAAAATTTAATCTGTCTATTTGAGTTAGGTCTACACTTTGATATCCAATAAGTTAAAAGTTATTAACAAAATTCTGTACTTGCATTAAATAGTATATTATTGTTTGATTTTCATTACAAAAGTTTTATTTATAGTAAAACATTTCTTTAATCTTCTACACGTTACTATAGGTACTCCACTTTTCTACATAATACAGTATGTATTGAACTTTATAACTCTTATTTGTTACTTTATTTAACCATTTACTATATGTCGATAAGACGCTTTTTGTTATCCACGAGAAGTCGCAGCGAGTATAGAACAGAATCAAACTTATTTCTCATTAAGTAATTACACTTTCAAACGTCTTGTTATGAGTATTTTTTTTTATTTTCTAAACCATTTTTGTTGTTGTTTGTAACTTCGCAAACACATCAAACTTATCAAAAAGAAAACTAAATGTTTACTAAACATATCATTTAGTACTATGCTTAATACTCATACTTTATTCATTATTCATATGGATACTTTATTCATTACTCAGTATTCATGTTTTTATACGGTACTTCATTCATATAAAAAAAGGTTTTTTAAAAATGTCACGTAATAAAAAAAAATCTAAAATATCTGATTTTAAAATAATTTTTTTGGCAAGATAACATTAAATAAATGATAACTATCATGTATGACCTGTTTACTATAAATTCAGTCTTTTTAAAAGTTACTACAGTGACCGGCTCACGAGAATGCACTTGATCCATTAGTAAACAATCATATGGAATAACAATCCAGCCATTAAAATTGAATATTCACCCAGATGTATGTACTAAACTAAAAACATCGTCTTATTAAAAAAAATTTATAAATCAAAAATAAACATTGTCTTAAGAGATAATCTGAAATGTTTACCATCAAACATGTGTTCTGTTTTAAAACTGTAGCAATTAATTCTTAACTAATGTCATTAGTTTTATGCTTATCCCAAGTTTTTGTTTTGTTATTTTACTGCCACCTTTAAACTATAGCTATGTATAAAAAAATAATTGCCGCTTTACAAACAGAAATGAAATTAACCTGTTTAACAAAATGGATGCTATTTTTTCTATAAAATAAATTGAAGTGTTATGTATTGTAAATAAAACGGACATTGGAGAGTTAAATCTGGAAGGTAAACAAAACTCTAAACCTCTCGTAGCGTTAACAGGGGCCGAAGTTGATTCTGACAGTCATCTTTCTACTAGGCCTAAATGTTTAATGGATGGACGCTAAGAAGAATATCCACACTCCACTCATAAACGTCTTAGTTACAGTATAACGTAATTTTTTTCACCAAACATTTAATAGTTTAAACTAAACGTACTGCATGAATTTTTCGGTGATCCGAGGTTACGCCACGCTTGGTCCGACTCCCGCTTGTTCCCGGACATGATATTGACTGCAAACCGTCCCACTTGTTCCGTGGCAAGATGTCCTAGTGAGTAATGAGTCCCGATTGTCACGCGCTGCGGCTAGGGCGGCCGTATATTACTGCACACGATAATGCCAAGTAGCCTACCAGGAAACCCAGTGTTGTTATGTCATTTTCAATCCAATTCAACATTTATTGAAAGTTGTTAATATAACAAGTTTCTTTTCAATTATTTTGATACCAAATTTAATGTAAATATGCTGAGAATTAATGATTAACGAAAAATAAAACACATTTACATTATTTGAACACATTTACACAGCCTTGATTAATAAATGGGTCTTGAAATTTGATGGATCATCACTGTTCTAGGTTATACACTTTTTCAAGTCATAGAGGTTCGATGAAAAAGTAATATATTTTAATTCGTTTTTAAACACTACTGCAACAACTTAAAGTATTGAAATACATTTAAAAATGTTACAAAGCATAACATTTTTTACGTGAAATTCATTTCAAATTACAATAAAACCTGGACTCCCGATAGATTCACACTCCGAACAATACTGATCCGGATGAGGCTACAGCGCTCGTACTTGCAACATGCGACTCACAAAATATTAATATTAGGATTTTTCGCGTCTCGTTTGTCGATATTTAATGCAATGTATAAACATTAGAATTGAATCTGCTGAAATTGCGGCAGCTTTTATGCGCTGCGGCCGTCTTTCACTGACGAAATTGACATAATGAAATGTCATTTTTTGCCATTAAAGTAGCTAACAATTATTAGCTACCGCTTTTCAGTGGTCCGATCGTCACTTAGATCCGATAATATAAACTATGAACAAGTGAACGACAAGAGTCATATCGGTGATTTTGGCTCCTGTAAAATCAACTTGTTGTCAAGCAATCTTCACTGGATACTAATATGTTTTGATTTATCATAATTAAACAATCATATGATTACAAAAGAAATGTTTTTAGAAATGTAATACAACAATTATGGATTTTAATTTTAAAATGTGATCCATTTCGATCCATATGATCTTGAATATTCAAGTGCATTCTCCTGGGCCGGTTACTGTAGCTTGGTTGCCGTCACAGACAGTGCAGATATTCTGTTTGTTCAAAAATCAACTACCTACATAAAAAAATCACTTGTGTATAAATAACAAAAATTATTTAAAGAAGCAAAAACATATTTAGGGTGATTACAATAATATTAATAACTTTTAATACCAACTAAAAGTAATAATACAATAGTTTGCACTGTTAAAAAATCTAATAATAGTACCAGTACATAAATATGGTTGCATGTTAGATTCCATACTGACAGTTGCGATATACCCCTATTCAAGATCGATTTTCACCCCTCTGGCACCACGAGTCGTCGGTCAGTCACGTGTAAATAGCGTCTTGTATGGTGTATTGGTGTGTGACACATACCTATCGGCTTGAATGCCTCCGACAGAAATAAAAAGTTTTCTGTATAAGGATTATTTTTCTTTGAAAAAATCCAACTGCGGGACCTCTCCCGGGTTTTAATGTAAAATACCCCCGTCACAGCAGACCTGCGTACTCAGCGAATTTCCAAAGAAATAATGTTTCAACATCAAAGAACTTTGTGGCTATCTTATATAATTCATAATCTTTACAAGGAAATATAATTTATTTAATGGCATTATATTTCTGAGTAAATTATTTTTATTTAATAATTTATATAATAATATTTATATTGCAATAATAGTAGTTTTCATCACTAGGAGCAAAAGTGGGTCTTTTTGGTGCGCAATCGTGTTTTAAATACGAGGCGCAGCCGAGTTTTTAAAAACGATTAAGCATCAAAAAGACACTTTTGCTCCGAGTGATGAACAACGGTTTTTATCATAATGTGAAAATTAGACTTTTGATCTTTAAAAATAATAACTATAAAGTTTTATTTTCGAGGTTATATTTACAAAGTAAGTAATATGCAGTGTTTATATTTCTGTTATTTACAAACAATGCTTTTCATAACGTTTGAATTTCAAAATTCTGTTCATCAACATAAATAAATCAATAGTAATATACTTGGCAAACAGCTGACTTTTCAGTACTAGGACCTAAAAAATTCTCCAGATGATTTTTCAGTCCTAGGACAGAAAAGAATCGGTTTTGGTACTATTGAGAGAACAAAAAACTGGCTGATTTCGTGCAGAATGATAAAAATGACTTTTTTAACAGTAATAAAAGTGCATATCCAAAGCTTCCATGCAAAAGGAATGATTTGTTTACAAATAACAAAAGATAAACATTTCAAATTTGACAAAAATATGCAGAAGACAGCTGATCAGCTGATTAGGAACAGATACCTTATTATCTCCATCTCTCTTGCTCCAATTATACACTTATTTTTAATGAGAATACCATGGAATTTAGCATGTAGGTTTGCTGCCATGTGGGTTTTTGATCAAATCTTAATTACTCACCATCTAGTGAAGGTTCATACAAATTTTTATTAAGATATGTTGATAAATAAGCGATATATAACTTTTTAAAGATTTACCCATAAGAATAACATGGGAAACTTGATTTGAATTTTTTCCATAACCAGTTAAGCTATTTTAAAGATTAAAAATACTAAGTTGTTTGTTTTTTTAAGCTCTTTTAAATGGTTTTAGTTAAAATTGATGAATTTTGAAAATTTTGTTAAAAAAATGCCAAAAACCCAATTTTGACCCCTTTGAAACCCCATAAAACCCCATTCTCATAACCCGACAATGCTGGTTCCCGAACTCATGAAAATAGACCTGGTCTTACACCTTAATACCAAATTTTATCAAAATCGGAGGTCCGATTCAAAAGATATCGGTACCACGGACACACATATTAGATTCCGAACACATATTAGATCGTGCTAGTGTATTTACCAAGCTTATATATATATATATATATATATATATATATATATATATATATACAGTAGAACCTCGATAGTTCGACACTCCTTATAGTTCGACACGGTCCATGACAACTTACAACATGTTAGTAACGAATGATAGTGTCCATGTTGGAGTCTGACAAAGGTGGAAATGTTAACTGGAGAATAATTTGAATATTGGTTAAATTTTAAAGATCAATTAAGTTATGGTTTCATTAAAATTTAGTGTTTCCTGAATTCAGTACATAATTTTTATACCTCCAGTGTTAAAATTCCCCATATACTTCCTATACTTTGACATTTCGATAGTTCGACACCCTCTAAGTCCACAAAGTGTCGAACTATCGAGGTTCTACTGTATATGAAAATGAACGAACGGTGTTTTTGGCTTCTAGGGACCTCAAAATGAAAAAGTAAAGTAGTCCCGGGCTTAGGTCTTACCATGGCTACTACCGTAATAGCGTATTCCCTATAGGGAAATTCGCTAATAAAGAAGAAGCAGGTGACTTGAATAATAACATTTGATACAGAGGCCATTGAAGGAGAGCTGTTGGCTAGATATCACATAATTCTTTGAATGATTTTAATTCAACCTCACAGATTTCTGTACAATTTATTACATTTTCATTGTTGTTACATTTCCAACTTGGCAACACATTGCCCAGTATAATTTTTTAACATAATGCCCCAACAAATCCACGAAATTTTGGGCATCATATAAAAATGGTGTGTAATGAATGTATTTGACACATTTCATAATAATGCATTACCTATGTGGTTTATAGAATAGGCAACAGGTAATGATGGATACTTACTAGTAAAGATAAGAGGCTCTCAGGACCAACTGGACTGATGGTAGCTTATCTTTTCACTAATAGCTTTTTCCTCTTCCTGGTTCTCTTGGACATATGCTCCCTTTACCTTTTAAGAGTTTCAACCCTTCAGAAGTGCTGGTGTGAATAGTTGAAACATCATTTAGCTTCTCTCTTTCTAAAAAAAAAAAAACTCGTAAACAAAATTGTTGTAGCTGGATGTCATAGATGTTGAGCTCCCCCCCCCCCCTTCTCATAATTGTAGGTCTTAAGTTTGATTTGAAACAAAATTGAAAGGCAGGAGCTGCCTTTGAAAATTTGTAGAATCTCAGGCCAAGTTATTCTTTGATAATTGTTCAATAAATATAAAATCAATCGATGAGGGATTTATTTATTTTCATCACACTACATCAATATCACCTGTTTTCAACCCTTACTTCTAACAATAAAAACCATACTTTTGAGGTCTAGGAACAAAAATTTTCGGCCCTACAACTTCTTACAGGAAACGAATGGAAACTGGTAGCTGATGTGAATTGGTTGACTAGTAACCGTAAAAACAAGCAGTGTGTCCCACTAGGTTAGTGAAAGTTATGTTTCTTTTTTTTGTGAATAAACATATTTTTTCACATTTTTAGAAATTATTGCTTAGTGTGTGTGATGAAAAATATGTATGTAACTCGGCCAAAAACGTTTTGCCGACTCTCGATTGTTTCAAGTTCTTAGCCTTGGTCTCAAACTTTTAATACGATCTCGAGGCTGGCAAAAAGCCATTTTTGGCCCTTGTAACAAAAAATACTATTGTGCACACATACGGCCATCGTAATTTTACAAAACTGCTTACCCGAAAAAGTTTAAATTAACATAATATAAAAAAAGCTTATATGTACAGTTGTTTATACTAAATATATTTCAGTATATTTGAATATATTTTAGTATTTATATTTGAATATATTTTAGTATTTATATTTGAATATATTTTGGTAAGCCACGTTTTCATTGCTGCACCAAAGACTTGTCTTGATTCATAATTTTGATTTGGTTAGGAATCATATTCCCTTTGTCATGTAATCACATAAAATGATTCATTCAACCTATACATTAATGTACAACGATGTAGACTTATATCATTACTTTTTATGTGATATAAACTCGGATGCCAGTTAATTAGATGAAATGTGTCTGAACAGCAGCAGATATTTTAATAATGAATAATTTACAAATAAGAAGTCAGCTAGGAAAAATATTACACATTAATGTGTTAACTAACAATGATTAATTACCTCTTTCTTCTTTTGATGTTAAGTGTAAGAGAGGACCTTATGGTCCTAACTTTGCATCGTAAAATAAAAACATTTGTCACTGTCATTGTCATTGTCATTGTCTTTCTTTTTCCCTCAACTTAGTGCATAAGACTTTCTTTACCATAAAATACGAGGTATATTCGGAAAGTAAGTTCCGTTTTTAAATAAAAAAAAACAAGTACAGATACAGCAAAAAAATTTATTGCATTCAAATCTACAACTCTTACATTATTTATCGACATAACTCCCGTGATTTTCCAGGCATTTGTCATAGCGTAGCACAAGTTTTTGTCTACCCTCTTCGTAGAATTTTGCCGCCTGTGTAGTCAACCATGATGTAACACGTTCTTACAGCTCTTCGTCGCTGTTTAACCGCTGACCGCCAAGGAAAGACTTCAGATGGAGAAACAAATGAAAGTCGCTAGGAGCGAGGTCGGGGCTGTACGGCGGATGGTCAAACACGTCCCAGCCAAAGCCCTGAAGGAGTGATTTTGTCACATTGGCAGTGTGTGGTCGAGCATTATCGTGAATGGAAACCATGCCTCTTGTCAGCATTCCTCGGCGCTTGTTCTGTATTGCGCGGCGCAGTTTCTTGAGCGTTTTGCAATAAACAACTTTATTGATTGAAGTCTTTCCTTAAGACTTAAGTCTTAAGTCTTAAGACTTAAGTCCTCCTTAAGTCTTTCCTTGGCGGTCAGCGGTTAAACAGTGACGAAGAGCTGAAAGAACGTGTTACATCATGTTTGACTACACAGGCGGCAAAATTCTACGAAGAGGGTATACAAAAACTTGTGCCACGCTATGACAAATGCCTGGAAAATCACGGGAGTTATGTCGAAAAATAATGTAAGAGTTGTAGATTTGAATGCAATAAATTTTTTTGCTGTATCTGTACTTGTTCTTTTTTTATTTAAAAACGGAACTTACTTTCCGAATATACCTCGTATAAAAGTGCTAGATAGTTAAAATGCAGGTTATTGAATGTTTGCATTTTGAATTGTTCTGCGTTATGAATTGTTGTTCATTAACTTAGTTGATTTATTTTATCACACAATAGTTAGAACGATTATTTTGGTTAATTGTAAGATAGATAATGAAATATGGTCGACACGGGCCGATGTAAACTGAAGTGTTTGATAACGCCGCAGTGGCTGCTCTATTTATTACATGGATTGTGTTTATCATGCTGTTGGTTGGTTTAATAGTGTCCTTATCAACTGATAACTCCCACCTCACATACAAATCATTATTAGCTTTATCTTCCAATGACTTATCTTATTTTGTGTGTTCTGTCAAGTGTGCTTTGTCAACTCTCTTTTGGGCCACGAGTAACTTTTTCTGCCAGGTAATATTATGTATTTTTAAATTTCCAAAGTTAAAATTTTAAATTCTATTCCTGCGATATCATTTTTAGGCTTTGTACATTCAAAGTGGTGTAAAATGCCTGCAATAAGTAATTCTTTGGTTGCGGTGAGGTAACTACTTTCAACTCCTTATGAAGTCATCATCACAAGGGTAGTAAAATTATCTCTTCATTTTAAAGATTGTCAAAATTGTTTAAATTCTTGACACATGACAACGCACACATGACATGGACACTAGAAAACATTTAAAAAACACTGAGAAGGGGATACAACATGTACCGGATGGAATTTTGGTTTAGACCAGTATTTCTCAATCTTTTTGTGCTCTCATACCAGTTAATGCTTATTAAATGAAATACTGCGGAGCAGCCCAGGCATCCTTGTTTAATCTTATACTCTAAAACAAGCTCTGTTTGTACGGGCAAAGTTTTTTTTCCCTCGAAGGATTTTTGATTCTTTGATTGAATATGGGGGTTTTGGCCAACAGAAATCGATTGGAGCTAGTCCCATGTCTGAGAAAAATCCGGTTTTCGCGCTAGAGTACTTCAAAGTTTCCATGTTATCCTTATGGAGATTTTATTAACTGAAAAAAAATAAGCTGATAACTGTTGATATAAACCAATGTGTTATATCTTTAACCTGTCGTTTAGGATAATTATACCAAAGTGCAGCACCCTTGGCTTGGCGAGTGAGCGAAGCGAGCGAGTTCGTCTTTAAATTGGAAGAGGGTGAGTGAGCCGAGCGAACGAGCTTTGAGTGAGAACGAAAGTAACAATTTTACCAAGCTTAAGCTCGTTCCCCCTGGTACTTTAATCAAAATCAACAAATATATTGCTTGTTGTTAAATTGAGAGATGAATTTATTGTATTACAACTTCTTTAAAATGTAAAATCAGTTAATAAGTTTTTATATTAGGTATAATAATTTTCATAGTTTAATAAGTTAGTAATACCGCCGTTGCAGCAGACCTGCGTACTCAACAAATTTACAATAGATATTTTTATTTAATAAAAAAATTGTGATAATCTTATTAATTATCATATCAAGGAAATATAAAATTTGTAATGGCATTATATTTTTTATAAGTTGAGTATGTTATTTAAATATTGTAATAAATTATTTTTCATCACTCCATATACGAAAGTGACAACTTGCCGTACAGCTGAGACCTTGGAAAGTAGTCATTTCCCAAACTGTCACCGTTAGCTGATTTTACTGACCTGTACGGAAAGTAATGTTTGTAAACATTACTTTCCGTCCAAGGTAAACAAACTTTTCCGTACAGCAACAATCAGCTGGGTTTAAAACAAATTAAATTTTGAATTCCAGCTTTGTTTACTTTGTCCAATGGCGAAGAATTTACAAAAATAATCCTCCTTTAAAACTTCCACATTTATTAATAATTGCGTCGTGATGAAAAGTATCGTTCACAACTCGTCCGGAAAGCCCATTTCCAGGCTCGATAGTGTTTTCCACGCTCGGCTTCGCCTCGCGCGTAAAACACTATCTCGCCCAGAAATGGGTCACTTTCCGGACTAGTGGTGAAATATACTATTTTTTACAATAATGAAAGTGCATATTCAAACTGCCATGCAAAAGAAATTATCTGTTTACCGTTATCCCAAAACATAAACATTACAAATGAGCAAGACAGCTAATCAGCTGATTGAAACAGACACCATATTAACTCCATCTCTCTAAGTGTGCGAACACACAGACAGCGACGTGACTCAAAGCGCCGGGTACCACATACAGACACGCTGCATCGCTGCTAGTGTATTCTGCACAACCTGATAACATGGCTTTGATTGAATCTCATCGCGTCACGTCGCTGTCTGTGTGTTCGCGCACCAACACATTATACACTTATTTCCCATTAGAATACCATGGAATTTAGTATGTAGGTTTGCCGCCATTGAGATTTTTAAGCAAATATTAGTTACTCAAGACCTAGTGGAGGTACAAAATATTATATTTTGATAAAAAGGTTGTATATATCTCTTTAGAATAACATGATAAACTTGATTTTCTCCGTTAAGATAAGTTCATTATACAAAATACCAAATTGATTGTTTTTTACAGTTCTTTTAAATGGTTTAATTAAAAATGATCAAATATTAAAAATTAAGGGTAAAAAATGCCAAAAAAATCATTTGACCCCTTTGGAACCCCATACAACCTTTGGAACCTTTCGTTCCCATGTTCTGATCATACTGGTTTTGGAAACGGAGGTTCCGTTAGAGAGTTATCATGTTAACGGAAACACACACATATACCGTATTAGCGTATTCCCTTGTAATATTGACATCCTCACTACTGCAAAGCTTGTTTCCCTTGAAATTCGTGAATGGTAAAGCAATTAATTATATCCCCACTTTCTCAGCTTTTGCTCTTCTGATTGTTTGAATATTGGTGTTTTTCGTTATGCACAGGAAGGGTAGCAATATTTTCAAAAGGTAATTTTTTAAGCTTGTTACTGATGGCATTGCTTGATGTCATATCCCCTTTGTAAGTGTTGGATAGCAGCTTTGCTACAGTGACAGGGCACCTGTCAGTGTGATTGAGGGTTTCTGTGGTTTTTGCTATGTTCTAAACTTTGGATTTCTATTTATAAATGGAATTTGGTGCTGGTCTCCAATCAGGATTATCTCTTTCACCTTTGCCAATGTTGCTTCAAAGAATATTTCTCCAGCATGTGGCATGAGGGCCTCATTAACAGTCAGCCTCCCATAAGTTCCACCAGTTTTAAGATGTTTTGTGGAGTGAATTATAAAGGAATGGATGATGCGTCAGGAATCTTTCAATCTTGCATATTCGTTTGGATGTTTTTTCTTTAGCCTCAAGCGAAAGTCTGTTGCGCCTTCTCGTTTGGGAAACAAGACTAGGTCATCTGCTTTAAAGTGGTCCAATATGTAAGTTGTTACATATTGATATTTTTTAGTCTCTGCCTGTCATACTAAAAATCCCCACATTGGAGGACAAATAATGCGTAGTTGTCTTTTGACTGAAGAAGAATGTCTTGTACTTCAATGTTGGTATTTTCTCTCTTATTTAGCCCACATAACCTACACACTTTTTAGAATTTTTCCAAAAGGAGTTTTTCCCTTACTCTCCATGATTCCTTGAACTCAAACATTGCTACTTTAATAAATCCAGGTGCTGAATCAGTTCTTGGACGAAACAGGGTGTAAATTCGTGGACTTGGAAATGAATTGGTCACCGTTCTCCATGTATTATATTTCTTCGTCCAGACCAGGCAAAAGACGTTTTGTTTTATGATCTTATCCAGGAATTTATTGGATACTTTTACAGTGGTGAAGAGTCGTATTCTGTGCAGATATGAATTGCTTGAAAACTGAAGCAAGACCCATAGTTCCCTCTCATCGATCCCAAGTACTTTAAGTACATGGTCTATTTCCAAAGAGAATAATGTAGGGAACTTGAAACACTCGTTTGCCAATTCCAGAAATCTGTATAGCTGTTTTTTTTTCAATTTTTTTTTGTGGATGAATGAATAATTAGAATGTGACTCTTGCCCATTTCATCATTTGCTGTGAAAAAGTTGTTGAATGACAGCTCTTTGGTGAAGATTCTTTCCTTTGCTTCAGATATGATATTGGTGGTCAAGGAGGGCTAAGAACACTCTCCTTTATCTTTGTCAAAAATATTAATGAGAACATGTGTTGATAGAGTCTCGATCTGTTCTTATTGTGTAGAAAACAGAGGAGTTTTGTCGGGCGAGAAGTAAAATATCTTCAAGGCCTCTAAATATCATATGCCTCAAAATATCTTATGCCTCAAAATATCTTATGCCAATAACAGTCTGAGCCTATTTAAAGTGGTGGTTAATTTAAAAGGGAGGTCTGCCGCTGACAAAGACCAAATTCCAGCCAAAATTATTCAAGACAATTATTTATTTTTAAAGGGTCGACTTCTTCACATAATTAACAGTAGTCTTGTTTCAGGGGTCTTTCCAAAATTTTTAAATGAGTATAATAATTCCGATATACATAGGGGGACCAAAAATTCTGTGCACTTTTAGACCGATTACTTAAGCAAATGTTCTTTCTAAATTACTTGAGTTATGTGTAAGAATTGGTGAATTATTTAACTAGGTTCAATATTTTATTTTACAATCAGTTTGGATTCAGGGAAGACAAAAACGTAAATGATGATATGAAAAATGCAAAAATCCCATTTTTGTGTTACAAAACCCCTCAAAACCTCTCAGGTAGGTCAATATATCTGGTTTACGATCTTACCATGAGACCTACGGTAATAGCTTCCTCCGTTCGCTGAAACCAGGACCGTTTGCAATAAAGTATTCACTAAAGTAATTTCACTATAGAAAGTTTTATTATTATTATTATTTTAAATAGTATTGTCTTATTTTAATACAAAATATAGCTCAAGAGATATGTGGGATTGAGAATCCCTTTAGTCGGTGGGATTGAATTAACTATACCGTATCAATATTTTAGCAACGTTTAACGAGGAAATTGTCATTCATTCATCTTAATCTCTGTAATATACTTGTTTACCGGGTCAAGTGCGGAGTTCATATGCTGTCTTATGTTATGGGTTTGGTTACTCATAATAAGAAAGGTTCATGCTTCAGGTCTCTCCTTTCAATTATAAACGAGCCAAGAGAATATAATAAATAATATATTCTCCACCTCTTTATTACTGTCCCTAGGATTCTCAAACGTTTTTGCAAATTTCAATGTATGTATATATAAAATTATTAAAAATGTAATATTTAGGACACTGTTTACACTTCATTTTATATATGCCAGACTTTTGGAACTTATCCGTTTTTTGTTTCTGTTCGTTATTTGTCATTTTTTTACAAAAAATTATATCAATGGTTCAAAAGTGGTACTGATAACTTTTGAAAGGAACTAATTTTTATGAAGGTGTAGGACCAGGTCTTTTTTCATAAGTTCAAGAACCCACACATGGGTTATGGGAACGGAGTTGTATGGGGTTTCAAAAGGAAAAAACTTGTTTTTGGCATTTTTGGACCTAAATTTTCAAAATTCAACATTTTTTATTAAAACTACTTTAAGGAGCTTTAAATAACAAACAATGTAGTTTTTTTTTAAATTTTTAGCTTGGCTTACGGAGAACAACATGACAACAAGAGGACCTAAGCTACAATTTGGATATTGTTGAACTATTATGATTTCATAAGAAATTATCTTATCAGAAATTAACATTTTTAAACAAGTTGATACAAATATCTCTGTAAGATTTACATTAAAGTTTAAATCCCTGTTGGGCAGAGCCGAGAGGTCCAATATCTTTTTACTTTTAAGCAAAAGCAACTTTGTACCAAGGCTGTTGCAAAGATACCAAAAATGGTTAAACATTTTAAATAAGTTCTACCAGGTTACCCGTAGATTTGAACAATTAATTTCACTCCAATGTACATTTCGCTGCAGATGCGACAATTGAGAAAAGTGTACTCTGGCACATGGAATTGAGTAATGAGTACATTACCATTACCAATCCTTGATCGATGATCAGCTGGCTGGATAGATCTTGTTAACTTTTCATATTTGTTAACACTTCTTATTCTTTTAAGTCTCACTTATGAGAATAGTTCCCATAAGTCAGTGTTTTAGATTTAGAAAACCTACAACTTGTTTATATCTTTGTATTGTAGAAAAAAAATAGTGCAGATAGATTATTTTGAAAATTTATAGTATTTATTTTATTGTTATTATTAATAATTACAGTTAAATGAAAAATTAAGTTCATAACTCAGGTCGAAAATGTTGTTGAGTGCCATGATTGAAATTTCATGCTTAGAGCCTCGTGCATTAGCTTAATCGCAGTCTGGAAACAGCCAATTTCCATTCTCGTGATGAAATATACTTTTTTACTATTGTCCAAGCCAGACATTTTTTTATTTCGATTATTTACACTTAAATCCTTTTACCCATAAATCCCAAACCCATAAAATGATAGTGTCCATCCATGAAATCAAACCTCTTACCAGAAAAATTCCTAGCACTCCCAATTTCTGTATAAAAATTCAAATTTCATATTTATTAATAAGAACATAATTTGGTTTGCCCTGATAAAGTTTTAAATCAAGTTTTTAATAAAGTTTTAGCCTTATTGAAAGTAAACTATAAAACTTTAGAGTTTGCAAACAAATGAATTGTATCAATGGGTTAGATCTAAATAATAATACTATGACTTTGCTTTTTAAATCAAAAAGGCAACCAAGCTTATCTTGGAACTAAGGCAGTGTAGTTTATAAACTTACCCTAATAATATCTCATAAAACTGAAATCCTTTTCTATTAAACCTTTTTATTATATAAATGATTTTTAATTCGCCAAAAAAAAAAAAAAATAAATAAATAATAATAATGTAACTGACAATTTTGTTTTGTTAGTTCACATATTGCAACAGTTAGAATAGTTTTATTCTGAATAGGTATTTATTCGTAGTTTTATTCTGAACAATTTTTTTTTATTCTGAACAGGTGGTGGATCTACTGAAACACAATTGTGTGTTGTTACAGGTGTGCTGAATGATCGACGGTTTGAAGCCATCAAGCTCCTCCCCTTACGCTGTATGCTCAGTGAAACGTTGTTTCTGGATCCCTAAACGAGAGAAGAAAAGGCTTCAACAGCGAGGAAACTGCTGGTTGATCACGATTGCAGAGCTGAGCAGACGCTAGACGAGACAGCTACACTTGACTCTGTGACTCTGAGTCGTGCGACCATGGCGTGATCTTCTGCACAAGGTCATGCATGTCGGGGAAGAGGGTCTGAAAGTTTCCAAGAGCATCGTCCTGTTAATGATAGTCGGTCTACCTCATCAGTATTATAAGATGGCTTTTCTCCAAATACCTCATTCTGCTTTGCCGGAGAAGAATAGTAAAGACCCCCCATCGGCCGTTCGGCTAGGTTTTCTATAGGCTAGTGATAGTGTAGAAGTAGTTTCTGAGTTTCTCTGTCTCTCTCTATCTTCTTCTCGTTATTGTCGTATTTGTGTGTGAACTCGTGTACGTGAACGCTATTCCCTCCTCGGACTCACCGTGGCATTGATGGAATACTTATTGATGACTGACGAAATGATGGATCCCTCGTTCCTGGATGAAGAGTCACCTGGAGTGTGTTGGGGGCAGTGGACCCCTGACGGGGACCAGAAGGCGGGGAAACGCAAACAGCCGGAGGGAGATGGGACCCTCAAGACGGGGTCCCAGGACAAGACCAATCAACCTGCTAAGATACAGCGTCGCGAACAATGTGAGTGTAATTAAATTAAGTCTGTTTTACACAAATAACTAATATCCTAATTAAATAGGAATCATGATTCTCAACGCCTTTAAGCATTGCTTTGGCGAAATATAAATATTCCCCTGAAATATAAATATTGTATTGCAAAGTGAAAAGGCATCATTAATGCTTGGACACAAGACCTCAAAATAACAACTACTAGAGATTGCTCACTGGTCAAAATTCAACCAAAATATAATCTGGACGTCTGGACCCAATTAGTTTAAAAATATTTTAAAATTGAAAAATCTGATCTCCCTGATTTATTATCATTTGTTCATACAACAGCTGTCTTACAATTTGATCAATTCCTTCTTCCATAAGATTAACCTTGAAACATTGAGAGCATGTAGGGCTTAGTCCCATGGGCCGATGTGAATTAAAATATGATTGTGCTAGATGAGCACAATCACATTTTAATTAAAAATGTAAGTCTTTTGAAAGTAAATATTTTTGTTTACAGTATCCTTTGTGATATGGTACTTTGGATAATTTAAATTTTATTAATTAAATATAAATGTTTCAATAAGCTTACCTATTTATTTATATTAAAAAACTGGTTTCATCTCCCAAGTCATATTGTTAGATTTTAGGGATCTAGAAAAATTAAGACAGCTATTTGAAAGTATATTTATAAAAAACAGTAAGTGCAAGTTCAACGAAAGCAGAGTTTATGGGTTGTTGATACGGTTAGGTCACAAGTCATTGTTCTGATAATGCGCTTCAGACATGAGGAGGCCTATTCCATCTTTAATGTTTTCAGGTCTGTTTATGTTATTTATCAATTTCCCGATAATTGACAGCGAAACAACAAGGTAATTGTTATTTTAGCTATAATATTGAGTGTGCTGTATGCTGTTTGATGCTTAAGAGACATTTAAACTAGGATGGGCCAGATGAGTTTTTACAAATTTTAGGTTAGGCTATATTTTGGGCGATCTTTAATCTTATAGGGAACAGTCCCCAACCTGGTTTCTGTCTGTCCAGATTTTATTTATCATTTAAAAGATAGTATTTGATACAGCTTTTGGATAAGTTAGTGCTAAAAATTGCCACTAGGCCCATTAATATCAGTCACAATCATTTGAAAAGTATTGCTGAGGATTGGTTTGGGTATTTCAAATTAGGAAGGTAAGCAGTGTTGTTAAGCTATTATCTAAATAATCTTCTAAATTTATAAAATATTTTATTTTGGGAATGCAAGGTAGTTTTCACATACTTTACCATTTGGACGACTAAATATAGTAAATTTTACTACAAGGCTTGGGTTTGAAAAAAGTCATTTTAGCTTAAGTGGGTTACTGTACAAAGATTTCATTTTCTCAAAACCAAGAACATCTTTGCAGTAGGACGAAATCTTTCTTTGCCGATAAGTCTTTCAAATGATCAAACTCAAGCGTGGTCTCGTGACAGACATGTTTACATAATTCTCTCTCAGTTGGCTTGGCACTCAAACTTCCTTGGACATGTGCCATTTGTTCACTTTTACTTGTAATAATACATGTAATACACACAATCAATGTGTCAAATGCTCTTTTAACAATGCTTAAGATCAACTGAATGTTTGGTCAGATTTTGACCAGTGGGCGATCCCTATGAATAATAAATAAATAATATAATAATTTTGCTAGGGTTTGAGCTAGCTAAATTATATTCATAATAACTCAAAATTATTATTTTTTATTTTTTATTGAACAGTAAAATAGTTTGGTGTAAAAAGTCTTCAAAATTAATTTTTGATAACTTTTAACACAGTGTTCTTGGCTCGATCAATGCTGATTTGCTGGTGTCCAACTTGTTATCTAGCTCCAGTATTAGCACCGAGGTGGTTGGTTAAGAAAGTGTCTATTGTATTATTTGCTCTTTGGTGTTTGATCAGATGTGTTTATGTTACATTAAACAGTACAATGCAAAATAGCAACCTCATTCAACTTCTAAAGTGTATTATAAATTTATTCTTCCTCCACAGAGTACTGCCCAGTTCAGTCAAGAATTCTACTTGCATTCAATTCAGTCCAGTCAATTTCATTAGACATATTGTATCTTCTTCTTCACTATGCCGGATGAAATAGCAGGATAGGCTCTGAAGGTGTCATGAGTCCTAATACAGGTCCAATTGGAACTACTAACTTAATTGATTGCAGTCACAGATAAGAGACTTTATTTGTTTGGATATTGAGTTAAATTATTATGCTATGTACAGGCAAAAGGTTTGGTGATTTGAATACTGAGTTCAGGTTACTTTTTATACCTTTTCATAACTGCTTGATTTTTGTGATAAAGTAGTATAAGCTACGTCACTGTGTCCACTTTTATGGTTGGGACACTGTACGCAACACACGATTCTAATCCACCCTTCTCTGTCGTCTGCAGGTGGAGTAGGCAGCCATGGATGGCAGCCGGTGGATGAAATGCATGATCCACTCGTCGTTGACCTCGACACATCGTGTGGACTGTCCGGCCTCAATGTCGACAGCTCGTACCTCAGGTAGGTGTAGGCTACACTTTACATATTTTACCTACTTGAGGCGTTCTCTAAACTGGCCTATCCTCTCAGGAAAGATCATTCCTTTCAACCATGTATTTTACAACATATCATTATAACACAACTTGTTTTCACTAAAATAGGTGATGTAAAATTATGTTTATCTGTGCCTCAAGCTAAGGTCTCATCATAGACCTGTTTCAAATTGTCCTTTATGTTAAGTGTATGTTTCTATCTTGCAGTATATCATAGCCCAGAGTTATTTTCATTCAATTAGTGGTTCTCTTTGCTAAAATTTTGATACAGTATTGTTTTTTTTTTTTTTTTTTTTTTTTTTGTTTTTTTTTTATGATCTCCCTCATTCAATATCTATTATTTTTGTGATCATCTAAACGTAAATAATTGATAATTTAATCATACAATATATATGACAAGTTGCTGACTCCTAAGTAGATGTCCATCTCTGGGGAACCTCTGGTCTTATGAAACCTAGGAAGTGTTCCAGACTTGAGGACAGGTGTTTTTGTCCCATTCTTTGCAGTCCTACATACTCATCCATTGGTACCTACTAGTCATACTTGTAGATATCCCACTGTAAGCTTATAATAGCCGTGGTCGTCAGTCGTTTTTTGTTTTCCTTCTTCTTTATGTTATACGTTTTATGTACTCTCCTCCCAGAACTCTTCCAAAGTGTAATAGGCCTTTTCTATTAAGTAATTTTTTAGTCGTCTTCTAAATTCGAGGATGTTAGTTTTATTTCTAATTTCTTCTGGTAAATTATTATAAACTTCACTAGAATAGTATTGAGGTCCAGATTGTGCAAGAGTTGTCCTATGTCTGTTGAGATGAATCTTTTTCATTTGCCATGTATTGCATTGATGAACTTGGTGATTTCTCTTAAAAAATTCCGGAACACTTTGTGTTGAAATATCCGTTGGTATCACAGCTGTGGGTATATATTTTAGAATATTGTGCTCTTGTTCTACAACTTCACTTATAAAGTAATTTCTTGTGTCAATATGGTTTGTTCTGCGGTTTAGCATTATATTCACAGACAACTTTTTTAACAGATTGACTTTCATTGTAAATCACAATTGAGTCATTTCTTCACAACAGTTCCAGAAAAACATTTTGTAAAAATTTGGCTTCCATTACTCCATCTTTTAAGGCCATGTACTTGGCTTCCGTGCTTGACAACGCAACTGTACGTTGTTTTCTGCTCTCCCAGCTCACGTACAAATGAGCCTGCCAGCTTAAAAACAAATCCCGTATAGGAACGTCTATCTTCCAATCATTCACCCAATCAGAGTCAACATATGCTGTAACTTCCAGACTTCAGATTTTCTATATTCAACAGTCATATTAATTAAATAGCCTTCAGGTAGCTTGAGATTCGTTTTGCTGCCTTCCAGTGAATACCGTTATAACAGCTGTTAAACTGGCTAAGGTAGCTAACTGCATGGGCAATATCTGGCCTGCAATTTACAGATAGATACGTCAGCCTTCCTATGAGATCTTGGTAAGGATATGACTCTTCACAAGCCGATTTGTTCTTTTCAAGACTTACTCATACCTCCTACCTCCAGTAAACTATTTCTAACTGTTAACGAGACATTCTTTAAATATAAAACTGAGTATCACTATCGTTGAAAGATTCATATTTGTTAAGGTGTGCAGCAAAATGGATTTATTGATGGAGTTACGGGAATCACTGGAGGTGTAAACTGATTGTATAGTTTACACCAGTTGCTATCCAAGGACTTTTTGGCCATCTAATCATTGAACATTGAACCCATTTAAACTCAAGGCCAAATGGCTGTTGTAGGGCCTTTCAGTTACATCCTGGCTTTACAATGTATTCATAGAATTAGTCACTACTATTCACTGCCTAAAACGCTTTTTTAACTTTAGTTTGAGTTGAAAAGCAAATGTCTTGCTCACAAGCGAGTTGTCCCAAGGATTCTCATATTGGGTTCAAAGTTATATGCAATTTTGAATTTTTGTGGTAAATTGAGAAACTCATTTAATTATTTGTTCAACTTTTTATTCTTGTAAAAAGGTTAGAATACCTGCTAGTCCGCCAAACGATCCTGTAGAAACCTTGATGGATTACACGTTAACACAACTTAAACAAACACATATTTGCTTAATTGTATTGTATATAGTTTCTAAAGTTTACGCTTCACCTTCATAGCATAGATTTTTATAAACTTCTTGTACTAAATCTGATGGCGAGACATTGTCAAATGTGGAATCCAGCATGGATTTGACAGGATTATTTGGTGGACTGTCAGGTATTCTAACCTTTTTTACAAGTCTATTGCTTGGATAAAGAAGCAACATTTGAACAAAATTAAGTAGTTTTATTTGTACAATTTCAGGTCAAATTGTATGAAACCTGATTTTTTTTTACTTTCTATCATTTTCCATTTTGTTGTTGTTTTTTTTTTTATCTGCTTCCAAAATATTTACAATCATGGATGAAGAGTTATTTACATTATAAACCTTTTTGTAACTTAAGTGTGTTGACTGGCACTTGTAATGAGGTTGTTGTTATATTTGGTCACACATATTTTCAAACAGTCTTTATCATGTTTTTGTTGTTATTGATTATTCTTTAAGAATAAATCTAAAGGTTTATGTTCTAGCAACAAATTTGTGCAGTTGACATTAATTGATTGGTAAGCATGATTTGGTAACAATTCAATTGATTCAGGCTAATTTAACCCCAATTTACAAGTAGCATAAAAAATCTTTGTTGTAAGTTATCAAAAGAAAAGAAAAATAAACTTGTATGGTTTTAAAAAATGTTACCCTACTTTTTTGTAGTGTAAAAAAGGTCTGAAGGGTAAAAAAGTGCCATAAAATGTTATGATTGTCTGATGTAGTGCAGTAGTAAAAATTTGTAAAATTCATCAAACATACGTGAAAAATTTCAAACTTGAAATACTTACGTGAGAACTTGTATCCCAACTGTCATAGTTGCATTAAGTCTACAATTTAATCAACTTGAAGCTGTCACAATTTTCAGGTATAGACATTAATACGTTTGGATATTGAAAAGACATGGTGTTTGAGGTATTGTAGTTTGTTGTTGGATAGTTTTTGGCCTTGGTCTTATCCTTCTTTCAGTATTTGTTAGCTTATCCCCTCTTTGGGGGTTGAATTTCTGTTCTATGGTGAATTATAATGTCTGTAGGAACAAAAAAAAGGCATATTAAAGGTGTTTAAAGGGATTTTTAAAGGGACAGGAATTTTTAGGAAAGCAAGGCTTCGCTTTGGATATCTCCAATGTGCGGGATATTAAATATATATATATATATTTTTTGTCGTCGTATGGCTTTCATAGCCAGCCACCAACTTCTAAAAAATATAAAAGATACTCTGCAGTGCATAGCACTGTCGTCAATACATTTAAAGCTAAACTAAAATAAATTTTTATGATCTCTCTTGGTTGAAGCTAAATCCAAGGCACTAAGCCATTACAGCCCAGCTTCACTTGCACAATGCAGACCAATCAATCCTTCGGGGAAAGCTCTCAATGGGCACTCAGTGACAATGTAAGACATGGTCTGGAACTCCGCTCCACTGCCGCATAACTGACCTTCTGTCATTCCTCATTTGTCTTTACGAATTACATCTTCCCACTCCAGTGCAGAATCGATTGAGTGAACAGTCCACTGCTTCCGGGGAAGATAACACCTGACTGCTAAGGTCGGATCGGCAATTAAAAAGTGATTCCGACCTTGGAAAGAGTCCCAGGAGGAAGTCCAGTTGGTATAGATGGAAAAGTTTGTGTCTGTCAACATCAACTGGATGCTGTCGGAAGTGGTGGTTTTCGGGACCTCAATCGGCCCATCACCTGGGGTAGGTAGTCATGGATAGGCAACGGTGGAGCAGATATGATCTCATTATATTACCTAGTAAGTGCTTCCCTTCGTCCTATCTCAGGTGGAGCGATATTACACAGCACCGGGAGCCATGAGGTATAGAGGTTGCCATGAGTGTACTACTAATGGCTCTCATAGTCCTGTTTAGCTGGACGTCGATCTCTCTAACATGCACACTGTTCAACCACACAGGAGCACAGTACTCAGCAGTTGAGTAAACCAGGGACAAAACAGTGGTTCGCAGAACTTGTGCGTTAGCTCCCCATGTGGAGCCAGCATGGTGATGGACAATGTTAGTCCTAGCTCTCACCTTGGCTGCAATTTTTTGTAGGTGGCTTTTGAATGTGAGAGACCGATCTACAGAAACTCCCTGGTACTGTGGATGGTCATCGTGCTTTAGCTCAACACCGTCAAATACGATTTTAAACTCTTGGTGAGGCAGTCTATTGTTCAAGTGGAAGCAAGAGACCTCAGTTTTAGTTGGGTTTGGATTTAGCTTTCAGGCTTTAGAGTATTCACCGAGTGTCTTGAGGTCGTTTGTTAGTACTTCCTCATCATGTTGGAATTCCTTGTGCTGATAAGCCAGTGCAATATCATCTGCATAGGCAAACCTTAAGGAGTGAGTGTCAGGCAAGTCCGCAGTATACACATAAAACAACAGTGCCCTGACCCCTCTGGCAGGCCATCCTTAAGTTGCCTAAAAGTTCTTTCCTATACTTTAATCATCCTGTTGAGAGCATCAAGTTGAGGAGACACAATAGGAAAGGGCAAGGAATCAGGTTATAAAATTTAATAAGAAGACCTTTTCTCTAAACAGTGTCATAAGCTGCAGGAAGATCCAAGAAAGCAACAGAGGTTTTCAGTTTTCGCTCAAACCCACTCTCGATGAAAGAGGTAAGAGCTAGAACCTGGTCACAAAAGTTGCGCCCATGCATAAACCCAGCTTGTTCGACGGGAATGCTGAAATTGAGGATAGTGAGGATCTTGTTGTACATCAACCTCTTGAAGCAGTTTATAACAGACACTAAAAAGAGCTATGGGTCGGCAACTTTCGGGCAGTTGTGGATCTTTACCAGGCTTCAAGAAAGCCATAATTTTGGATCTTCTAAATATACCAGGCAAGTCGCTGGTTTCCATTATAGTTTTAAAAACTGCAAGAAGCCACTGTCTAGCCTTTATACCCAAGTGTTTTATGAACTCCAGGAAGATTTCACCCAAACTTGCTGCTTTGCCAATTGGCATCGCATCAATCTCCGCATCCAGCTCATCACCAGTGAAAAGTCTAGAGACTTCCAATGGTGCTTACTGACTTTCTTTTATTTCATTAAGCTTAAAATTTATTTTCCTATCTGCAGACGTGCGCACAGGTTTAGACAGACAGGAGAGGTGTTTTGCAATTACACAAGGGTGAGGTTGTGAGATTGCATGTTTTTCATTTGGCTTACCAGTAGAGAGCTTTCTGAGCAGAGACCAAGCTCTCCGACTAATTTAGGTGAAGTTCAGGTTCTCGACAATTTTCACCCATTCCTCTCTTCTGTAGTAGGGGACCCAAGCCGTCAAAATCACAAGGAGGTTATACCCGAAAGATATACTTTAAAAAAGTATCAACATTCTTACCTGTGATTGAACATTGAACCTGTAATTATTGTGTCAAGTTTTTATCAATTTTTATGTTTATCTAAATGGCTGGCTGGTCTCGAACAACATATAAAATTACATACTTTCACTTGGGTTTTGAGAGGATGATGACTTTGTGAGGTAATTCAGTTGATGGTTACGTACAGGTTTGAAAATATTTATTATCAGGTGAGCTTGACGTTCTGGTCGATTGGAGTTTTGATCTTGAGGAGCTATTGTCTTCCATTTGTATCAATTTGTTGGGGGTTCATGGATTCAAAATTTCCATGATTGGTTAGTAGGGGAATGGTAGTGTAAGCTTCATATACAGTACACTCTCGTTCATCGGAACTAATGTGGCGGACGGCCGGTTCGGATGTCAAAATATTCCGATGAAGCGGAGTCCGTCGTGAGTCATCATTTCCGCCCGTACGGTGAACTATTGTGATTGTATTCACTCTTGTTTTTAAGATAACACAAGAGGTTTTATGAAAATAAGGCACTCAAACTTTGAACGTGGTAACAATAAACATATAGGAATAAAAACAACGCAGGAAATAAAGATCCAAAATCTTTATTCTCATATTCCAGCAGTCAACTGACTTCCACGTAACACAAGTGCAGTCGCGACGCGAGACAGACTGAATAATAGTTTGGGAAGCGGTCGAACCGGATGTTCACTTCCTGCCCCTTCCTCTTTCTATTTTTGTGCAAATACTCCACGGCCTCATAAATCACATCGATGGGAACAGATTATGGAAAACGCCTGATGACGTTTGATGCAAAATGTGATACATCACTGTTGTGCGGATAGAACGAATGGAAATTGAAGGCGCTAAAACGGAAAAACTATTTATTTCGTAAGATTAAGAAAATTAATAATATCCAGATTTTCAGTTCCGATAAAGCGGAGTTCCGATGTCGCCGAGTCCGATGAACGAGAGTGTACTGTATCCGTTATGTGAATTCTACTTTTGGTTTTTATTCCATTTAAGTTTAGAATTCAAATTTTTATTATTTAAATAATACCGCACTATCACCAATCCTTTTTACTATCTTTTAAATTTATCTGTGAGGAAATTAATCTGAAACAATCATAAAATATAAACAATAAACCCCCAAGTATGCTCTAAGAGATCATTTTTTATGCTCTTTTTTTGGGTTTGAATTATTTTCTCAATTTTATCCTTCTTTAATGAAAATTTGACATTTTATCAAATCAAATAAAAAACTCCTTTATTTTCTTAAACTTACAGGAATAAGCATTGGATTGCGTCATGCTTTACAAAAATTCACCTAACTTGACAATAAACTTCAAATTCTGTTTTTAACCAAATATAGTATATACTGATTTCTTTTGTTGCCTGTATTTTTCCGTGTATTATCGTACAGTGATTTCTTTACTTTTTCTGTGCAGCGATGTTCTATCTCTTCCGTCCCTGACGGTTTTCAAGCAAGAGCTTCCCTCGCCTTCAACTCACCATGATCGAGGGTAAGCACTGCATGTGTCTATGCTTTTGTTAGTTCGCTCCCCGATTGATAGCTTTCATCGTTGTGTTTCACATTTTAGTCCTTGCCTTTTCTTAGGTTTGTCTGAAGATTATTGTTGTTTTCGTTGTATGCGTTATTCCCTTTCTGTTTTGTTTTTATTTGGATAAGGTTGGGGTATCACTATCCATTACCATTTGTTTATGCACCGATGCACCCTTTCTCCCTTTGTTTACCACATTGCTCATTGCAACTGTTGATAGCTGATGAATGCCAATATACTTATTTTCTAGGGTTCTCATTCTCCTGTTGGCCAAACCTGTATGGTCATTCTTATTCTTAGTTGTATAACCTATAGAAATAGATTTGGATTTTGTTTTTGTAGAAATTCATTACAATACTCTTTTAACTTGCCTCGGATCAACCACCTCTGCATTGACACAAAGTAGAGGTCGTCCCCCTGAAAATTAATAATGGTCAGTTTAACTAACCCTTTCTAGAGCTTGTAATAATTCCATTCTTATCCTCATTGTCTTACTAAAATATTACTGTATTCTATCGGGTGAATTTTTTTTGTGAATCACAAGCAAAACTCATGATATTGTGGAATGTCACTTATGATAGTTTATCGTCACCTTGTTCATCGCACGTATTTATAGCCTTTTTGTATGAGTGGCAGGTAATCTATATATTGAAAACAGTAAGGTAAAACACACCTTTGGACAGTTCTACTGAGACTTCAACTGGGCTGATCTACATGTCCTATTGCTGATTTTAAAGTTCTCATTCCAAAAATTTGTGATATTAACTTAAAAAATTTCTATCACTTTTGATACTTTTGCAAGTGTTTACAATATTATGGTTGTACTTGTAGCAAATGGTATAAAGAAGCAAATAAATAATTTTTCAAGGAGTCAGTAAATACAATTGAAAAAAGAAATTATAATTTTATATAATTATATAATACATAGTATATTTTTTGTGTGCTATAAATATTTTTGTTATGTTTCAGGGGCTCGAGCTGTTCGCCAGAGAGTGGCAACAGCCCCTTGGCCCCTGACAGGGGTAGCAGCCCCCTCCACCACCCCCACCAGCTCATCTCCTCAGGTAGTGTGATGGAACTGTTGCAATTGATTTTTATCTTATATCATGATCCTAAAATTTAAGAGGTTCTTTTCTATTATTTAAAATTTATGTGTTTTAGGTAATCTGTCATAAATATAATTTTGGTTGAAGTTTGTCTCTGGATCAAAATAATAGACTTGTCCAAAGATACAATAATTAAGATATAATACTTGGTAGTCCACCAAATGACACCCAAAATGACACCCAAGGGGCTTTGGGGGACCCAAGGGGGGTCGGCTTTGGCCGTTTGGGTGTTTGGTTCCCGTGCCAAGCTCTGAGTCTCTTTTTCTCACAGTTCTTCTAAGGCCTGGAAGAAGGGAAGAAAGGCCTTAGCTCGCCGTTCTTATTCTTTTCTGAGCTGAACTTGCTCAACTTCTTCTTTTTGACCACGCATTACGGGTCGACAGGTGCACTGCTTGAGTTGCAGGTGCTGATGTGTGCCACGCACTGCTGTGGTCTCCTCCAGTATGTCGGCCACTTCGGTCCTTGGTCAGGAAGTACGGCATGGATGCAAAGATTGTACTCTGCATTGCCACGGGCAACACAGCTGGGAGCACGACACTTGATGACTGTGTGACTCATCAAACAGGTCCAACCGTGGGTGGATAAGGGCATGGTGAGGTGGACTACTACCTCTTGCAGTTCCTGACTGGTCGTGGCTATTTCAAGTATTTCCTGAACTGGATGGGCAAGACTGGTTCAAAGGATCAACTCAAACAACAAAAACAAAACGGTGTGGAAACTTAATAAAGAACAAAATTAAAAAATTGAAAGATTATGGAGGATGATGGCAATTGAAATTGCTTTTCACAGTTTGTCCGGGGCATCCTCCTGGAAAATAAAACTGATCTGGACCGCAAACCGAGTGGCCTAAGAGTCCGTGACCGAGCAGCTGGATAAAGGTGGGTTTACACGTGAGAGTTTTTACTCTCGGAGAGTAGTTAGTTACTCTCATAAAAATACCAGACAGCTGTTGATAGTACTCGCAGAAGACCGTCTGGGATTAACCATCTTGGAAAATTCAATGGATGTGTAAACACCTCTGCGAGTACCTGCTGAGAGTACGAAACTCTGAGAGTGAAAAAATATTACGTGTAAACCTACCTTAAGGAGCGAGTTCCACGACCATAATCTTAATTTAGGTGTAGCCTGATGTAATGTGATAAACAATTCCAGTTTAAAATCCTAGAGTAGATTAGGTTTTTTTGTGGGCAAACCTGTTTTTAGGGGAGTCCCACTCCACAGGTTGGCCACCTGCATGCGTAATTGCATTTCCCTGCCTCCTCTTTGATATGGAATAAGTAGCTCTGAACAAATTTATTATGTTTGTAAAGTTTGTTACCAATATTTCAACTAGTAAGATCAACATTAGGATTTTACAAATTCTCTTATGAGCCAACCAATGTGTGCTAGTTGTCTAACCTCTGTGTGATGTCGCAGCGACCGTTCCAGATGGAGGGGAGAAGCGCGATGACTGCCACAAGAGTTTTCACTGCAACAACAAGCTGCTTGTGGCTACAGAGCCAGCCACGTCCACCGGCTCCCCTCCACTGGACATCAGCGAGGACTGTCGGTCAGTGGACTCTCAGGAGCATCTCATACATTTGTAGTACAACCGTTGTCAAAAATACAATTGTACAAAATATTTAAAAAGGGATCGGAAAACAAATTAAACACAAACATTGTTCTATCATTGCCTTTACTTGTCAAATATCAATAAAACCAACGAAATGGGCGATTTGCCCAGAGCCGTCCTTAGGAAATGCGAGGCCTGGAGCAAAATATTTTTGCGAGGCCTTATTTAACGTTGATTGCTGGGGGGTTGTGGGGTATGGAACATACGACAGCATGTGTCCAAGTTATGTCTAGACGTTTTCCGACTGTCTATATATGTAATCAATCCATTAGACCTCTATATCTTTGAAATTATTTGAGTTACAGAAATGAAACCATGGTGTTTTTGAATTTTTAAATATGATATTTTGATTTTGGTTGTCTTTGGTCTAGGAATATTACCTGAAAAGGAAGGTAGAGAGTTCAGTTTTCAAGTTTCAAGATGGCGGTAATTGAAAATGTTCAAAGCTAAATATTTTTAAAAGCTGTAAATTTTATAAACTTTTGCAAACTTGCAACAAAATTTAATGATTTAATTACCGGAGTAAAAATAGTAAGATTGTTAAGATAAAACAATGGATGGTGGAGAAATTAAAATCTTATTTTGAGAAAACATGGGTTTCGCTCGTAAACTTAGGCCTATGTAAATCTTTATGATTTAAAACATTTAAAAACTTAGATTAATCCGTTGTTTCTCGTTTGATCATTATAAACCAAACTTGGTTTCAACTTTTTTTTGCAGTTTTTAGGATATTTAGATTTGAAAATTTTAAATGACCGCCATTTTGCAATCATAAACGTTAGAAATGTAAAAACTCATTTGCATTTGTGCCTTAACGCACTTAACAGTTGTGCCAAGTTTTAATTCCGTACCTTCAGTTATTTCAAAGATGTAATGGATCAATTAAAAATCACATACAGACAGACAGTTGAAAAACGGCAAGAGATAGGCAAAGTCGGTCATGCATGCGGTTGTGGCATCTGCAAGCATGGCTCGGCGGCCGCGAGGCTTGGTTCCGCCACCCACCCCGCCGGCCGCCGCTATCAAACGATGTTTTGCGTTTGCATCCTTTTGGTGGCTACTATTACGTAGGCCTACTAATGAGAATCGTGTTCGTAGGTTTTTAAATCACAATTGAACATATTGCTCGGGTTATTAAACCGATATTTTAGGTACGTATCTGTTCATTATTATATCATTTTTATTCAACCTAAACGTTTATGCAACTATCTTTTTAGCGGGCAAGGCCTCGCGGCGCGAGGCCCTCCTCAACGCGAGGCCTGGAGCTGCCGCTCCACTCGCTCCACCCTAAGGACGGCACTGGATTTGCCATGTCGATTTTGTCAATAGATACAGAGTTGTCAACTATTCGACTTGTTTAGACGAGTATCTTAAACAACTCAACTCAATACCGAAGTAGTGCTAACTATTCCAGTAATTACTCTTTAGTCGAGTACTCGCTCACCTTTTAGTAGTTTTTGCAAAAAACACCAGATTGTAAGGTAAAAAATTTTGTGTTCATACATTAACCCCTTAAGTACAGTGTGTTGTGCTTCATTTAAAATAATTATCGAAGATTCCGGTGTTTTAGTTTGATACTATTTATAATTTTTTACTTTTCAGGATACTTCAAAATACTACTGTTATAATATTGAAAATCCTCAAACAATTGAGAAAAATGGGCTCATATTAGACTAGGAGTATGCTCGTACCTCCCATAAGCGTCTATTCAAAGAAGAAATTTAAACTTTTGCATTAGGGACTGTCACATTCAAAAAATTTGACCCCACTTTGTAATGGTTTTAAAAACAACTAAAATCACTCGTAATAAAAAATAAATAAATAAATAAAACTTGACTTGTGAAAGTTACAGGAATGATATAAACATAGCCTTTATTGTATTCTTCTATAATTCATGATTTATACTACTTTTTAAGGACTAACTATTTTTAGTGTAGGCCCACTTACTAAAATCCAAAATGTAATGAATTTGTGAACTGTAATGTTTGATACACAACATGAATAATGAATTAAAAACTGAAACTTGTCCTAAAAGGCTTTGCCTACCAAAAGTTGTTAATGTCAAGAAATAAATCAATCTACTTACTGTTCATAATTTTACTTTATGAATACACTTTTAAAGATAAGACATATTAATTAGTTTTGTACATTGTAGTTGGCTTTTCGTTACTCTAATTAGAACCGTCAATTTGACAATTAATTTACATATCCACATAACCTCCAAATTACCAACTTTGTTTATGGGACTACTTCACTCTGCTTCCGTTCTCCGTTGTGGATCCAATAATTTCGACTTAAGACTGGACTGTAATTGAGCCGGTCAATATACCAATCAGAACGTCTCAGTCTTGATTGTTAAGACCTCTAATGCATTTATGGGGAAAATCAAAAAGTTACATTTTAGGTTTATTTTATTAATATCCAACCAATGTTTTCACAACGAACTTGGCCTTAAAAATTGCATAAAGAATATTTGACTGAAATTTGAGACTGATCTGTGACTTCTATCGAGAGTAATCGTCGGATATGACATTTGCAATATGAGTCACTCTAGAGCTTATTCTTCGAATAGACAATTATTGAGAATAAGAGTTTTCTAGCTCTCTTTCTAAGGTAGAACAATAATCGGTGATGAATGTTTAGTTCACCTGTTTGAAGATAAAGGTTTGTTTTTTTAAGCTCTTTTAGTTAAAATTGTTGAATTTTGAAAATTATGCTAAAAAAATGCAAAAACCCATTTTTGACCCTTTTGAAACCCCATAAAACCCCGTTCCCATAACCCGATCATGCTGGTTCGCGAACTCATGAAAATAGACCTAGTCTTACACGTTCATACAAAATTTCATCAAAATTGGAGGTCCCCTTCAAAAGTTACCAGTACTGTGGACTCATATATATATATATATACAGTATATATATATATATATATATATATATATATATATATATATATATATATATATATTTGATTTAAATTCACGTGTAAGGGCTACTGTATCTATTACGATCAATGTTAGAAGAAAGATCCTCTCTCAGCGTTTGTTCTTATGTCAGACCCGGTGCTAGGTTCTGTCAGGTGATAGAGGAAGTCACAGAACTGAGTAAAGACTTAAATAAAAATGACCACCTACTAGTTCTAGCTGGAACCAATAACATTGAAGTCACAGGAATTAAACGACTAGTAGATGATATTCACATGCTCATCAGTAAAGTTAACCACACAAACCTAATTTTGGCCTCAATCCCGATGAGACACGACAAACCTAATCTGGATCTTAAGATTGGGAGAGCCAATGCTGAGATAGAGCAAATAACTGACCTAGGAAATGTTAAATTACTCCCACTACATTTACTCCCTCGTCATTACTATACAAATCATGGACTGCACTTTAATAAGAGAGGCAAAATATGTATAGCTAAAAATGTTGCTCAGTTAGTGCAAAGTTGTAATGAAAAGAAACAAAAAATACCTGGCATAAATGTGGTGGATGCAGACATGGGGGAAGTAATAGATCAACTGAGAGGTGATGGCTCATTGGCGTTTAGCCATTCAATATCTGCTGACTTCAACGACCCTCAACATATGTCTGCTGGTGTGGCGGTGGTTTTTAGGCACAAATTTGGCAGACCTCAAACTGCAGACTTGGTGGATAATCATCTGACATGCCAAACAACATCGAGTGGAGCCACAGTGTATGGTCTGGTGACTAAACCAGTCTTCAATGAAAAACCAACACCTGACGATTATGATAGGGCTTTTGTTTAGCTAACTCGTGATTTTATAAGAAAAAACTTGAAAACATTGATCACCTCTCCGATGGGTTGTACAAGAGATTTAATACTTTTTGAAAAAAACTTTAGAACTTTTTGCCAAAAACTTAAAGCATCTGTCTACATTGTATCAAAGGATGAAAAAGCTAACAGAATACTAAGAAGGGGTCTATCTCATGCTGACCTTCTGAAGCGCCTAAATGAGCTATTCAAGGAGCATAATAACAAATGCAATCTTCAACAACCATCGACAGACCCACATGGTGAAAAATCGAGACACATCGAGTTCGAGTTCTCATGACAGTTCCCTGATGACTGGTGCCAGTGGTCTGTCTGCCACAGTTGACGTGAGACCTCCAACACCCACCTCAGACATCAGCATGCCTACCCAACCAGTGTCTCTCCAGCAGCAAAAAAACATTACAGCAAGCCCAACAATAACTGTAATTTAACTTTAAGAATTAGCAATTTTTGTATTATGTGTAATAATTATCACAAATCAAAATCTTTAGATAGTTCACTACATAGTCTTAATGGCTTGTGGCCAGTTTGTAAAAATGTAAAATGTGATAAGAGATTCATGTGGCTAATGCACTTAAGTATTGAAGGTGGAGTAATTAACAAAAAACATGACTTAGAGTTAATTTTAGAAAATTCTAACATAGCAGTAGTTTGTTTAAATGAACATTGGCTTAAGAGTGAAAATGTATGTTTGTTAAATAGTTTTCAAAATTACAATTTAGCACATTTTTATTGCAGAAAAGAAGGAACTCATGGAGGCTCATGTATACTGCTCAGTTCAAATTTGAAATTTGTTGTAAGGAATGATCTGTGCATCTTTAATGAGGATTCAGTTTTTGAAGTTTCTTGTGTTGAAATTTTAACATTAAATATAATTATAGTTTCAATTTATAGAACACCAAATTTGGCAAATTTCAAATCATTTCTGTACAAATTAGAGAGTTTATTGCAATTGTTATCAAAGGCCACTAAAATCAAAAACATTTATATAACAGGAGATTTTAATATAGATATTTTGCAGGATCGTAATCATGGTAGGCAAAGATCAGATTTCCTTTCATTATTAGCACAGTATGGATTTAAATGTAACTTTACTAGACCCACCAGAATTACACACTCAACTAAGACTTGTATTGACAATATTTTAACGTTAGAAATGAAATCTCAGCCCTCAGTACTAACAATGAATTTAGAATTGGGAATTTCAGATCACAGGTCTTTATTTATAAATTTAATAACTGATACAGACAAAGGAAATAAGGAAAATAGAAATAAAAAATGTAAAAAAAGAATTTTTTCTCAAAAAAAATATTAAAACCTTTTTAGATACTTTGAACGCAACAGTATGGAATGTATCGGTCAATAACAATTTTGAAACCAACTGTTTCAACTTTTTTCAAAAATTTCAGATGATGTTTGAAGAAGCTTTTCCCTTGAAGTTTTATAATAATAAAATTCAAAATAAAAGAAAACCATGGGTCACTACAGGTATAAAAATATCTAGTGTTAAAAAGCGAGAGCTGAGTAGACTGGCAAAGAAGTCGGATAATGTAGACTTTATTAACTATGTAAAAGAGACTATGTATAAAAAGATTTTCAAACAAGTGTGTAATAAGTCCAAAAAATCTTGCAATGCAAAATTTATAAAAGAATCAGAAAATAAAAGTAAGGCTGCTTGGACTGTAATAAAAACCGAATTGGGACTAAAGAAGAGTCAGCAAAATTTTCCAGATATTGAAGTAGATAATAAATATTTGAACAATGCGAAGGAAATTGCAGAGTTTTTTAATTGCAAATTTATTAAGATCACAGAAAAAATTGACTTGTCACCTTCTAGAGATGAGGCACTAAATTTGACACGAAATTCAACTGATCAACTGGAAACCCCATTTTTTAATTTTCACTTAATAAACAAAGAGGATATGATTAAAATTATTAAATCTTTAAATAGTAAGAGGTCATCTGGCTGGGATCAAATTCCAGTTGACTTGATCAAATCATCTGCAAAATTTATAGCAGAGCCTCTTGCTATAATCATTAACCAATCTTTCCAATATAAAATTTTCCCTGACCATTTAAAATATGCAGATCTCAAACCCCTTTTTAAAAAGGGAGAAAAGAAAAATCCAGAAAATTATCGCCCTGTCTCGCTGTTGCCATCATTTTCTAAAATATTTGAAAAGTGTGCTTATAACCAAATATCCCTTTTTTTGGAAACATTTGATATTTTTTCTGATAAGCAGTTTGGATTCAGAAAAGGTCTTAACACAATGGGAGCATTGTCTGATTTAGTAGATGAGGTGTCTTGGGCTTTTGATGGGTCACAGAGCACAGTGGGTGTGTTCTGTGATCTGTCCAAGGCATTTGATTGTGTTAATCATAGTATCCTCATTGAAAAACTAAAATTATATAAATTTTCATCAAATTCCGTATCCTGGCTAAAATCTTATTTAAATCACCGCTACCAGAGAACCATAATTTGTAGAGACAATCTGAAAGTGAATTCAAAGTGGGATCAAATAGAAGCTGGGGTTCCTCAAGGTTCAATTTTAGGGCCCCTGTTATTTCTAATTTACATTAATGACCTCCCCAAAAATATTTCAAATAATTTAATACTGTATGCAGATGATACTACTGCTGTAGTTAAATCTAGCAATTCAGCAGGATTACAGCAAAATGTTTCAGAAAGTCTTTCAGAGTTAGGGAAATGGTTTAAAACAAATGGATTAAAGTTAAATGAAGAGAAAACAAAATTCGTTAGGTTTCACACTACGAGGTTAAATTTAGTAAATGATCAAACTTATCTGATTGATGACTATGCAAAATTTTTGGGAGTTTATGTAGATAAAAACTTGTCATGGGGTAAATGCATAGAATCGGTAATAGCAAAATTAAACTCAGCCTGTTTTCAAATATTATGCTTGAGAAATTCTATAGATTTAAAAACCTCGGTCATGATTTATTATGCATATTTTTACTCAATACTGCAGTATGGGATAGAGTTTTGGGGTTTTGCTTCTGAAAGTGAAAAAGTTTTTAAGGTCCAAAAAAAGTTTTTAAGAATCATGACATTTTCACCATGGAAATCTTCATGCAAACCAGTTTTTAGAGAATTAAAAATAATGACATTACCAAATTTAGTAATTTATAAAACACTTCTAATGGTTCAATTAAATTTCAATAAACTTTTTAGTGAAAATTTTGAACACAATTATGATACAAGATTTAAAAAGGACTTTCAATATCCAAGACATCGTCTGAAGCTGGTAGAAAAGACTCCTACTTATATGGGGAAAAAACTTTTTAATAAATTGCCATCTAGGTTAAAAACTTTAATTCACTCCATCACATTTAAAAGCAGCCTTGCTGATTTTCTGTTAGGCAAATCATACTATAGTGTCAGTGAGTACCTAAATGAAAACTAAAAAAAATCTTGTATTTCATTTTGCTTTACGGTGTTTTAGTTTCAACTCTTTTTCTTTGTTATTTGTTTTATATAAGATAAAGAGAACTATGCCTGTTTGTAGTATCATATTATGTTTATGACTGTAATTTTGACAATGTCACCTGTTTTTATAGCTTTGCTATAGTTTAAAACGTTTTGTGACAATAAAGAATTATTTATTTATTTATTTATTTAGAATAAAACATGAGTACCCTTTTAATTTCATTTTTATTGTACAACATGTTTTGACTTTTATGAGCACTTGACTTAAATGTCGAAACATGTTGTGCAATAAAAATGAAATTAAAAGGGTACTCATGTTTTATTTTAACATTGATCGTAATATATACATATATATGAAAATGAACGAACGGTGTTTTTGGCTTCTGGGGACCTCAAAATGAAAAAGTAACATGGTTCCGGGCTTAGGTCTTACCATGGCTACTACCGTAATAGCGTATTTTCTATAGGGAAATTTGCTAAAAGTTGTATATGACTCATGCTTTCAAATTTCAACAAACTATTTAATCCACTATTTCTGTAAAAATGTTTAAGTGATATTTACTTGATAACAGAAAAATAATATAAATATCCTATTTTTCTGCGATATTTTAATTTTTTATTACTAATCCCCTTTGACTAGTATTAATATTCTGGCACATATAAATCACACTTCAAAAATCATTCTCATTAAACAAGTCTAAGGTAGAACCAAATTATTATTCAATTTATGACAAATATTTATTTTTACATTAGTATAGTCAAGATACACTAAAATGACCATTTCTTTAATATATGTTCACATAAATTCTATTGGTTAATTTTTAATAATATAAATTGGAAAATAGTGACTAGCTATGTGAAATTAATTATTTTTTAAATAGAACTGTTTGTAAGCTCACATAAAGTATTAGAACCACTAAAAAGTGACAAAAGTGGCTAGCAAATCCTTTGTGCATATGCATCAAATGGTGGTGTGGTAACTAAAAATTACACATTAGAAAATGTATCAAATTTAGATCTGAATTTCAAACTTCAGATAATTTATTATAAACAAAATTCTAGGTTTACATTTATAGTTAATAATAATTAACCAGGTCCTTCTGTCCAAACATCGTTTTTAATGGAAGTTCTTTTGTCCAGGTTTCAGTATGTACTCGCCGCAGCCACTTCTATTGCCACCAAGGTGAATGAAGAGACTCTTACCTACCTCAACCAGGGACAGTCCTACGAGATCAAGCTGAAGAAGCTTGGTGACCTGACCGTTTATCGTGGCAAGATACTGAAGGTAGACAAGCTTTGTCACTGGCCATTGAAACATTCATAGGTTTTTTTAAGTCATCAACAATTATAATTTATTACCATTCTGTCTATTATTCTGCTTTTGGATGTACAATTATCACTTGTTTGTTGACGTATTTTCTCGCGTGTACCTACCGTATCCAAGTAAACAATTATTATAGAAATCCCTCCTCCTTTCCCCATATGTCCTTATCATTTTTCCTGAAGCTTTTGTCTATTAATCTTGGGTCTCAACTCTTCTCTGTAATCCTCTGTATTTTGGTCTTGAGGGTTTAAAAATTGTTCCATTGGGTCATAGCTTAAGCTGTGTACACAGATTTGATTCTAGCTTCTTACGGACGCCACATTTTCATGTGTGAGTGTCGGAACTTGTAAGCTATGATTCCTGCTCATCCATCTACTGACAGTTAGGACTACAAAGTCCAGAATAGCGGGTGGGATGATGCCTATTTATTCCATGAACATTGTAATTCACAAAACGGCTGAAAAATAGTTAAAACACCCGGGTTTGTTTTTAATGTCATGTACGGTACCTACAACCTGATTTAATTCGGGCATTAGGTACCCGCCCGACACGGCTTGAAATCAAATCCCGCCCGAATAAAGCCCGTGACGTGTCAAACCCGCCCCACCACTCGGGTTCATGCTATTACCCGAAGTTACCAGAATTTTCGGGTACCTGCAGACCTCTAGAAGGTATACAAAACTTGTGCAGCGCTAGGACAAATGAGTGGAAACTCATCGGAGCTATGTCAAACAATAATAGAGTTTGAGATTTTTTTGAAAAAATTTGTTTGCTTTATCTGCACTTGTTCTTTTTTTGTATGTAAATTTACTTTCCAAACATATCTCATAATAATCGCCTACGCATATTTCACTCCCAAAATATGCCGCCCTGGGCTACAGCCCTTTTAGCCTAAATGTGAATCCGGCCCTGATTGTGAATACCCTGATACATTTAAAAAAAGGTCTGTATGGTTTGCAAACAGCCCTTCCATATTTTACCATTTTCCCATTTTACCATCATTCAAAATAAGACTTTACTTATAGATATTTTTGTTTTGTTTGTTGGCAGAGTGTTATCAGATTGTGCTTCCATGAGCGACGGCTGCAGTTCATGGAACAAGAACAAATCGCTGCATGGAGAGCCTCACGGCCTGGGGACAGAATAGTGGAGGTAAAAGATAGGCTTACTTACTCCTGTAAGATTTTTTCTTAAGGAAATATTAATAATAATAATTACAATTATTCCATTTGTAAATCAATTTTTTTCTTATATATTTTATGTATTAATTTTGAATTCCAAAATCCTTTGTTAGAAAAACCTTAAAACTGCTTATGACACCAGACAAACCATCCGTAAGGGTCATTGGCCTATCGACTGTCTTAGAATCAGGAAAGAGAGCAACACATTGATGGTGAAACTTCAAGAAAACACAAAAAATACACACGCATACACACAACATAATTAACCGATCAGTTCAGCAGCAGCAGTCACAGGTAGCGTTTTGGCCTAAGACCCAGAAGTCCCGGGTGCGGTTCTCTTGGTTGCCAGTTCCCATCTCATCGAATGCATTGTGAAATCCAGGACTTTGCTCTCTAGCGGTCTGTAATTTACTGAGAAAGTTAATTCATTTGTTCATTCGCAAGAGGTAAACCTAATTTGTAGGTGCGTCAAGCTGCTTGGGCTTTTTGCACTCCCTGTTGAGCGTTTCTGAGATCATGCCAGTTCAGAAGCGTGGTGAACCACTGCAGCCCTCATATGAGCTCCTCTTCAGAAAGAAAAGCACCCTTCCGCAGTCCACCAAGGGCCCTCACTCACCTGTGTCTGCTCTGTGCTGTTGGACAGCAAGTGATCTGAAATTTCAAATGACTGCCTCACACTTTCTGCATGTCGGGTCCCCGTTGAAGAGACAAACACACATGTGCCTCAGGTGCTTAATCAAAGGACAGTGTCCAGTGACCAGCCCTGTTACTGATGTGCGTTCTCTCTAGCTGCAGAATGTCAGAGGCAACTTACTGAAATGGAGAGAGAAGCTACTTACCCTCCGATAAGGAAGTCCAGCTCAGGTCTTACGATGTTCCTCCCATGCGCATGACGTAACCGCTTGGACTCGTATAGGATGGCTGTGGGCCAGTAAATTCTGAAAATGAATCCACATTGGCCAAGGGCTCATTCCCAGGGCCAGGAGGGGGGCATCCCTGTGTGGCCAGGAACCTAGTAGAGTGTCACACTGTTACATCTAAGGAGTGCATGTATTGTGGTGAAGCAGTTCAAGAAAATCTTCGATCTAAACTCACAGGAGCCCAGAGCCCTCAGAGCTTCTCAGCTATCAGAAAAGATGTAGGTGCTCCCGCCACTAATGCCTTGCAACAGGTTTACTCTGGCACACTGGCACACTCTGTGAATGTAGCTACCTCGGCCTGAGGTGCACCCACATAGGAAGACAAAGTCCAACCCCTGCCTGCACCCATGTACTCCAGCTCCCCAATCAGATTTCATTCTCAGACTACCACCAAGCTTCGGAGGGTACATTTAATCTGTTGGTCCCGGCTACAAATTAGCCATTTGATCATGTTAGACCTTCGCTAGAAGGTTAAACAATTTTTTAAACCCGTTCAGTATTTCAAATTGTAAGTACTTTTCAAAGATGTTTTAGATTATTCACTTGTATTAAGAGTCCTCTAGACCTAAACACCCTTAAAGACATAAATTCAGTGTTAACAAAAATAAAAAATTTAACTGTTTGCATAATGTTGTGATTTTGTGTTCTATCCATTCCCATTTACTGTTATGATGCCATTTCAAATTTTTTTAAAACTTTTTTTCGGCTATTGTTATGATTTATATATGGTGGGTAAAAAGTCTGCAAACGATATAATATTTTTTAAGTATATAAGTAATAAAACTAAAACTTTGCAAATTGGTTTTGAGTAACCAAGCCTACTTCCTAAACTACTTATTGTCCTTGGACATCCAAGGGGGGACGTTCCACTAGGAATCAGAAGAAAATCTTAAATTTAAGCATAGGTCAATATGTACATCAAATTAAAGGTCTCTAACAATAGAGAACAATGCAGCAAACCCGGCCTCAAAAGGATGATCGAGTCAAAAATGGCAGGCTTTCAAAATTTTGCATCAAAATTGTGTTGCTGAAAACATAAAATGCAATAACTCCCAATTCACTGGACCTTTTGAGGTCGGGTTTGTGGTACATTGTTCAGAATGAAAAGTCTTTTAAAATGATGTATCATGACGTAGCCCAAAGCAGTTTCCCTGACGACCTCCACTAGGGACGTCCCTAGTGGAAGTCTCAGGAAAAACTTCATTGGCCTACACCATTATGATACATCATCTTAAAGGGTTTTGCATTCTGAGTAATTTGCCACAAACCCGACTTGATAAGGTCCAGTGGATTGGGAGTTATTGCATATTTTGTTTTCAGCAATTTAATTTTAATGCAACGTTTGATAGCCTGCCATTTTTGACTCAATCATCCTTTTGAGGCTGGGTTTGCTGCATTGTTCTCCATTGTTAGAGACCTTTAATTTGATGTACATATTGACCTATGCTTACATTTAAGATTTTCAGACTCCTTGTAGACTATTCCCCCTTGGATGTCCAAGGACAATAAGTACTTGAGGAAGTAGTCTTTAGTAACTCAAAATTAATTTCCAAATTTTTAGTTTTGTTACTCAAATACTTTAAAAATATTAAATCGTTTCCAGACTTTTTTCCACCCTGTATATTTTAGAATGGGTTGTTGTGATTATCATTTTGAACGTGTTGTGTGGTCAGGTGGACCTTCCATTGTCGTACGGGATGTTCGATCTCATCCAAGACCCTGCGATGCTCAACACAGTGGAGTTTCTGTGGGACCCGACCAAGGAAGTCGGAGTCTACATCAAGGTCAGTCCACACACCTCACACATAGGGGCATTGTTGGGTACAAAGGACAGTCTCAATAATTGACTGAAAAATAAATGCAAAAACCTGTCTCCTGTATCTCCTGAACTACTTGTCTCCTGTACAAAAACAAATTATGGCTTATTTTTATGTCTAATTTTCACAAATTGATAGAAAAACCAATCTTAATTGTAGTACAATCTTTGTAAAAAAATAATAAATAAACATAGCTTAACGTGTTTACAATAGTGCAACTTTAAAAAACAACATTAATGCTTTATTGCATCATTGACATATACTTATTATTTTACTACTAATTACTATTATTTTAATTTATTATGTATAGTTTGTTTTTAATTACCTATTATTTTTATTTGTTACCGTATTATTGTTTTGATTAAATAATACTTTTTTATTTTGCATAAGGTCGGTATGCCAGTTTTATAAAAACCTACCATTAAAAAAATCAAACTAAAACAATATTACTAACTCACATCACTTCACTAAACACTATATAAACATTTTTAATGTTAATTTTAATTTTGAAGGAAACTGTCCTTATTTATTTCATAGTTCCAATAATCATAATTAAAATTCAAATTCATATTTGAATTTATTAATTAATTTTAAAAATTAAATTAACATATTTGCATTTTATATGTTGCATTTAATTTTAAAGAAAATTTTGTGAAAGCTGATTGTGGCTAGTTATTAAATTAATTTAGATGTTTACATCAATAACATGTCAAATTTAGGTTATAGCATAAATATTTGGTCCATAGCAAACTTTTCAAAGTGAGTTAGCCGTGTCCTATCTTTTACCTCCCCTAGAATGTTAAAACCAAGTGGTTTTTTCCTTAAAATCCTAATCTTAAAATATTGTTACATTGATTAATCTTTTAGTGCCAGCAAGATTTACTTATTAGTTCTGGAAAGTGCTAGGCAATTTTTCACACCACACCTGTAAAGTGCTAGGGTTTTCAAGCTTACAGAGGCAAGCATGCAAGAAAAAATGCGGTAAAAATAAATTGTCACCCCAAAAGAACTAGAGAACAATATTTTGTTTGTATTTAAATTGTTAAGGGAATCTAATGAAATCATTAATGTTTTGAAGTAACAATCAAATAACTTATATTCCCGTTTAAGTTCAAAGTCCGCAGTATTGATAGCTGAGGCAAACCAATACATCGTTACATATCAATTTTCCGATGAAAAGCGAGAAACAGTATATTATTCCAAACACTTTTCTTTCGAGAATAAGACAAGTAACTATGTATTCATCAATTGCTCTGATAGGGTTATACAGTTTGCTCTGAGAAAGGTACTCCAACTTTCACATACAAAAATAATCATATAACATTGAACGTTTTCTATTGTTCTTAGTTGTGTCAATCATTATATAAAACAGTTAAATACTGTATTCAAATTTGCCGAATCACTAAAATTATTTGCATTCTGCAGTTAAGACTTAAAATTAAAGAATCTTTTAACTCTTGTTAAATTAAAAACATAGCATGGGGTTTTAGACGTCAAGTTTTATTCTATCAGTAGCAGTAGTTGCTCGCAAGGTTAAAGGTGGGCCAAGTTAAGCTATTCAGCATTTTTTTTAACAGGTGAACTGCATCAGTACAGAGTTCACGCCCAAGAAGCATGGAGGGGAGAAGGGGGTCCCATTCCGTATACAGGTGGAGACGTACTTGCAGCATGACAAGATGTGCCGACACCTCCACTCTGCCTCCTGTCAGATCAAGGTGTTCAAGGTGTGTGCTAGATAGTTGGAGTTTTGTGCTTGCATAAGAGCTCTTGTCACTGTTTATGTTCTTCCATTGGTACAGACTTCTAGTGCAATGTTAATTCTATTAACAAAATAAATAGCATTATCTAGAGACCTCCAAATGAATAATTACAAACTAATTAATTTAAGTTTTTAATTTTGATAAAAAAGTAACTATGCCTGCTTATAAAATTATAAATTTAATATTTAGGTTAACAGACTTGGTAGAAGTTGAGTGAAGACTAGAAAATTCTATTTAATTTTGATTCTCACCATGATCATGTATTCTGGTGGTAAAATCTGTGATGGCTTAAGAAAATTACGCCTGATTTTGATTTGCAGTTTCTCCCAGTAGGCTGGCAGTGTAGTAGGGGTTAAGCCAGTTCTTATACATGACAATGAATAAATTCGTGTAAATAAAGAAATTATTTGGTAGTCTTAGGGTTCAATCACTAAGTGGGTAGTTCCTCTCAACTAGTCTCTCTCTTAAATTTATTAGTCTAGTCCAGACATTAACACATTGAGTGCGGCGTGGACCAAATGGTCACATAAGGTGTATCATCTGGAGCCGGTATGGACCATATGGTCACAAACACAGTGAAACGTCTATGCAATAAAAAGTTTTAGGCGCCGGGTCACTTCCAACAATTTTTTGCTGCAGCGAATGTTTTAAGAGATATGTTTGTGTATTATGAACTGTGCTGATATGTTGTGCTCTGACCTTGCACAACCATGATTACATGCACCTCACATAGCTTTGTTTGTACCCTAATCTGAACCAAGTTTAGCTTTTCACAACTAAATGTCTTTGTTATGTAACAATGAGAATTATTGAAACAATAGAAAATCCTTCAACAGTAAATTGTGTCTTTAAAGACATTTTAGAAGTTATTTTTTGTGAGTCTACGCCTAATCTTGAATCAGTTACTTTAATATACCGTTTCATTGAAGGTTATAGCCATTGAAGGTTTAATCAGGACTTAAGGTGAAATAGCTAATCTTTGCCCAATTTGAAAATTGCATTTTCGTTGAGCTTCAAATTGAAAATTGCAGCACTGTTAACGAAAAACTCCATTCTTGCAGCGGAAGCTTTTCGTTCATTAAAATCATCTTAGTGAACAGTATTGGGTGTCAAAGTGAAATAAGACAATGCTGCTATCAACGTGGCAGCCATAAAAAGTTCATCCTTCTCATAGTGCTATTTTTCCTGAACTTTTGTTTAAAAGTTTTTAAATTCTCCTTTTGAAATTGTAAAACACTCCTGGTAATTCTATTCACCAGAATTCTTCAATGTTATAGAAATTTTTTTCACAGTTGAAAGGTGCCGATCGTAAACACAAGCAAGACAGAGACAAGTTGCTCAAGCGGCCGGAGTGTGAGAGGGAAAAGTATCAGCCTTCCTACGAGTGCACCGTCCTCAGTGATGTGAGTTGGGCGCATGAACCTTTCAACTCTTATTGTTCTCTGTTCAACACGACCTACACCACAAAACTGAAATTTAATTTTTAAATTTCTCATTCATTGTTTGATGCCTCCAGAACTGTTTAGTAGACTAATTGAATGTCTCCGTCTAAAAACGTTCTAAGCGCCAAAATTTTTACATTTGGAGATATTGAGTGAAAAAGGTTCTAACTGATATCTCCAACACCATGGCATATTTTTTGTTAAGATATTCATGTTGTCAGCCCTGACTTCACCCGTCCACTCACAGTTTGGTATTCCCATTTCAATTCCAAAAAGACTGTGTTTTCCCCAGATGTTTTTTTTAACCAAGTGTTATCTTTTAACAATTGTAAGTCAAGTAAATTGTTTAGATTTAACATTAATCAAAATGAACGTTGTGTGTTTTTACCCTCGCCATGTATAGGTCAGCAAGAAAGTGTAATATTTTCTTACCTTGTTTTGGTGAATTATTTGTCACAGTTTCAAACCTTCAAATGGTTTTCATGTAATTAGTTACAGATTTTTTTTCATATTAAAAATTAAAACCAGTTTTTGTATTTGTATCTTAATTATTATTCAAACTACATGAATTGTCCTTCTTTAAAAAATCTTTTTTTCTGCAATAACTGCACATTCTTTTGGTTTATCATGAGCTAGGATTGAAATTTAGCACTTTAGAAGGAAATACATTTCATTTTACAGCATTATAGACGTTTCTAGATTCATTTATCTTCATTTTCAAGCATATTTACAACAATTGATATAGCTCAACCAACTGGTTGTGAATTTAAACCTGAAACTTACTAACGGCTTTTACAGCTTTAATTAAAAGTCAATTAAACAGTATCAAAAATGTAGTTGACAAGCTTTATCCTCAACACAAGTTAACCCTTTGAGTGCCGCAGCCATTCTCCCAAGTCATATGCATAAATTGCCGTGCTAAAACCTACAATTTTGCAAGGGTTTGGGAAAAAATGTGTATAAAAAAAAGTATTCAACAGATTTTAATAATTCTTTTTTTATTTTCTTTGTAATAAAATGGAGAACATATTGCATTTAAATCCTTTCTTCTAAATTTATTTATATAGAAAATTATGAGTTATAACTACAAATAAAAAATAAAAAAACTCTAAATTTTCAAGTTTGGACCAAAATTTTGTGTATCTAGTATTTTTATATATTTTTTTAAGTTACACCTTGTAAAAGAGCACGAAAAACTGAACAAAAATCATACATAATATGTTATGTTACAGCAAAAATTTACATTATAGCACTACAAACAATAATAATATAATATAACATATATAACAAGCAAAAATAATATTCATACAACATACAACCAATAGCACTGATAAATCAATAATTTCACTAAACACAATAATAACGAAGTATTAGGAACAGTTTTTAGTGTAAAAGAACGAACGTAAACAATGCAACTAATCAAAATACACAGCTGTCTGCAGCGGGTAACAAACAGCTGTCAAACTGTTGCGTCATATTTTTATCATAATGCCAAGTGACTCCAAGTAAGCAGTGAAAGTGAAAAACCAGTACTATACGAAAGTTTGGAACCTGTAGAATGCCGTAAAACGAATAATCAATTAAAACTATTACGTACTATATAAAATAATAATAAAATACGAATCGTCTACTGGGTAGACGCCGGCAATTTATGCATATTTCATAACGTCTACTATGTAGACGCTGCGGCACTCAAAGGGTTAAGGCTCCGGTCTACCTGAGCCCGAACGAATTTACCAAATGCCACCTCACGGCCGTACAGCTAGGCAAGTTTGATGGCTGCAGAGGTTTACGGGAATCGTGTTTTAAAATTAACTAATTATAATACAGATTGACTCTTAACTTTTTCTTAAAGTAGAAAGACGGATCTTGTCAGCTCTGGTTTTAGAATTTTTAAGTAACATTTCTAATTTCAGCTATAACTGTCTGAAATCATCTGTTTTTCTCAATTTTTAACAGAAGTTTTCCATTAGTTTTGACGAAACTACCAAAGTGAGATTACCAAAGTGTAACAAAGGAAATTTAGCACTGTATTCTTCATTAATATGACACCTTAGTTATAGCTCTAGGCTGCATTTAGCAGAAGATAACAGGATTCTAAAAAAACTCCTTGCATTTGCATTGAGAAAAACAGATGATTTTAGACTGTTATAGCTGAAATTAGAAATGTTATTTAAAATTTCTAAAACTAGAGCCGATGAGATCTGTCTTTTAACTTTTAGAAAAAGTTAAGTGCCAATCTCTATCTTAATTGGTTAGTTTTAAAACACGATCCCCGTAAATCTCTTCATTTATAAATCTTGCCACTAGAAAAAAACAGATGATTTTAGACAGATAACTGAAATTAGAAGTTTTATTAAAAAATTCTAAAACCAGAGAAGACGAGATCCTTCTTTCTACTTTTAGACAAAGTTAAGAGTCAATCTCTATCTTAATGAGTTAATTTTAAAACACGATTATCGTAAATATCTGCATCCATAAAACTCGCCTAGCGCTGCGGCCGCGGCCGCTAGGCGGCATTTGGGCTCAGGTAGATCGGAGCCTTAAGCCTCTCAACACAGTTCAAGTCGACTCTTTAAGCTGCACTGGCTGAACGTTCGTAGCAAACATGTTCGGTGAACACAAATTGCTCTGATTTGTGCAGTGCTGTTCAGTGACCACTAGTAATTTTGTGTTGTATTACGCTAAACAACATGTTTCAAAATGCATTTGTTTTACATTTCAAGAAAATGTTTGATAAAGTGACATTAAATTTTATTTGACAAAGTTATAAATTAAGTAGCTTAATTCATTAATTAGCATAAATTTTGAGAGATTGGTTGTTCTTCAATTTTTACCAATTAGACAAAAAGATGAACCATCATTTGGTTTTGTATGCGTGCTCTTATCTTGAATAAATTATACCTACCCCCTCACCCTGCGCCGGACCCTCTCACCCTACCTTCCCCCCCCCCTCCCGCATCCAGATGCGAAACAGTAGCACACTTGACCTGGTTTTTTGTTCACTCAACTAGATCTGTTTATTCATTGGAATGAGTTTTGTTCAGTTAAAAATAATGAATATATGATTTACCCAATAGGAAAACCGTGGACTCTTAATTAAACTTGTTTATTTCGTGTTTTACTCAATTTGAACTCTGTTTAAACCGTGGTTTTGGGTTATCCGGGCCTTTAACCAGTCATTACCCCAGATAATAGGGAGTTGACTGTATTTGTGTTCCAAATTTTAGATCTCTATCATCAAATGCATAATCTTGCCAATAATTGCTTTATATCTGACAGACTATTACAAAATGTTTGATTTTTATTTGCTGCCATTTAACAATTTTCATAATTAGCGACCTATTTTCTGCGGTCCGATCATTGAGCTAATATTCTATATTCAAATTGAGTTAAAGGGAGGAGTAATCAAGTCTTGTATGAATCATGAACTTACCAGCCCGAACAGCGAGTGGTCCTTGGAATAGCATACTCTACTGTTCTTAATTTATTGAATTTGTCGAAAATGTCTTAGACACTCAATCACTGTAGAGTGTTGTAGAGTTTTGAGTTGTGCCACTCATGTTGCAGGTACCAGTGACCAATGAGTGTGTTTTCAGCTCCCCTCTCCACCTCTCTCCAGAACCCAAGTAAGTCGGTTTCTTAGTGTAGTTTACTCTCAGAGATCCGCACAAATCTGGTAAACAGATTTTGAATTATGATTTTTGGGTGGTGAAGAATAATTTATTTCCAAGTTATGAGAACAATTAAGAAAGGACGAGGTTTTGATAATGTACTGATAAGATAAGTGGCTTCTTAAAAAGTTATAAAGATTTCTTAAAAAGAGTGCCAAAGTAAAGAATTATGTACCACAAAAATATGTACTGTACAGTTGACTCGCAATAGTCCAGCACTTGATGGTCCAATACGCTCGATAGTCTGACGTCTAATCTCGCGCCAAAATCTAACTCAAATATAATCTTGGAAATATGTTTGGCCAGCAATTCCAATCCTCAAAGAGAAAGCGAATCGTAATGAACACTCCCAAGATAACAATGAAGTTGTAAATAGCACAATTACACTTTTTGATAGTAAAAACCTCCCACAAGTATCTTCGAAAGAATTAAGAAAACGACAACCTAATTGCTAACCAAACAGATGAAGAGATAGAACAGGAAGTCACATCTACTGCACAAGACGACACAATTGAGGAGGCCTTGGAGTCAAAAATATACGATCAGCTATGATCAAATTATGTCAACTTACAAAAGACAAGATACTCGGTCACCTCAGGTGTCCACCGAAACCGCCAGACATACCAGTAACGAGCATACCGGTGGCTAGGAGCGCTAGTGATGATACGATATAGCACGTGTTGAGAATGACATCTGAGCCATTAATAAAATATATATATTTTGAAATCCTTTTTCTTTTTAATAATTTTTATTGCTAAATATGTCATTAGTCGATAATAAAATATAGTTGATAGTTTGGTGAGTGAATTTTGTGTGTATAATTTTAGGTTACATAAAATTACTTCATAAACTTGTGGTAACTTCCGGTTACTACAATAAGCTAATAAATTTATTTATGTTGGTTGGTTCCTTCTAAAAAAAAAATACAAAGCATAATTAGTTTTCTATGGAAATTTTATTATTTATTTTTAACTTTTTTATTTTAGTGTCAGTTTTATTGAGCTCAAATCGAGTACGTAGAGAAAAAATTTTGAACGAGTAAGAGGAAGTAAAAAGGTTAAGTTTTACTAAATACTGCCAAATACATGTCTGCAGTCATGCTCCATTTTCCTAACTATAAAATTATTATTATTTTTATATAAATATTTAAAAAATGGGTTACATGAACCCCATCTGGTAATTGTGAAAAAAGGACATGAGTACTTAAGGGTTAAATTCAAAGATTGAAAACAGAAACTATGTTTAGTGTAACTAAAATTGAGGAAGGAAAATTTAAAAATTGTGGTAAGTAGTCTTAAACCATGTGGTGTTAGCCTTGAAATTGATCAAGAAAACAATCACAAGAATGCATAAAAACGACGAAAACCAAGATAGATTTTGGAAAACCCTAAAAAAAATCTGTAATTTCATTAAAAAAAGTATACACCATGTTCATAGAACTCTATATTCTGGAACACTCTCCATATCAAGAATCTATACCTTTAACGCTCACACTGTTATCAAAACCTGTAACCTGGCGGAAAGAGGACAGGCAAGAACGACCAAATAACTGATTCTGTTAGTGCGCGCTGTCATTCACACGCTTGTTTCTCACACATACAATGAATAAAAATATTAAACCTTATGTATTCTTAATCTGTACAAACTTCTGATTTCAATTGTATACAAATATTAACTATATTAAATAATATGAAAGTACAAAAATTTTCAAAATAAAAAAATTGAAAAACGTGACATGAAAAAGTTTCCAAGTGAGAAAGTTTTCATTTTTTGGCTAGGAACAAATTTTAAGTAGCAAAGTTTCAAATTACAAGTTAATCTAAAAAGTTTACTTGTAAAATTTTTAGTTTGTCTAATAATTGAGCACAAAGCTTAGGTGTTTTCCTCTCGCTGCCGCCCTAGTGGCTTTGCAACACCGTGCAATGTCCCTCAGTGGCGGCTCGCCCATAAGGACTCCCGTACCCCGCCCCTCCAAACAAATTGATTAAAAAATCAAAATAAACAAATTAACAAAAATATTATTATAAGTATATTTAACAGAATGACAATTGTATATGTCATAAGATAGAAACAGATCGTACTGAAATATATCCAAAATCGAAGACAATTGTGTCTCTAATTCTAACGCGGCCGGCTGGGGCCGGAGAGGCAGACGCTGGCCACGACGTCCTAGTGCTCTTGTAAAATAATATAGAGACGCGCACCTCACTCACACAGGCACACACAACGGCTGCTAATGGAACGCTCTGCCCGGCGCCCTAGGCTGCGCGCCACTGCTCCAGCCATGAAGATGAGCAACATCTACACCAGGTAAATTGTATAGAAGGTAATAGAACGAATAAAAAATTAATAGAATTACTTTGAAGAATCTGGGGCCTCCTAGGCCCAATTTAGTTATTAATCAAATGAAAAATCGAACAAAAAACAAAAATAGCTTTAATCAAAAGTGTTTTGGAAATTTATATAATCAGGCCAGTATTAAAAATTTGTTTTTCTGTAACACTTGCTTGATAATAGGGGTTCAGGATCGCGTCTTAAACTGTTGGTGGTATTTCAGACATTAAAAATTTGAACGACAAAGTTAAGAAATATAAAACGAGTGAATAACACATTAATGCGTGTATAGAATTTTAGGTACTTAGAACATTCAATTTGCGACATTACATAAAACTATAGAACTACAAAAAGTCTTGAGAGATGCAAATTTTCTTTTTTGGCTGGATTTCATTAAGCAAAATACACCCACATTATGATGTGTCCTTTACAGTCAATTTCAACGTAAAACAATTGATTGTATTAAGAACTGGATAAGTCCAGTGTAAACAACTGAACCCAGAGGTAAACGTGGTTTGAAGACCGGAAACATATTGTCACAAAGAAAGTGTGTGACATCTTAACATCCGGGGTAGGTGAACGCTTTCAATTCTTAGAAGACCTGTCCGCGGCAAAACTATTTCAGCCTGATTTGTTTCCTCAATTCAAAAACACCTGTCACAAAAAAGAAGTAGGCCTATCCACTGAAATGGATTCATATTAACTGAATTAAATTGACCTAAAACAACTGATTGTGATTCTAATTTTTATATTGCAATTTAATTCAACTTTGTGATCAAATTATACCTGTTGGATAGAGTAACTATAATTTATTGACACCAGAGATAACCGTTTTTCCTAAAGCAGACATTACCTATATCCTCTGGCGTAAATATAAATAAAATAATAATGAGCCCCCCGCCTCCACTGTTCCTAACCACTGGCCGTCACTGATGTCGCTGGGTTGCTAAACAAACTGTTTAGTCAGGTGCATTAATTATTGTCAGACATGTTTATTTAAAAGAAGTAGCTAAATTAATAATAAAATTATACTGAGGATAAGTAAAACCGCTCTACATTGTAAGAACGGATTTCTAAAACGGTTTATATATCATACCGGACATTAAAATAAAGAATCAATCCTCCGAAATCCTCAGCGACTCATTACGCACATGTTCACACATTTTTCTGAGAAAACCATTCACTTAATAAAGAAATGTTAAATGTAAAGACTAAAATTCATTTTATAATCTGCAATTTGTTGCTTGAAGTTTTTCTAAAAAAAAGTTTACTCTTAATACCTTTTTCCTGTTATAGTTGTGTATTAATGTGCGTTTTTTGATCATGAGGTTTTCTAGTTAAGAGTAATGGCTTAGGTATTTACAGCGTTATAATCAGCAAATCTTTTGCTTTTGCTTTAAAACCAAAAGAATTTTTTTCAGTGAAATGTTAAATTTAGCAAACGGTAGAGAAGCAAGATTCAAGATTCTTTATTTGGTCATTAAACATGAAGAAGTAATAGACCACGTCAAATACAATCAAGTGTTAAAACAAAATTAACTTAGGCTAGAATAAGTTAGACAATAACAACAGATAACAGTAAAAGAGATTTAAAGAGTGACAATAATAATACTAATGTAACATGTTTAAAACACATATAAAAATATGACCAACAGATTTACATGATTTACAAATGAAAACACTACGAGCTAAATCGTCTACAAGCGTTTAAGTGCACCCAAGCGTTAGTTGCTCATTTTGTGTTTTTGCCTACCCTTCAGAACACGGTTTGCAGTTTTTGGTTTGAGTTTCTCCTTGTGTGAGCGTTCCAGGTGTATATACATAGAGTTGTTGACCATGTTTAACAAAGTTTTAATGCTGGAAGACATTCAAGAAAAAGTCTTGTCAGACTATTTGCGTAAAAATGAACAAAAGATAATCACAGACTATTTTAATCTGCAAGTTTGATCATTGGTTTTGTAAAAAATTTAGTGTATTATACAACATTTTGTTGTTTACTTTTAGATGTTTTTTACACTGTCTTTAGTAAGAAATAATGAATCAATTGATTATTCTACAACCTTGATATTGAAGAGTATATACAGGTTGTCTAGCAGTCAGGAAAAGTCGGGAAGTTGAGGATTAGTATAGAAACTAAATAAACTTGGAAAAGGTCAGGAATAATACATTTGTCGCAGCAGACCTGCGTACTCAGCCAATTTCCAAAGGATCTTGAGGTTTTGTATTCTCCCCATAAACACCATAGGAATGAGTATGTAGGTTTGCTGCCATGAAATATTGTTAGAAAATGTTAGTTTTGTTAGAAAATGTAGTAGTTAGGTAAAGTAAATATCAAATTGTATAAATATTCGGTACTTTACAATTTTTCACATATACCCAATGGGGTTGAGTATGTAGGTTTGCCGCCACATGGGTGTTGTAAGCAAATATCAGTTAAACACTACCTAGTGAATGTACATACAAAATTCTATCAAGTTATTCCAATAAATAAGCAATATACAGGATTTCCCATAAGATTAACATTGGAAACCTAATTTTGTTTTATCTCCATAATCTGTTGAGCCAAGTTAAAAATTCAAAATACCAAATTTTTTTCAAGCTCTTTTAAATGGTTTCAGTTAAAATTGTTGAATTTTGAAAATTGAGGTCCAAAAATGCCAAAAACCCATTTTTGACCCCTTTGAAACCCCATAAAACCCCGTTACCATAACCCGATCTTGCCGGTTCGCGAACTCATGAAAATAGACTTTGTCTTACATCTTCACACTGTCCTGTACTATAGAATAGAAACAAGACTGCTGCACTATGCTTGCACACCACCAGGATCGCTTCGGTCAGGAATCAGGAAAGAAATGTTTACAATAATGAGAAACGACGCGACGAGTCAACGATTTTAAAATAGCCAATTGTTACTGTAAGACTACTAGCATAACGACTCAACAACATAACTTCAACCACGTTGATTGATGTTGATGTGAATGTTTACTTCCCAAACTCTGTAAATTTGTACAGTATTTAATACTTTACAGAGTGCTTCATACTTCATACTTATATTTTGTTTCTGTGGCATCTAATCTAACAATCGACATCATGGCAATTAGTAAGCTTAAAAGCGAGATTGGGGACAAAACTGGAAAAGCTGGTCCTTCTTCTTTTGTGTGCTTACACCAGCATTGACCCTACCGAGGTCGGTCTAAGAAAAATTTAATAAACTTTTGATGATAATGTTTTTAGTAAACCAAGATATTATTAGGCAAAAGGTCAACTTTCTATCAACTAAATTTACCTAAATAAAACTAAACACCTCTTACAATAATCATATTGAACCTTTATTTCTTTATAAATAATTAAAAGACAACATTAAAAGAGAACCAGGAAAAAAACAGCATCTAATCAAAACATAAACAAAGAAAAATCAACACTGAAAACAATAAATTATAATCAGCTGTTTTAATACAGTCTATTTCACATACTGCTGACATACTCCCACCTTGAGAAGTAATCTTTACTTCTCAATTTTTATATCTTGCAGGAAGTTTTATTTGTCTGCCTCTTCTTGTCTTAATTGGATTTATTGTATTATGTTCTTCTGTTTTATTATCCTCGTTACTCACAGCATTTGCTTCTGGTGATAGTACCTTCAAACTCTTTTTATTTGTATCTTCTCATTTTTCCATATCGTTGTTCTTCGTTGGCAGAATTTCCAGTGGGAATACTCGCTGTACTGGGCGACAAAGTGTACCATCAGCCGTCTTTAAATAAACCACTTGACACTTTCCATCCTTCCCATACACCACATTTTGTACAACTCCTAATGGCCAATCTAATCTCTTCTTGTTATTCTGTTCTATTAAAACAACTTCTCCAACAACTGGCTCTCGACTGTCATCCGAACTATTGTTTCTTTGGATTAGTTTTCCCAAGTATTCTGTCCTAAATCGGTTTCTTAACTCTTCTCTCAAACGAAGTCTGTACTTAAGTTTTCGACTTAAACAAGATTTGTCAACTAAGTCACAGTCAAGTCTCCTTCTGTTATCTCTTGAAGAAACATCTTTGGAGTTAAGGGAACTGGATCTTCATTGTTTCCTGACGTAAAGGATATTGGTCTTGAATTGATATATGACTCACATTCACACAAAACTGTTGATAACTCTTCTTCTGACAAACAAGTTTTTCCTAAGGTCTTTCTCAGCATATTCTTCAGGATACCAATCATCCGTTCCCAAAAGCCACCCCACCAAGCTGCCGTGGGTGGGTTAAAACGCCATTCAATTCTCTCTACAGAAGTGTAATTCTTGACATCATCCCAATCTCTTCTGTTAAAAGCATTACTCACACCTCTGAAGTTTGTCCCGTTGTCGCTGTAGATCACTGATGGTCGGCCTCGTCGAACAATGAATCTTCTTAGAGCTAACACAAATGCGTCTGTCGACAATGACGATACTATTTCTAAATGTATTGCTCGATAAATAGCACATGTAAATATACATATCCATACTTTTCTCCCGTCTCGGATGTGCAATGGCCCACAGAGATCTACACCAATAACTTGGTAGATTGCCGCATCTTTGACTCGGTTTTCAGGAAGAGGCGGTGTTTCAACCTTAAAAGGTTTAGCCGAGTATCTTTTGCAAATAATACATTTCGAAACAACTCGTTTAACTGCTTGTCTCGCTTTAATAATCCAATAGTTTTCCCTTAACAAGCTAACAAGTCCCTCACCCATTACATGTCCTGACTTCAAATGTTTTTCAATTATGAGCCTGTCAACAATATCATGTCTGGAGGACAACACAATTGGTACACGAAATTCTTCTGCATCTTTTCTGTTTATAATCTTTGTTTTCAATCAAATTAATCCATCAGGATCCACAAAGGTTCTTAACTTCGAAATCTTCTTCTCATTTGAATTAGCAAAAGATTCCTCTTGTATTGCACCTAACAGTTTCTTTTCTGCTTCACACAATTCTTTGCTACTTAGGTTACCGAAGAGTCTGTCACTAGGGTTTCTGCAATTTGAAATGAAACGATTCACCCATCCTACCACTTTAACCATCATAGTATAGTTAGAACATCTATTGGCCAAATGTTCAGTAAGGTATGTATCACCTTGAATAGCGCAGTGAGAAGTAACAGTTTTCATGAGCTCTTGTTTTACCTCATTTTCATCAGGCTTTTCATCACATGAAGGCCAAAAGGATGAATCATTTAGTAACCAACTAGGCCCCTCCCACCAATTAGATCGCACTAAGGTTTTTGGAGAGCAGCCTCTACTAGCCAAATCAGCTGGATTCATAGATCCCGGAACATGTCGCCAATGATCTGCATTAGTTAGCGATCTAATTTCTTGAACACGGTTCCTTACAAACACTCCCCAGGGCTCTTCCTGTTTGATCCACGCAATTGTAGTCGTTGAGTACGTCCAGTAGAACGATTCTTCAATTTTTCAACTCCTTCAAAATAGTAGCTGCTAGTCTTGCCCCGATAGTGGCTGCCAAAAGTTCTAGTCTCGGAATTGTCAACGGTTTTATAGGTGCAACTCTCGATTTTGCTCCTAACAAATAAATCATCACATTACCACCATGCTCAACTCGAAGAAAACAAACAGCTGCATAAGCTGCTTGGCTAGCATCACAGAATGTATGCAATGTATAGTGAGCTTCCATTTCGTTCAATTTTACCCATCGAGGAATCTGAATACTGTTCAGCAAATGAACTCCGTTCAACCATTGTTTAAATTTGGCCTTGATTTCCTCGTCAACTTCTGAATCCCAATTACCTTTAGAATTCCATGTCTGTTGTATAAGTAGTTTTGGGAGAAGGGTTGTTGGACTTGTCATACCTATTGGGTCAAAAAACTTTTGGGAAGCTGAAAGCAAGGATCTTCTTGTTACCTTTTCAACTGACTGAGCGTCAAAATCAGGAACATTGATTTTAATTGTGTCCTGTTGTTTGTTCCAAATCATCCCAAGAACATTCGTTTCTAACGACTCACTCAGATGCGGATCAGAATACTCCCACCCTCGGAGTTCAAACTTGGCAGCTTGGAATATAGATGAAGCTTCGTCAATGAAGTTAGTCAACTGCTCCGTGTCTCCCACACTGGTTACACAATTATCAACGTAAAAACTCTCTCGCAACTTATTGATCACAGGTACTGAATACTCAGCATCTCCATGTAGCGAAAACTGCTCACACCTTCTCAGATGGTGTTTGAAGACTGCTGCTAACAAGAAAGGACTACTAGACACGCCAAATACAACTCGCCTATGTCGAAAAATCCTCAGGTTACCTTCTTTGTCTTTCCAAAGAAATCGTAGAAAATCTCTGTCATCTTCATTAAGTGAAATCTGTAAAAAAGCCTTTTTTACATCTGATATTACTCCAATACGGTCAAAACGAAATCTCAACAGAATACTGGGTATTAGTTCAATGAGGTTCACTCCCTTTTCAAGACATTGATTAAGTGAAACGTGTCCTTTAATGTGAGCTGATGCGTCAAACACTGGCCTGATGCGTGTAGTGCTTCCTTCTTTGATGACAGCTCGATGCGGTAGATAATATCCAACATCCCATTGTTCTACAGGTACCTCTTCAATTATGTTTTCATTTAACCAATCTGTAAATACTGCTTCATAATCATTTTCTAAATTAGCAGATTTAAGTTTACTTACGGTTTTCTCGAGCCTTCTCTTAGCTAGTTCAAAGTTGTGGGGTAAAGGCGGATGTTCTTCCAACCATGGCAGTTTAACCTCGTACCTACCATCTTCCAAGATTGTTACAGTGTCTAGAAATTGTTGTTCCGCATCGGCGATCCTTTGGAGCTGGGTTTTCTGCTGCATCGGACACTCAATACCTAGAACATCTAGTTTCCACAAATCTGAAATAGAGTGATCAGTACATAACATGTTTACGTTTGCCATGTAACTGTCTGTGTCTTTGACACGGCCCATGATAGTCCAACCCAACAATGTTTTTATTGCCACAAGACCACAGCTTAGTACTTGTTTTTCACCGGTGAATAATTTACCAGCTATATCGGCACCCACAAGAATGTCAATTTGACCTGGTTCAATGTCAGTCAAGATTATTCCCAATTTAGATAACTCATTAACCCACATTCCTTTGCCAACCATAGGTACATTTTGACAAATAACATCTGTGTCAAGTACCTCAAAATTGCATGCATAATTATTGCTTTCTAATCTAACCTTGTAAGTCTGGTGCGTTTTTACTTCTGTCTGAGCACCACCAAATAATGCATGCGAGAGTTTCTCTGTTGACAAAGGTTTGTATTCCATTAATGAAACCAATCTCTTGGTAAGGTAAGATCTTTGGGACCCTGTATCTATTAAAAGACGAGCTGTTTCCTGCTTACCTTCACCATTCACTTTGACACTTAATGTTTGTAGCAAGACCTGATTTGATAATGTACTTGATAGATTATTTTCTACAGCTTTTACACTAGGCTTGTCAGGAACCTCCTTTAATTTCCGGTTAGGACATAACAAGATAGAGTGTCGTCTGTTGCATAAAATACACTTTACATTTACCTTACATTTTGAAGCCATGTGTCCTATCTTCAAGCATATGAAGCAGCATCCCTTTTCTTTGAGAGCCTTCTGCAGGTCGCCTGTCGTCAGGTTGCGAGCTTTAAAACACATTTCGCTGGAGTGCTGGCCCACGCAGAACACGCAGGTGTATGTTGGCTGTTTCACATTAACTAGGTCAGCTGCAGTCGCTAAGTGCTGGTTCTGAAATGAGTCAGATCTTTTACATGAGTGAGGACTTGATTTGGGAATAGACTTACGTACTTCCTTAATTTCTTCGTTCTGAAAATTAACTTTAGCTAAGGCTAATCTCTCCTCACATTCTACCTCCTTTCTAAGAAATTCCAGGAGACCATCTAATCGTGTATTCTTACTAGCTTTTTGGTTATCTGTTTCCAAGTCAGAAAATCTACTTCTTTGCCGCTCCCATTCTTTCAAAAGTGGTTCAGGGAGTGACGACTCAACTAAAGGAGATAGCATGCATGCATATTTGTCACATGTCACGCCTAAAGTTTCAAGAGACCTTAGCTGTGTTTCTAACTTGTCGTACAAACTATGCAGGGGTATGGCTGACTTATTGCTAGCTTGAGCTAAAACTAATTTTAATAGCTCCCTCACATAGAGTTCAATTAACAACTCATCTCTACCAAATCTAATTTTGAGTTGACTCACAGCTTTAGCATAGTTATCAGAGGAAGGAGGGAAGCTTTCTAATAACTCCCTAGCTGGAGATCCTTTGAGGGTTGATTGTATAAGGTACTGGAACTTATCTTCCTCATCTAGGTTGTCATCCTCATGTATTTTACGAAATTGAGCCCAAAATTTAATCCAATTCTTAATACTACCATCAAATTTTTCTATTTCTAATTTAGGTAATCTATAAATTCTCTTATGTCTTTCTGATGAGTCGCTAGATGAATGGACACTATGTGCTACGGATCTATGAACAGAGTTAAACTTTGGAGTTAATAATTCTTCCCTTTTGTTACTAAGCAAGACCCATTTTTCCCTATAACTTTCTGTAACATCATACTCTTTACTCAATGTTTCTTCATCCTTGACTGTGGAAAACAAAAGATCACTCACCAGTTGGTCTATTTTGAAGAGCCTCTCAGCTTTATCTGCTGCTTGAAGGAAAGATTCATTTATCTTACCTAGATCTGGTTCCTTTTCTAACAATAAAGGTTCAATCTTATTGATGTTTTCTGTAAATTTTCTTCTAAGCTGAGTCCTTTCCAATTTGAGCCTTTCTAAATCTTGATCTGCCATCTTAGAGTTCTTTTTCCAACACAAGGGATGCCAAAATGTTTTTAGTAAACCAAAATATTATTAGGCAAAAGGTCAACTTCCTATCAACTAAATTTACCTAAATAAAACTAAACACCTCTTACAATAATCATATTGAACCTTTATTTCTTTATAAATAATTAAAAGACAACATTAAAAGAGAACCAGGAAAAAACAGCATCTAATCAAAACATAGTAATAGTAAACACCTCTTCGGTGAGCCCCTCCAGTAGACACTGGGCTGCCAGACGACAGGGGATGCCAGCCATGTACGATTAATCTTCTTATTCTTTAATGGGGATGGTTGGTGTGTTTTGTCTTGGCATTGAGTTTATGCTGGTGCGTAAAGGTGGTTCTTTACAATCCTTATCGACATTCGGAGGGTATGCTGGGCTACATCCTTAGCAATGCCTATGGGGATGTTTAGTGATTTCATTGTCTTCAAGAAAAATTCCGGGATCGTTCCCCGTGCTCCCACCATCAGGCCGATGACCTTTAGCTCTCTAAGACCGTACTTTTCTTTGAAATAGGTTACCGTGGGGTTGTAGATGGCTAATTTTTCTTGATGTACTACCTCGGGTTGATCCGCCTTGTCTTCAAACCGAACGGTTGGATCAATAATCACCCCCTTTCTGGTTATTTTGTCGAAGGCCAAAATATCAGCACGACGATGGGACCCGTTTTCCTCTAGACAGTGTACTTCCTCAAAAACTTCAAGCCCCTGCACTCTCAGAGCATCAGCCAGTGTGCGTCGAATCCAGTGGTGTCTTTCATTACGCAATAGTTCACCAAATTCACATTTGCCCAAGATGTGAGGGACGGTCTTAAATGTTGGGTTTGTCTCAGTGCTACATCTGCGGCACTGGAATCCGTCTCTCGATCTACCGGGCACTGCTCTAGCAGCAATGGAATTGGTGATCAACTTAACCGATTCGCTGAATTCTGACGTGGAAAGGCCTTCCTTGATTGTGAGGAGTTTGTTTGTCTTCTCGGCTTTTGACATAAGCTCAACACCTGTCCCCTTGAAAGGCAAACTCTGCCATTTTTCCAGCTCCCTTTTCCTCATTGTTTGTCTAATTTTGGTAGCGGACAGGCGCGGTTCGTCATTGATGTTGAGTCTTTCTAGGCATTTCTTCCGTTCCATTTGTAGATCTGTGGCCGCCTTCACCAACTCGTCATTTGTGTTTTGAAGTCTCCTAATAATATTGAAATGTTGAATTGGCGCCTCCCACTCCGCACGAAATGTTTCCAGGCCTCTGGCCGATTTTGGGGCGTAAATAGCCGAGTCAGGAATATCCCGAGGGAGCTTTATAATTTCTTTGTAAGCTGATTTAATAGTTTGTCAAGATCGGTAAGGAAGCCCACCGGAATCTGCAAAAGCGGGGCAGTCTGCAAGGGATAGATTAGAATTGGCCAAATATAAGATTGCAAAATTTTAAGCTTCTGGTCTTCTTTTAGAAGAGGGGAGCTAACAACTCTTTCAATTTTGTCCTTGAGTAGCTTAATTACAGACTGACGGTCAAATCTAATTTCATCTTTGAAATTGATTCCGATGTATGTCACCTCTTGTTCGGTCTCAATGCTGTTCACCTCCACTCCATCCAGGACAAATTTCCTCCCCTTCAATTCCCCCTTTTCAATATTAATTATTTGAGTTTTTCCAGGGTGAATTGGGAGCCCCATATCTTCAAATTTTGAACGTGCCATTCTGTATAGAGCCTTTGCAGAGGAGGCGTCTTTTCCCAGGAGAACCGTGTCATCTGCGAAGCCCATTATGGTCAAGGACTCGAGCCGTTCGCACAGTGACATACCATAAGAGTTGGCCACATTTTCTTCCGTCAGCTCATCAAAGATGGAATTCGTGGTGAAATTGTAAAGTATCGGCGAGAGTGGCGCTCCCTGTGGTAAACCACGTTTCATTTCAATCTGGGGTGTGCATTGCCCATTACACTCAATGATAATGTTATTGTTCTCTACTAGGTCCAGGATGAGGCTTTTGGTTTTGGTAGGAAGGTGTGATTCCTCAATTTTAGCTCTCACCTGAGAATGACTGACATTATTATACGCCTGTGAAATATCTAAAAATATGGCACAAAAATTCTCCTTACTTGTCTTGGCTTTTCTTAGAAGTCCATTTAGTATTGATGCATTAATGTGGCAGCCTGTAATTGGCATGGAACCTCTTTGGTGCTTATTGATATTGATTCGTGATCTTAACTGTTTATCTACAATTCTCTCAAGGACCCTCCTCAAAAGGAGGAAAACAGTAATGGGCCGCCGATTCTTTATGTCCTTCCTATCTCCTTTCTTGTATATAAGGATCGTTCTGGCTCTCTTGAAGCACGGTGGAGCCCATCCTCTTTTTAAAATTCGAGAAAAAATCACAGCTAATATTTCACGAGCCCTTTCATCCTGGATTGACCTCATCAGAACACCGTCCGGTCCCGGTGCTGTGTCAATTTTAATTCCCTTCATCCCCATCTGTACCATCTCTTTAGTGACGTCTAGACCTTCCTCCACCTTGTCAAGTCCCGTGCCCTCTCTTTCCCCTTGAGGAATAATAACAACCGGGTTGGGTGTTCCTATGTTGGCAGAAAACTCCGTTTCTATATTTTTTATATCAATCTCACACTTAACTTCCTCACCCCCCAGCACCCTTCTTACCGCCTTACGTCTTCTATTGAAAAATTCAAACTGCGTAATCTCGTATAGGTAGGCCTCTCTTCTTTTAGCTCGATCCTTCTTACTCTTTCTCTGCGGGTTCGAAGTTTTGCTTTTCCGCATACCCCCCGATACTATCAAACCATTTTTCCTTTTTCTGAAAAACTTTATCGCTGGGTGTTTCGGACCAGGAAGCAGGTTTATTGCTTCTTTCAGGAATCCCTGGAACTCATCTACTGCTAAATCGAATTCCTCTTCCGTGAGTTCTGACTTGAATTTTTCGAGCCAATCTAACATTTGAGTCTTGTAGGATTCTAGCCTCTCATTCTCTGACAAAGCCTCAGCTGTGTCAGTGTGTCCATACTTGCCCACTATTTGCTCCCTGTACAAATTTGGATGGGCTGAGACAATGTGTTTCTTCAGCGATTTGAAACATTTCCCACACTCTGTGCACACTGTGAGACCCGCGTTGTTAGGGGCAATTTCAGGTTCAGGTGGGTCTGGGGGAGGAGTGACTAAATCATCAAGGGGAATTAACCGGGTTGGTGAGGTATTTCTACTTGATCGTCTTCCTTTATGCTGTTCAGGGTGGGCTGAAGCTATATGTCGCTTAACGCACTTGTACTGTTTCTCACAATCACAATGTACTGTTGTTGACATGCAGTCAAGGGGGGCTTGGTTACACTACTACCAGCAGTGTCTGATCTAGTAGGTCGATCACGAGACGTTGTAGGCCTTGGCTGGCTATCAAAGCTAGATAAAAAGTCTAAAATGGGGGGATTCAATGTTTCAGTGCCCGGCTGGCTGGCTAAAAGAAAAATCAACACTGAAAACAATAAATTATAATCAGCTGTTTTAATACAGTCTATTTCACATACTGCTGACAGATAACGTAATAAACATTGTTGTTGTCTTCTTTGATGTAAGTCTTTTTTTGAACAATTTTTATTTTCATACCACTATTCTGTTTACTTTATCTAGGCTCCACAAAGTCACAAAACAATACAAAAAAAGGTATAGGCCTATATTAAAAAAAAACAAAAAAAAAAAAACTTAATTGTACTTTTAAGTGGAGAAATGGAGCGGTTATACATCACAAGAGAAAAATAGGACCAGATATTGCGGCAAAAGTAGTTAAATTGTATTTTTTAATTGTAGCTGTAGCTAGCTACTTTATAAAGAAGCTTCCCCAACACTGCAATTGTACTTGAAAAGTTTTAGCCAAAGTACTTCACACTCCTCAGAAATTGTTGACTAACTGGCATTAAAACTTTTGGCCACATTAGACTAGCAAAGTCCCTTACAAAAAGTAAAAAATCTAGTTTTAGTTACCGCCCAACACTCCCTGGCATTGAGTTTTAGTTGATATATTTTGTCAATTAGTTTAAAAACACACAAAACTAAATCACACATGCTATAGTCCCAACATTCTGTAGAACATTTAATCTCCTAGCGTGGTGGTAGCATGATTGACGGCTTTGGGTCAAGATAAGATGATCGCCGCATCAACTGTCAGCAAAAAATTTCCCCTGAAGAGACGTAGCACATAGAGTTAAATTATGTGAGCATGGGGACAATGTTGCAGGTGATCCAAGTCGTGCATAAGGTGTTGGTGTTAAAAACTCATTTGACCAAGAATCTCAGTAAACCAAATGACCAAGTATCCCAATAAACCACATGACCACTGATCTCTATAAATTTTAAAAGTTAAATTTGTTGGTAAATTAATTGGTTAAGGAGGCAGTCTACAATCATGTTAAATTGTTTCATCACTCTGTATGGCAAGAGTAAAAAAAGTGATGGTTTTCTAGAAACACCAAAAAATTTATCATTAGATTTTTTTCTGGTGTTACTTGTATGTTTTGTACTCATACTGAAAAAATATTACAGTAAACATTTGTTTCCTGGCATACACCTTTTTACTTTATCCCCCAATACCATAGGATATGGAGAAAGTATTGTTTTCATCAAAATTTTTTTTTATTTTGAGCTGTTGGTTGATTTATTTGTTTTGGTGCTTCCTGAGTCCAAAAAAGTGATTTTCAGAGTGATGTCTGTCTGTGTGTGTGTGTCAGTGTGTCTGGATGTAAACAGAGCTAGAGAATGCCCGAATGGTCTGATTTTAATTAAATTTTGTATATCGATCCAAATCCACAATATTTTTGGCGTTTTAAAATTTATTTTTGATTTTTTATTTTAAAAGGTTGTTTACCCCTAAATATCCTCAAAAAACCCTTCAAAAATTTCCTCTCAAAATTTTCCATCTTAGGAATCAAAAAGTCACTGATTTTTAACATGTTTTACCCCAAAAAGTCACAGAATTTTGTATTTTTTCGGCAGAAGACACCCTAAAAAAGTGTTGACAAAAATCAACTTTTTGGATTTTCAAAATAGCTTGAAATTAATTATACTTATCACTATGAAATCAAGCTCATAAAACAAAAAATCCAGTATTTTAAATTATTGCTCTACGACAAGTGGTTGCGGAGAAAATTTAATTTTTTGTAAACGCAGTACGGTATGTTGTTAAAAGTCACATACGCACTTAGTGTCAAACTTGTGCTGCTCAGCTGGTAGCTATCCGACTGAGCCATCAAGGCATTAATGTTTAGAGCCTTTTAACACCTTTTTATATTTTTGGGAGAAAGTATGTGTCAGTTATCTGATACCGTTTATTCTTTTCAGTTTACTAGGGGATTACGGGCTAGTTTTTTCCTGTCCAGGCCATTTCGGGACGGGTCAAAAACTTTCACACTTGGTTCAAAATCAGGCTAGGCCGGAAAGCATTAACAAGTTATTAGTTATTTAACTATGATTTAATAACCTTAGTTGGGATTAACTATGAAAATTATACTTTTGTGGGAGATTTTTCATCTTCTAACTGCAGCTGTGGAGAAATAGAAAAAGTAGATGCTTACAAATATTTAGGGGTTATGTTTAATAGTAGTATGAACTGGTCGGCTCATGTAGAGTATTTAAAAAATAAGGTCCGTACATTTATTTTTGTTTTTAGACAACTTTTTGAGATTTTAAATGTAAATGAGTTAAAACTTTGTTATTATGCTTATTGTCAGTCCTCAGCCCTTATTTATGGGAGGTATTATAGCTTGGGGTGGGGGATACCGTTCCATCTTGGAGCCTTTAAATATTATTCAAAAATCAATTATCAAACTTGCTCTCGGTAAAGCCCGTAGATTTCCAACCGAAGATCTATTTAATGAATTCAAAGTCCTCAACTTAAGACAGCTTTACGTTAAAACGTTAGTAATGTTTATGTTCAAACACCCCAACAACATTTTTCCGACCTTTGAACACAGTTATTATACACGTAGTTCACAAACCTCCAGGGTTCGTGTTGATAAATTAGTCCGAACTTTTTCTGTAACAAATTCTTATTACATTTCTCAAATTGTCATAAGAAATCTTCCTTTAAATTTACAAAATTTCGGAAATTACAAAGAATTCACGTACAAAAAAAAGGTGACGGAATGGTTGATAAACATCGGAAGGGATGCAACAGAGGCGGTCGTCACATCCGGTTACAGATAGTCCCATTGTCTGACAAAAACGCACAAGACGGTCACATAATATCTGACTCACTGAGACCTCACTAAGCCCGACGGGGTGGTTATTGCAGTGTCAGGTTAACCTTTCTTATCTCTTCATATCTCTTTTCTTATCGCTTAGTAATATTGCTAATCATCGTAATCAATTTTTTCACTTGTTTTTGCACCTTTTTTCTTATACTTTGCCAAGTAAATAAATTATAAAATCAATTACTATTTATATTATTTTTTTAATCACACGGACGACCTACTGTAATTTCAACGGCTCGTGCCTACGCACAGGCATCCTTGCCCATGTAGGCACCACTTCCAATCATGTATTATAATATAAGATTTAATTTTAAGATAATTAAGCATTAACTAAATCAATTGTATAGTATGTTGTTTGTGGAAAAATAAATGAATTTGAATTTGGTTTTCAATTTATAATAAGAAATAACTTAACAACTGGTTACCTACCTAAGTTTTTATGTAACATTATTAATGAAAGGTAATTTAAACTATTGTGATGACAACAATTATTTTTCCTACGTCTGCCCGAAAAATCAGTTGTTTACACACTTGATACACATCGCAAAAAATGAGATTGCCGTATTCATTTTACTTTGTGCACGCTAGATTTACTTTGCGCACGCTTGATTTACTTTGTGTACTCCAGTGTTTAAACATCAGAACACAAAATAGTCTGCATTAGCCAGCAACGAAATGTTGTTTAATCAGGAAGTAAATGCCAACACTGGATATAAACAGATATAAAAATCAAAACATATGACTTATTGTCTTTGCCGTCATTTTCAATGGAATCGACATAAACATAATCTAAAAACCATCTTAAGGTGAAACTGTGTGTAAGTGCACAAAATTATCAACTATAATAGTGACTTTAGTGAGTTTATTGACATATTCACCTTCATGCAAAGACTGCTAAAATAGTGTTGTTAAATCTCCTACATGAAAAGTCCAGTGAGTTTTAAACTAATTGTTGGAAATGCATAATATAGGATATCATAAATATTAAATATTTGCACTTATATAATAAATATTTATTAGTTGTAGGAAAAAGTTAATATGCAACTCATGCTAAAAGTGCATTCACTGCACTCAAAAGAAATTATTCCACACTCACCTGCAGCTCGAGCGTAAACATTTCTCTCGAATGCAGCAAAATGGCACTGTCCGCGCTTGTTGAAAATAAATGTAAAACATAAAAATAATAAATCAAACCAAGAAGGAATAGGCCCTAATCATACATAATTCAGTAAAATTATCATTAGTATATTTGATATTCGTAATGAACAAAAATATGTTTCTTATGTACATTTTGTTGTACATGTATGTATATATTGTTATGTACATTTGTTACACAGGAAACTTTCCAAAATTATTTATCAGTAGCCAATGACTCCTATACGCAGATGACGCCAACCCTAAAACATCTCTATCTTCGGAACATGGAGTTAAAATCACAATTTGACTCACATCTATTGACAAAATATTTCAATGAAATACTATAAATATTGGATGATACTCAATCCAAATAAACGGTATCCGATAACTGACACATACCTTCTCCCAAAAATATAAAAAGGTGTTAGACTGAAAATAAAAAAATAAAAACAAAAATAAAAAAATATAAAAAGACTACAAACAATAATGTCTTGATGGCTCAGTCGAATAGCTACCAGCCGAGCAGCACGTGTTTGACACTACACGCATGTGTGACTTTTAACAACGTACTGCGTTTAGCGTGAAACAAAAATTTAATTATTATTAATTTAATTATTATTGGTCTTATAAACAATATAATTTATGGTCAGTGCTAAAAAATGATTATTATTTTCAGGGCTAAGATATAAATTAAATACGCTTATGGTACAACATTAGTAAAAAATTTATTGTTATAAAGCACACAAAAAGAAATTCAAATAAAAGAAAACATAAGTTTTAGTTATATGAAATAAAGTAGAAACATTACTGACTGAGTTTAGTTTACGTACAGTTAAACTTTTTTTATACTGACGAGTTTTACCGACTGTTAAACGTTTTCTCTAAAAGAAAATTAATCAAATGAGTTAGCATTTAAAAACTAAAGTTTTTCCACATTTCTTAAGTCAAACGTGATCGACGTTCTATAATGAAATTATCTATCCACCCTCTCCGTCTCCACCCCTGCAACCCCCCCCCCTCACGCTCACAAATAAACAAACAAACATAGAGTTCAGTGAGCTCAACGCTCGGCCGCAACCGGGCAATTGGGCATGGGGTCGTTTCGATTCGTTCCGTGGTGAACAGTTCATTTTGTATCGTCGTCGCTAAACGCATACTGGGAACGTTCCACGGTGGCTATCGTTTCGCAGCTTCCACTATTAAACAATGAATTCAGAATCGTAGAAGCTAAACTAATACGGTTTACGTTCTGAGAAAGCCGAGTCAAAATAGTTACATTTGTCATTTCCTTCCCAAACTAATGATGATATCATTCCGCTGAGTCCACTATTAAATGGTGAATTAAGCAACCTTCTCCACAAAGGAATACAGATTATGTTCCGTGAAAACCGCAGAATAGTGACGGTTGTAGTTTCTATTTTAAATTAATACTGATAACGTTCCGCTGCGACCGAACTAAACTATTTGGGCCTTGTTTTGAATTAATATTCAGTCTTCTGAGTTAGTTTTTGAAACGTTTTGAAATTTCAAAGGCTAAATCTTTTAATTCTTTTAGCAAAAACTTAAAAAATGATTGGCTTTCCTCTAAAAATGAACTATTAAAAAATTAATAGGGTAAACTGTATAACCTAATAATCGATTAATAGGCTGCAATTTGGTAATAGTGTTAATTATACTATTACGTTAAATAACGCACACCTCATGTAACACACAGGTCATGTAAAATCACAGCCTTTTATCTTAATATAAAAAAAAATCACCAATATTATAAAAAGGTCTACATTGAAGCCAAGAATACAATTTGTTATTAAACCTAGTCTCCATCAAACTTTGGACTTCAGAAGGTAATTTATTACACATTTTAATACCCAATGATGTGTGGAATTTATTGGCTACACTTAATCTATTTCTATGCATTTCAAGTTTGCGGTTATTTCTGGTGTTGTATGTATGAATCTCAATTCTTTTCGACAATAGGCCTAAGTTAACATTCTTTTTCACTAAGATTAAAACTTCATAAATATATAAATTTACAACTGTCAGAATACCAGCATCTTTTCAAGACGAGCTCGTTCTCAGAGATCAGAGTGTATACATACAATTACACTTTACTCGCACCAGAGCATAGGAAAAAAATTAAGGACGATTTTAGCTTAATTTGATGATTTTAGTATCATACTTCGGTAATTGATGAGGGGGGGGGGGGGTCCCACAGAAAAGTGGGCCTAGGGCCCCAACCTTCGTAAATCCGCCACTGATGATTATGACCTAATGGAATGAAACTAGTTGTCAAATAAAAAATGTTAAAAACTAAATAGGGTTCCCAGTTAATTTACAAATGAAAATAAATAATACAATTAATATCACAGTAGCCCTGATCACAATCATCTTTGGAATAATATATATATTCCTATTTTACATTCAAGTTGTAGGGCTGCTAATATAATGAATATATATACATATATATACCGGTACTTAAAGTATATTAACAAATATTTTCAATTCATTGTGTAAAGTTATGTAAAGTTAAACGCTGTTGATAGTGAGTTTCATTTATTGTTTAAGAAACCACTGTAGAGCTTTTCCAATCACTTTCTCAATGATGGAACATTTGAGGAAAGAACATACCCTCAAAGGATATTCGAGGAAAGTAGAAACCTACTAGATATAAAATATATGTAAAACTTTTTATTGCGGTTATCTCAAGGTCATTTAGCAGTTGCGAACTTAGATTAAAATGGTTGAATCGAGAGAAATCTAGATTGTCAGTGGGGACTGCCTCAACACCGGTTCCATCTGGTGTTGGTGTTGTATTTTTACTCTGTCATGCTGGGTTCTATTTAGATTAGTCCAGTAGTTTTATCTCATGGCTGAATCATGGACCCAGTTTGTGTGTTACCGTAATAAAACTTTTTTTAAGAAATACGTCTTGTATTGTGTGTATTCAAGTGCAAAAATTACCCTTGTAATTAAATGGTTGTTATTATAAATAAATTCCCAATAAAAATTATTAGCTCTAATGTAAACTCAAAACCAATAAAAATCATTATAATTCTGGGTTCAGATTTAAAATAAATTAAGGCATTTTTTATCTCAAAGCTTGCTTTGTTCCTTGGAAAATAAGCAAGTTATGGGAGATAATAGTATTGAGCGAAAAGCAGGTGTTAGAGCATAAATGAAGATAATATAATGTCTGGTAATCAGCTCATGTTTCTGCTCAGTTTGGTCCCTTATCTTTCTCCACACCTCTTATGTTTTACATTATTTTGACATAAAAAAATAAATATCCCGATGTGCATTTTGCCAGAACCAAGACCAAAACTCTGAAGATGTCACACGCTAACACTGCCTCGCTTGCCGAGCCTGTTGAGCCGCCTTTGTTGTGTTGTTTTGGCAAACTGTATATTGAAACATTATCAACATAAAGATCCATAGCCATTAAAAAAATTAATGAAATATATATCTTCTTGAAACTGGGTAAAATAAATATACTGAACATATTCATATTTCAACTTAATTTTTTGAATGTAAAACATCAATGGAACATTGGAAGGTCTTCCAAGCAACATTGGAAGGTCTTCTTCCACCCAGATAGGAGTGACACGGAGCCGTAAAGGAAAGTGTAGTTGCAGACATTGAGGAAATATGGAAACAAGCAGAATGGCCAACCTAAGATCAAGAACATTAACGTAACAAATATATGAGTGATTCGTGAGACCGGGATGTCAACTTGCATTATGATAACTGTCTCACACACTGCTGGGCCTATATTATGATGTTTGAGTAGTATGATTCAGATTCAGAACAATATTCATTCAGTAAATTTCTATACATCGATAGTGTTAACTAGTCCAACTAAAACAAATAACATTAACACAAAAACTAAAATTAACTATTGAAAGAAATCATCGATATTGTATCAACATTTTTTACATAAGAAATCAAACCAATCCATTTTAAACTTTTTAATCGTTGATGCACTTTTTATAGAGGCTGGCGGGCCATAACATAATTTAATTCCTGAATAATATGTCAAGCTTTTGAGCATAGAACATTTGTGTCTTAGGTATGAAAAGTTACTCTTGTGCCTTGTGTTATAATAGGCCAGTCAAATTTTACATAGAAAGCGGCTAAAATTGCAAAGGATGATGTATTTCTGTATTTTTGATATGTTGTTGGGGTCAGTTAGGGTAATTCAAAAACAAGTTTGCAGCTTCGAAAACCCTGTGCTCCCTGCGTAATAAGTAAAAAACTACAAAATGTATGCAATTTTACTAGTTTTGGGCTTATAACTTATCATAGTGCATTTTTCTTAACACTGTTAAGAAAATACAGTGACTACAATAATTAAAGAACGTAAATTTTCAAACCATTTAAGAAAAATTTCATGTATGTGAGTCAAATAGTCCACAAAATGGTTAAATTTAATTACCGTTTATAGTACCTGAACAGATGATACTCATAAAACCTAAGCTTATTTGAAACTCCTTGCATATTTGACACACAAGATCACCACACAACACTACAAAACAAACAGCTGGCTAACACAAAACATTAAACAATCAGCTGACTAATACATTTTTCTAACATTCATTGTTAATTTTGTTCAATGTTTTTGTTTTCGATTGTATTTCATTAATGGAGACAATGGAAAAGGAATAAAGTAGACTTATAGCTGTCTTTGTATTTAATTTAGTTTTGATTAACTTTAATAGTTTGTGCAAATAGTTTCAATAATGTAATTTCCTCACGGAGTGCAATTTGTAATAAGTGAGATGTCTGTTCCACCGGGTGTATGTTTCATTTGTAGAACTACTCTTGATGAAGGTCAGGTAACTGTGGTAAAAAAACGTGGTGTCACTTCACTTATTGAGGTGAGTGTGAAACGCGCTCTTAAGGAAAATCAACAGTTTTTGCAAGATTTAGATGAAGTAACTGTACATGATTTGTGCAGAAAAAGATACTCAGTTCAAAGTAATATTTTGGCATCGATTCGTCGTGGTAGTGATACATTCTCTAAACCAATATCTTTGAGATCAACAACATGCTTGGGATTGAAGAACATTTGTTTTCTATGTGAAGAAAGTATTACAGAGGAATTCATCAAGCTTCAAAACAAACTGCCTCTGTCAAGAAGGAATAATTTGCACCAAGTGCAGTCTCTAAATGCGAGAGAAACGTTTTTTGAAGTGGCTAGTCGTCGAGGTGATGAATGGGGACAACAGATTATAAATCGTCTTGGAGCTGAAACTGATCTAATTGCTGCTGGTGCAAGGTACCACACTTTATGTCATAAAAAGCTATACAGCATGCCATTGGCTAGTAGACTGAAAAGATCTCCCTCGGACCTTACAAATGTCGAGGAATGCATGGAATATATATATTCATTTATTGCAGAAAACAGAGAAGAATGTCAATTTTCATTGGTTGATCTTATCGATCAAATTAAAGGTAATTACAAGCCAGATACCAGAACTGTTAAAGCTCACCTATTGAAGCACTATGGTGGTAAGATAATCATTGCAGAAGTTGGCCGGGGCCGCAACCATCACGCAGTCGTATGTTTTACAGACGTTGGACAAAAGATTATTTATGACAACTGGTATAGTGAAAGGAAGAGCAATCCTGCAGAAGAACGAATGAGAGTCGTGAAGTCCGCAGCAGATATAATCTTAGAAGACATTCGATCTCAAGTTTATGACACCACAGAGTATCCTCCGACTGATGATTTTATGCAAGACGTCGATTCTGTTGTCCCAGAGTCACTAAAACTCTTGCTTGAAACCATAGTTTTGAAACACAAACGCCATTCCATCGATAGTTGGAAGAAAAAGTGCATTTTAATAGGTCATACAATAATATCTGCCGTGAGACCTAACTCTTTCTTCTCTTCACTCAAGACAAGCTTTGGTGTTTATCTGTACAGGAAATTCGGGTCAAAACATCTTGTTAACCTCTGTGCAGCGATGGGATTTTGTTGTAGTTATAGTGAGGCAACTCTTGTTGAAAGCTCAGCTATCATACAGAAAGGAGAAACACCGCCAATTGAGAGAGGAGCGTTTATTCAGTTTGCTTTTGATAATGCTGATGTGAATGTTAACACCTTAGATGGCGAGAACACTTTCCATGAAATGGGTGGGATGATGGTTATCACGCCTGAGACTGCTGTAATGCCTGACAAAGCAATTCCTCGTCTAAAGAAGACTGTTACTGCTAATACTATTGGTTCTTATGTAGTGTCCCAAATAAAACAATCCAACATGAGGAAAAATGCTGGGCTGTCTAACATTACAATTACTGATGTGAATGAACGTTTTCAAGTTGAAGGTGATATTCTTCCCACAAACCTAGACTTGCTATGGTTGTTTGGAAAATCCTCAAACTCTGCTGATATCCCAGGATGGAATGGATTTATGGAGCAAGTGACTAATGGTCTAGATTTCAACCGCTCAAGAATAGTTTTCCTTCCGTTTATACATGCTCCGCCCACAGATTATGACACTGTGCTGACATCTCTCCTTGAAGCCAGTGCAAGAACCAAAGCTCATGGTCAAAACACCTGCTTTGTTACTTATGATCAACCTCTTTATATAAAAGCAAGAGACATTGTAGAGAATTGCCAACACACTGATTTAGGTAATGTTGTAGTAAGATTAGGGGGCTTCCACTTACTAATGTCATTTATGGGTGCAATTGGTGCAGTCATGGCAGGAAGTGGCATAAGAGAATTGCTGACTACTATATACGCAGAAAATAGCGTAGATAAGGTTCTCAACGGACATGCGTACTCGAGAGCTGTCAGAGCTCACCTATTGACAAATCTAGCTTTGACCAATATAATTTTTAATAAAATTCAGTTCACTGAAAAAGAAAAGGAAGAAACGGAGAAATTACTGGATGGAAGTGAAAGGTCAGTAATCCTATCTGTCAATGGCGATGCAACCTTTAAAGATATTGTTTGCAAATTTAAAGATTCGTTGGCCAGTCTGGAATCCAAAGGTCCTACTTCCAAGCTCTGGGTGCAGTATTGCAAAATGACCACCCTAATGAAGAAATTTATTCAGGCTGAGAGGATGGGTGATTGGGAGCTTCATCTGGAGGCTGTAAGCAAAATGCTACCTTTCTTTCATTCGGCAGGTCACTTTCTATACGCTAAAAGCGCTCGACTCTATATACAGGACATGAGTAACCTTCAATCACGGATGGATCCAAGAGAATTTTCTCAGTTTACTAAGGGAGACTTCACAGTTCGTAGATCTGATAAATTTTGGTCAGGTCTGTGGACAGATTTGTCAATTGAACAAGTTCTGATGAGATCGATGAAGAGCCAGGGAGGATTGACTCATGGTCGTGGTATATCCACAGGAGTACTGTCTCGTTGGACTGGAGGAATGGTATACATGCTAAACATATGTGGAGAGCTAGAGCGCTTTTGGAATGTTTCTTGTATAACTACTGAACAACATGTGGATATGAGGCCTACACAAATCAAGCGAGACACTGCTGACTTGGAAAAACTTAAAATATGGTTTGATGCCCATCCTCCATTTCCACTTACAGACAAGCTTCTCTCCTTGAGCAGTGGAAACGTGGGTGGACCTACAGTCAATTGCCATCTAGCAAGAGAAAGAGGCATCGAAGGAATGAAAGAAATCACAAACAACACTTTTGGAGAGGTGACTTTTAAAAGAAAAAACAAAGTACTTACTTTGGCATCGGGCAATAGCTCAGTTAAAGTCGGTAAGAAGCGTGTTGATGTGGACCCACTCACTATTTTCCAAAGAATGTGTATCACCAAGCAGTCGGACAAAGAGCTGGAGGAGCACTTCAAATTTGAATTGGCCCCTTTCCCGATGTCATTGTTTAATGAAGATGGTATGCGTAAAGGGACCAAATCTACATTATATCCTGCTTTCACACCACTCTTGGAAAACATTCCTATTGATGATACCACATTTGTGGTAGTTGACGGTGGATATCTTCTTCATAAGGTTATTTGGCATAGGAATGAGTCGATCCAGACAATAGTTGAGTCCTATATCACCTATACAATCAACCATTTTGGGAGGAGCGTGGCGGTCGTCTTTGATGGATATCCTGAAGATGGGGCCCTCAGGAGTACCAAAACAGCAGAACGAATGCGTCGATATGGTACACTGTCCTGCAACGAGGTTGTTTTTGACACTTCTACGGTCATCAAATTGTCTCAAGAGAAATTCTTGGCAAATGAATCCAACAAACGTCGTCTCATTGACCAACTGTGCTTAGCTTTTAGAAACGGAGGTATAGAAACGAAGATTGCACAAGAGGATGCAGACTGCGACATAATTAAGACAGCTTTTGAGAAAAGCCCATCCCACCAATATGTGTTGATTATTGGAGAGGATGTCGATCTTCTAGTCCTCCTTTGCGGTTTGGGGAAAAACTTCAAGAATGTTTACTTTCAGAAAGCTGGCAGAGGCCAGTCTACTTTGTCTCAGTTTTCCAGTTCTTCATTTGGCCATGAAGACGTGGACCTGCCTGATGGGATGGAGTTGTTCATCCATGCATTCAGTGGATGCGACACAACATCTGCTCTTTTCTGGCAAGGGAAAACCAAACTTTGGAATATTTTACAGAAGAACCGAGACATTTTGGACCTTGCAAAAGTGTTTCTCCTACCAGATTCCAATCATGAAACCATAAAAGAAGCTGGAGAAAAGTGTCTAATTGCTTTGTATGGTGGCAATACTAACGATAAATTAGAAAACCTTCGGTTCCGATTGTTTGTTAAGGCAGCCGCCAGCGCTAAGGTAAACTTGTCACGTTTACCCCCAACCCAAGATTCAGCTTCATTCCACTCATTTCGAACATACCATCAAGTGCAAATGTGGTTAGGGAATGAAAAGGATCCCACAGAGTGGGGTTGGTCAAAGAGCACAGTAGGACTAGTTCCAGTGCTAACAACATCTAGTCCAGCCCCATCTAACCTTCTGAAACTAATTTCATGTAGGTGCAAAAAGGGTTGCACCGGTGCTTGCACATGTCGGAAGGCTGGGCTAAAGTGTTCTGCATTATGTACCCCTTGCTCAGCCAAGAATTGCCAAAATGTCCCACTACTATTGACTGAAGAGGATGAAAATGACCCTGATGATCATATGACTTCACCCGATGAGGTTGAATCAACCAACATTTCTCATGCAGTGCCTACGGCGTCTAAAAGGCCAAAATACTAATTATTGGTTTGTGTTGTCATAATTTATCTCTAAATACAACTTTTAACCTTAAATATGTTTTTTATTTTGTATTCATCGCCCAATGTTTAGAGCCAATGGTATAAACTATTTAAATGATAAAATCATCTGTATATTCTTAAATGATTATGTTATAGTTTTCAGAAAATTGTAGAAGGTGCAGACTTAGCTTTGTGATCAAATGGAAACCAATAAAATTTACTAGTTTTAAGAATTCTACCTTTACACAGTTTTTAAGAATTCTACCTTAATATGGACATTACGCCATTTTTGGTGGTCGAAACAGAAAAAGAGAAAATTTTGGCTATTAATTACTAAAGTTTGTAATATTAAAAAAATCAAAATTCAAAAACTATTTGACTCACATATATGAAATTTTGCTTAAATTGTTTGAAATTTTACGTTCTTTAATTATTGTATTAGCAGTGTTAAGAAAAATGCACTATACTGTTATACTATACAAGTTATAGGCCCAAAACTAATAAAAATACATAAATTGTGTAGTTTTTTACATACTACGCAGGGAGCACAGGGTTTTCGAAGCTGCAAACTTGTTTTTGAATTGCCCTAACTGGTCCCAACAACATATAAAAAATGCAGAAATACATCATGCTTTGCAATTTTAATTCCCTATTTGACTGGCCTATAATTATGGTAATCAGTATTACGTAATGGAATATTTTGATACATTTTTTTACAAATATGATTAAGTTGTAAAAGTTAAGCTAGGTGAGGATATTATTGTTTTTTAATGAACTTTTTTAAGGTCTCTGGCTTTCAGAGGGTAAATAATCCTAATAATTTGCTTATGTAATTCATAATCATAGTCCCTTTTATCGGAATTTCCCCAAAATATTACACCATGAGAATAGGATAAACTGCCACCGCCTCCTTAATGATATCTGCTTCCGGCTGTGCTCAGTGGAGAAGGGAGAGTTTAGTACTGGGGCAGCAAGACTAAGGCTAATATAAGGGTAATAGAAAGGTGTACCAACGAAGATGAACCTCAGATGGTTGATTTGTAGTTGTGTTGTAGGCGCCACCATGTTGCAGGTATGGGGTTGAATAGGGCTCCAACAAAAAATATATTACCCTGTTCCCTGATGGTTCCACTGGTACCCTACTGCCACACTTAAAGAGCTAACACAAACCAGGCCTTTAGTTTACAAGAAAATATAGTGAAATGCTTTAGAATTAAATAAAATCTGGTTCTGATATTTTATTTCACAACAGGGAATTTACTTGACCTTTACAATTTACCTTGACTTGACTGGCTCAACAAAAGGGTCCAAAGACAACTACTTTAAACAGTTTATAACAGAACATTTATTCCCTTGATTTACCACACAAAATCAGATATAAAGTTTTGGTCAGTACTACCATTAAATGATTGGAAATTATTATCTAAATTATTGTAGTACCTTTGGAGCGCTCCTATTTTAATATACCAAAGCTCATAAATTTACTAAACTATAAAATTAGACACATAAGAGAAATAGAACATAGACATATACAACATAAATTAAATAACAGCAAAACAGTCTTAATCTGGAGTCGGAGACGGTTCCTTAGCCGTATAAGTCTCTCTCTAAAATTTACACAGGATGAGAATCTGTAGGAACGTTGTCGCCGGGACACTTACTGGAGGCAGAGTCACAATATCCGGGCTCACAAATCCTCTCCGGAACAGTGCGAACAATGAATGAAATGTTTGTACTCACCAAAGATGAGTAACGCCAATACACACGGGGTGCGATACCGGTCCGGACCGAACGGAATCTGACACAATGGCGCGACCGAAAATCGTCTTGCGATAAGCATCCGAGTCACCCTGGCAGTAAGGTGGTGGAGCAGCGCGAGGTTCAGCAGCGGGCCACCAGGCTGAGCAGAGCGGGGCCGAGAGTTTAACAGGTAGGCGACGACTCGCCAGACAATCCACTAGGTCCACAGGTTGTCCAAAAAACCCTTAAACATTTACACTCCAAAATAGTCCGAGGTCCTAGCAGAACACAATAAACTGCCTCAAAGGATTCAAGATGCCACTAACATAATCATTAAATTTATTTAACTGCAGTTCGACATTAAAAGTAACATTTAATTTTCATAACGACTGATTTTAAGCAATAAGACAATAAAACAAACATTTGTTTTTGATGATGAATTATCCAGCACTTATTATTTAGCCGATAATCATGTGGACATAAATTATTTGATTATTTATCTGCTCAAAATATTTAAGTATCAATCCAAGAGAATTGACCACACAAAAGACTTACCTACAAAGAATAATATTAAACATTGTGTGATCAAAGATTTAACTCAATATCTATATCTCAGACATCTTATCTTATTGGTAGCAATGCCTCGGTCTGTGGTGAGAGTTATGAGTACTAGGCTCGGTCCGCTGGGAACTACCGGCGAACCCGGATTCCCGATCGTAAATAGCCAACGTGTTAAAAGCTTCTGAGTCATTTTGTCCCAACGGTTTATATGTTCTTGCAATAACCATATTATAGTATTTAAATAAACGACCTGGGGGCAGAGCTGCTCGGTAAATTTAAACACTTTGTAGTCATAGTAATATCAGTCACAGACTGTATGCTAAAATGCCAAGCCCTTAAGGCTTTTAGCATATTTCCCTATAGGGAATACGTTATTACGGTAGTAGCCATGGTAAGACCTAAGCCCGGGACCATGTTACTTTTTCATTTTGAGGTCCCCAGAGGCCAAAAATTCATTCATTTTCATATATTCAGGATTTTTCCAAACAACCTGAAAATATTTTGTGCATTTTGTTTCTTAGGTCGAAACAATACAAAACATCACATAAACATATGTCCTAAAATACTATTAAGCCCCTAGCTGCCATTTTGTTTTTTACACATAATTTTTATTTCTGTGACGGATGGTTGTATTAAGTTCATATTTGGTATGGACCTTTATTTCATCAATGTCCATTTTCAAGAGAAAAATTATTTTTGTCCAATGTGTATTTTCAAAGTGGCGGCCATTTAAAACTTTTAAACTCAAATATCTCAAAAACAGTAAATTGTATAAAAATTTACAAACTACAAAATAGTTTACATATAAAATTATCTTACTAATGATAGCAAGGATCAGATCAACAATAACGGGGTTGCTCTGATTTTTCTACTAAAAAACCTAAATTTGCATTAATTATAAAGGAAAATCAATGTTTTTCCGCAGAAAAATCACAAAAACTCCGTTATTTGTTCATTGATCTTTAAAAAAATTGGTATCATTAGTTAGATAATGTAATTTGTAATTTTTTTTGTCTCTTGTGAAGTTTGCATAAAATTACTGCTTTAGAGATATTTGAGTTTATACATTTTAAATGGCCGCTATTTAGAAAATACACATTGGAAAAAATTAATTTTTATTCCTGAAAATGGATATTGATGTCATAAAGGTTCATACCAAATATGAACTTAATATACCATCCGTCACGGAAAAAAATTTATTATATGTGGGAAACAAAATGGCGACTAGCGGCTTAACGAAGCGTTTTAGGACATATGTTTATGTAATGTTTTTTTATTGTCTTGACCTAAGGAACAAATACACTAAATATTTTCAGGTTGTTCAGAAACACCCTGTATATCCTATCTATATATATATGTGTCTGTGGTACTGATAACTTTTGACAGATACCTCCCATTTTGATGAAAATTGGTATGAAGGTGTAAGACCAGGTCTATTTTCATGAGTTTGCGAACTGTCATTATCGGCGTATGGTAAAGGGGTTTTGTGGGGTTTCAAAATGGCCAAAAATGGTTTTTTGGCATTTTTTATGAAGTTTTCAAAATTCAACAATTTTAACTAAAAAACAAATAATTTAGTATTTTGAATTTTTAACATGGCTTAATAGGTTACAAAAAATCCAAAAATATTTTTCAATGTTATTCTTATTCTTATTATTATTATTATTATTATTATTATTATTATCTATATATCTATATTACCATCAGATAAGTGGGATGGATCTATTTTCTTCATTAAATAAATTTGATATCACTCTCGTGCTTAGTTTGAAAGAAATGTTGAAATGAAAAGGAACCTCTACGCAGGCTATGCCTTTAGAGGCCCTAAATTTTTCCTAAGACAAAATAAACTAAAATTATGTTTTACATTTTATAAGACAGGGAATTTAGTTTAAACAGAAACTATTGTATTAAAAAATAAAATAAAAAGTAAAAAATAAATTAGCAATTTTATTTATGTAACATGTACTTTAGAGTATAACAATAGTTTTAAGTTGTCCTACTCTATTGCTCCATCCTTGTATTGTATTGTCTTTTGGAAAAATAAAAGATATTCTATTCTATTCTATTCTATATATATATATATATATATATATATATATATATATATATATATATATATATATATATGTGTGTGTGTGTGTGTGTGTGTGTCCGTGGTACTGATAACTTTTGAAGGGGATCTCCGATTTTGATGAAATTTGGTATGAAGTTGTAAGACCAGATCTATTTTCATGAGTTCGCGAACCAGCATTGTCGGTTTATGGGAACGGGGTTTTATGGGGTTTCAAAGTTGTCAAAAATGGCTTTTTGTCATTTTTGGACCTAAATTTTCAAAATTCATCAATTTTAACTAAAACCATTTTAAAGAGCTTAAAAAAACAAACAATTTAGTATTTTGAATCTTTAAAGTAGCATAACTGGTTATAGAGAAAATTTAAATTAAGTTTCCCATGTTATTCTTATGGGTAAATCTTTAAAAAGTTATATGTAGCTTATTTATCAACATATCTTAATAAAAATTTGTATGAACCTTCACTAGGTGGTGAGTAATTAAGATTTGATCAAAACGCCACATGGCAGCAAACCTACATGCTATCCCATGGTATTCTCATGGAAAATAAGTGTATAATGGAGCAAGAGAGATGGAGATAATAAGGTATCGTTCCTAATCAGCTGATCAGCTGTCTTCTGCATATTTGTCAAATTTGAAATGTTTATGTTTTGTTATTTGTAAACAAATCATTCCTTTTGCATGGAAGCTTTGGATATGCAATTTTATTACTGTTAAAAAGTCATTTATTGCAATATAAATATTAATATATAAATTATTAAATAAAAATAATTTACTCAGAAATATAATGCCATTAAATATATTATACTCGTCTACGGCTCGATGGGGGCTCCGCCCCCAAGCCCCCTAAGAGGGTTGCCCCAAATTTGTTAATTGCTCTAAGTCTCAAGTACCGAACAGGCTAGACCCCCCTTCTAGGGGTTGACCTAAATTTTTAAATTAATAAAAAGTCGTGTTTAAAATACGTTAGTTCCACGGAAGAACTGCACACTCAAGACAGTAACAAAACCGTCAAATACACAAAATTCACAATCAATAGTAAACAAAGCTTTTAAAAAACTCATATGAATCGGTTTTAATACCCCTTCGTAATTAGAATTCGTTTAAAAGTTTTGAGCTGTGAATTTATAATTATTTATTTAAATATTTTAGGTGTTATGCTGGTAAAAAAATATACTTTAGATTAGACGATTGTTGTTGTGTTAGATGAAAAGAAATTTCAATTAAAAGAGTTATAGTTGTTGTTGTTGCTATAATTATATTTAATCGTAGTAGTTATGGTAACATATATTTCTCTGTTCGGTAGCAAAATATAAAGTTTTAAATTTCTATAAATTTTATGTATCCTATCCTATAATATAATACAAGCTATGTCTGAAGGGATGTGTGTTCCACGATCTCGAAATGTAGCTGTTAGATTTTTCTTAAGCTTTGCACGAGTGTTTGCCCACAAATAAGTTTAGAAACAGCCTCAGTCCCAGGAAAAATCGAAGTTGGTCTAAATTTAAGTTTAAAAATCGTTATTTTTAACATTGGTCTTATAGGTTGCTATTTTGGTAACGAAATAACAACTAAAAGTAAACAAAAATAAAGGAACATAAATTTTAAGCAGTTTTTAACAGCTGTTATCTGTGAAGAGTCTGGTGTAGATTTAATAGCTTGATTACCATGACACTATAACAAAAGTCAATTAAAACCAACGAGCAAGGCTCGTTTAACCTGGTACTAAATAGAGATACAATTATGGGAAAATTGGCATAATCCCATGCCTCACCCAACTCAAATAAAAACTTGTAAATTTCAGGAGATAGAAGAAAAACGTTTAAATCACTGAAATAGCGTATAACATTCAAATCAATGAGCGAAAACAAGAATTAAATAACATGAAAACAAAATAATAGGAAAGAATAAAAACGGGGTTGATCCGCAAAAAACCCCTACTATTACAAACAACTAATTATAAGAATATAAAATCGAGACCTGTGAAATAATAATTTATTCATGAAGACCTGTTTGTTTTGTTCAATATTCATTTAAAAAATCTCAAAAACATATTTTAAGTGTGTACTAAAATATAATATAAGACACTGAATACAAATCAAACAAAAAGATAAAATTAACTGTATATTAAGTATTGTACAAAGTAATCGAAGTGTCTATTAAGTATTGTACAAAGTAATCGAAGTATGTTACGTTAAGATCATAGCTCAAGCTTCACAGCAAAATTCATGTAGTGCGAACTTCGGCCGTAGGGTAATCAGTGTGAATTTGAATCTAAGACATTTTTGTGCAGAGACATTTTTGCTTAACCTAAAATGCTCAGAGAAGAATGAGGAAAATCTAAATTTCAACCTCAAATATTCAATAAACTGCTAAAATTACGCGTACAAGATCAAATTGTAAAGTTTTCTTAAAAACCGTGTAAAACTAAAAAAAATTATTTAAAGTGAGAGTTTGTATTTGACATCAGTGACACCCAGTCTGGAGAGGTAATTTCAGATACACCCTGTACATTGAAATTACTCTCGGTGGATAGACCGCTTTACCTATAAAGGCACAATTGGTTAATGTTACAAAATTTCTTAAAAAGAGTATTTCGGTAATCCGCGACTCCCAGTATGTTGGCAATTTTCTCAATAATACAGGTCGGTAAGTTTAGTTCTCGCTTGGGAATCACTCTGTAGTAAGTAATATATTGGAGATCTACTTTACCGACTTTTGACGAATTTCTGATACCCCGATGAGTGAGTCAGTCAGTTACACATTCGGGAGTATATAATTTAGATTTCCTTGTTAAGATTATTAATTATATAAGATAGCCACTAAGCTCTTTGATGCTGAAACAATAATTATTTGGAAATTCGCTGAGTACGCAGGTCTGCTGCGACGGGGATGTGTGTCTCTGTGTCTGCATCTGATAATGACTGCTAAACATTATATTCATGTACATGACATTGTAATACTCTGTATAAAATGGTTGACCCGTTGGAAATATATAAATAAATAAAACGTGGAAGTAAAAAATCAAGATTAACTGGTCGAACGGACCCATGCAATTGTTAAACCAGGTCCCGCTTTTAAAGCCAAAAGAAAAAAAAACAATTTTGACGCTGGAGCAGAAATTATTATTTTTTCGCTAGAAAAGAAATCCATGTCATGATGTTAAAAGATTCGGTTTTTAGAAACATTTCTCCCTTGGCTTTTATAGTCCTCGGTGAAACGTTGAAACTGACACAGCTGTATACATTGGAAACAGCCAGAGTCAGACTATGCAGTATGCACACATTGCACAGCACATAGCAGTGACAACGACGATTGACGAATCTCTCCGAATGCAACCGGATACAGCCGAAGTTGTGAGGTCATTTGAGTTGAGAGGTACGAGGCAGCTGAGTGGCAGACAAAACCAGATATCGCCAGTTCAATTCTGGATATCTGTTAGTTGTTGTAGACTGTGTACGTTTTCGTTGGTGTACGCTCACTTTTAAGCTAATGTATGTTTTGTGTTCGTTTTTCATCGAGCCTTTAGTTCCTTCACCCCCCGATATTCGTGCTACTACGTTTATGTAAGTGTGTGAGAGACCCTAGTTCGGATTGTACGTGTCAATGAGCAACAGAACTCGATCACGGCAGATTCACAGCCGATATTTTGTTTCTGCATCTGTGTTTACAAGTGTTTTCAAAGTGAATAACTCTCGACGGGAATGGTGGCTCGATTGCGGTTCGTCGCTCAGAAAGATCGCTCAGTCTTTGCAAACAGCGCCCTACTATTACTGCAGGACCATTTCATTAGCTGACGATCAGCTTACGGTCGAGAAATATGTTTTACCGGCTTTAAAAAGAATTGGGCCCTTTGGCATATTAGGTCCTAGGTACAGACATGCTGCAGGTTTGACATAATATTTCATAATAAGTTGAATATTAGGCTACCACCTGCTTAAGGCTAGTGCAATTTGAAAGTATTATTCATCTTTGATTGTTTCAAATCAGACAGAAGTTTGGCCTATTTGACAAAGTTGCTGAGCCATGGAAAACATTTAAATATTTTGACACAATGGTCTTAGGGTTGGTGCCTGATTAAGAATTCCATCAAGAGTAATTGTCGTCTCTTAAAGCCAAAGCCTTTTGGACATTCGTAAGTGTGTCGTATTGAAGAGTTTAAGGAGGAAGATTGTCTAAAGACAATTAAGCCCAGTTTATAAGTGAATTATTTCAATCTAATTTAGCCATATAAATTATATTGTATTCCTTTATAAAGACTGAAAAAGTTTGTGTACAGCGCTTAGGCCTAGACTGGACTTTACAGTTGTTGATGTCAAGAGTCCACTGATTAAAGCAGATTAATGAGACGATGCTATTGTTGATACACACATTAACAATGACTGTGGCAGATGTTGAAGTTTCTGCTAAGTTCTTTCATGTAATGTGTCCTACGACTCGTCGCCAGCGACAACACTATGTTGCTAAACGTATTGGAGTTGCTTGGAGTAGAAACAGAAACCAGGGCTTCTGTGATCGCTCAAAATATAGAAATGGTCATCCACGCTTTCGTCAGAACCTACAGGCCATGCTCATGTAAGCTCTTAATAACTTAATCATAATTTCACATTCTCTTTAATTTAGGGGCCTATTAAGTTTAGGTATTTTTTTGTCTTTAAAAGTCTAGACCCTTTGATCCTAAAGCTAAATTTTAACTTTTAAGCCTATAGGTTTAAGGTGAACAACTTGTTGGATCCTCTAAGTTAGATTAACTTCGTTGGGTTTTTATCTACAAAAACATAGCCTAGATTTTTTTATATTTTGTTTATTTCTTAGATAGGTAGGCTACAACAGCTTTACAACTTCTCTAAAACAACTCCATTGCTGTTAGGCCTAAGCTTATTCATGTTTGGTCAAGCGATATTACGATTACTAAGCAGTCCTAGGCCTAAAAACTTATTTGATTCTTTAAAGCATCCTCTGCTAGCTTACCATCTTTTTTTAATATAGGCTATTAAAGGTTAATCAGTTTTACATTTAAAATTTAGTACGTAGAAGAGAATTGTAGACAAATCTAAAGCCATGAACCAAACTAAATAACCAAATTTCTGCTGTCCCTAATGTAGGCCTGGTTTGTGTTTCAAATGAATCTGTATCAAAGAGATTGGATTCACATAGAAACATTGATATAAAGTCATTTAACCAAGTTGAAATGGCAGAAACATCTAACATAAGCTAGGCTAAACACTTGCAGCACTGTAGGCCTACTTACTCAATTTGTAACAATAAATGCGTGCAAATCAAATTATTGTTGCAAAACACATTAATAACATAAAAAGTGTAACGTCATGTACAAAAATGTACAACAATATAACATTTGTAACTTAGTCAGTCTTGAAATGTCCAATACATTCTTGGACTGAATGTGAATATACCTACACTCAGTTAAAGGAGCATAAGTTTTAAATGTTTTAAAGTCTGATAAAGTTTTTTCTTTTTTTATTAGGCTACGTGGTAACAAATTATTAAGTTGTATGAGTAATTCATAAGCTACGAATAGGCCTAGTTCCTTGTCTAGTTGCATTGAGTTATTCTGGGGATGTCATGATATATCTAGTATATAGTGATTGTGAATCAGGTCATTAGGTGGTATAGGTACACTTTAAAAAATTTAATTTTATAAGTTACTTATACGGTACTGGTGCTAACACATTTTAAGATAAGCAGTGAAGGAACAGTGAGCAAATTAAATTTCTTAAACAAAGGCTTACAATGGTGCCTAGAACGGACCCCAACAATAACCCTCATTGCTTTTTTTTGTAAAATCATGAGTTTTTTAACATTAGGCCTACTGTCATTGTCGCGAATAGAAATGTACCATAAGATGACTCTGTACATAATTATAAAAAACGGACATTAATTCTTCTATTGTTACAATACATTTCAATTTTCTTAGCAAGAAAATGGCAGGAAACTTGTTTTCAAACAGGTTCTATTTGGACATTCCACTTTTTTAGACTGCAGTAATACACCAAGAGATTTGACTATCAACATTATTTTTAACATCAAAACTAAATTTGAAGGTTTGGGGCAGCAGCCCAATCATTAACTACTGAATTACTTTTCAAATCTGATTCTCCATTTCAATAGAATTTTTACAAACAATTTGAATTGCTAAATTGTCTGCATACATAAAAGAACACATACATAATACACCATTACTATTACGGTTACCGATACAGGTAAGTCATAAACATTGTCAAACTTCTGACCTAAAATATATCGCTATGGAAATCCTATACTCTCCTGCAAATATCGTGAAAAGACACCATAGCAACATACAGACTGAAATCTATTTGACCCAACTAATAATCGTAACACCTTCTGCTCAAACCCATAAAGTTTCAGCTTATCAAACAACACAGAATGAGAATTGGTTTTGGAAGCTTTCGACATGTCAACGAAATGTCTATAATTATAATCTAAGCTTTATACACAATTTTTCATTTAAATTCAATGATAGTAGGACCAGTAAGCTACTTTTATTTGTTCTAAAATTAAATTGGCTGCTTGGAAAACAGGTTGTTGTTTTAAAGGGTTCAACTATCTGTTTAGCTTATTTAGTAATTTCAAACACCTTTAATAGTACCTAGGGAAACACGGATAATTGCTGTAATCAGACTTTGTAAGTTACCCTTCTTGTACACTGGAACTACTTTTGAGAACTTTAAACATTGAAGAAAAACACAGTTATCAATAGCGTAGGCCTACATAAATTAATCAAATAAGCAATTAGGCTATATCTTAATAACTGGTGGAGCAGGTTTTTTAATATTTTGGGATTTAATTTATATTTACACATCAAAACTAATTAGCACTATTGCTCAAACTCCTAACACTCGTTCTACATACACTAACATTTTTAACAGTAAACAAAGGTGTTGAAATAGGTTGTCATTTCTGTAAATACAGTAGTATCAAATCATTTATTGTTGCAACACATATTATTAACTGTGTATCACAACGTCATGTACAAAATGAGAGAACATAACATTTAGCCTAGATGTAAATTAATTGGTCTTGAAATTTCCAATAAATTCTTGCATTGAATATACAGTCAATTGAAGGAGCATTTAAGTATTTATTTATGCATAAGTACGTGGATTAGGAACCTATTAATAGGTAGGCCTAAGTTGGCCTATCTTATTTTGTGACAATGGAGTTCACAGTCTTAAGTATACTTGAAAGGAGAAAAGAAATTTGGACCCTCTAACCGGTCTTTATCATAATCTCATTTTGATAGATAATTAGGCCTAGCCTAGTTTTTACTATCGCTCTAACTATTTGAAAATTTAGAAAGACAGATAGGAAAATAGAAGGATCTACCCAGGGAAACCCATATCACTAAATGCCTTATTGATCTATTTTTTGTGCTGTAGGTATTGAGTGTAACTTGAGGTTGGTGTTTTCTTGTTTAAACTCATGTTTTACATTTAGCTAATAAAGATTTGTCTTTCATTGCATTAATTTCAGCATTTTAATTGTGGGTGCAAGGTTTTCAATTAACCTACCATGTGAATGACTAGGTACTATGGAAGTAACCTCCCCCCATGAAAATGTTACTATGAAAAATAAATAAAGCTTTTATTTTATAAAAAATAAATTTTATTCTTAGGGCGCGAAGTGTCCCCCACCCCCACTTTGCCCACTCCAAATACTTCCCATGGTTAGAGTGAAGCAGTCCATTTGGTTAGTCCTATAAGAAAGTTCATTGAGAAAGTTAATTTTTTTCTTAGCTAAAAATTAATAGGCTCTTAACCGGCCACCTCGGAACCAGGCCGCGGCCAGATACGGTACAATGAATTGGCCAGTTAAACCAATGTTTATTCAAGAACTCCAACCTACAATTTTATGTGGCCTTCTAAATGTAAATATCACTTGAAAAACAACTTTAAATACATTTATATTATTTATAGCTAACATCTGACACCCATGAAATCCACAACAAACCTTAACTAATAATAATTTGTTTCTTTATTGTGGTCTACTGGAAAGTAGGTCCAAACGCATTGACTTCCGGTGGCATTCAATTCCGTCCAGGACGTCACATTTTAATTGGTTTGAGAACGTCAATATGAAATAACGTTGAATTGAAAGATACAGTAAATAAGAAAACTACGTTTCCAGTGAAACACGGCCGGTTAAAACGATGTTGAGATAAAAACTGGCCGGTTAGATGTTGAAATAAAAAATGGCCAGTTAAAAAGATGTTATTTTTGTGTTGAGGTAGGCTGGTTAAAGTGGAGTCTGGTTAAAGGGTGGCCGGTTAAGAGGGAGTCTACTGTACCTGTCTGGTACTCTGTATTGATTTAGGCTATAAAAAAGGTCATAATTAACAATAGAATAATTTGTAAATAATATAATTTAAAACTAAAACAAAAAAAACAAGCCGAAATAGTAAAGTGATAGGCCCAATCATTTACGTTACTGTAGACTCATTTCAGTCAGGCATTAGTTTTAAGTAGTGTGCTTTGAGTGTTGAAAAAAGGTCTTAAGCAAGAGAATTGTTTAGCACCAACAAGTTCTCAAGATTTTAATTCATAAATGGCAGCACAAGCTTTACCAGATGTTATGTTTACATTTTATAATTGATGATGTGAAACATAATACCTGCAAAGAAACATTTATTATAGCAAACAAACAGCAAATATGTAGATCTCAACAAATAACAAAGAGTTTTATATAGTTTGATTAAACATGTTCTGTGTCTCTCTGAGGTAATCAGACGCCACTGATAATGCGCCACTTGTCTATCTGTAGTAGGCCTACATAGAGTGATGCCAGTGATTGCAATGTCGACGGTGTTGTGTTACAGAGGTGCTCTGCAGAATGGCAATGGTAAGCCGCAGGGCCCGGGGGAACTGCAGATGATGAAGGCGCTCACTCCGCCGATGCCAGCCCTCGCCGACAGGCCTCACAACTCTGACACTGTGCAGGTCAGTCAATGATTTATTACAGTAAATATAGTTTGAATAAATAAATAGCCTATTTTTTATTTTAAGTCAGAGAAGATCATTTTTGATACGGTATACAGTGTTTAAAAATTAAAGAACAGATTTCATACTCGCATTGCAAACAATCCTTGCTGAATAATTTTTTTTAAAAGATTAAAATAAATCCAGAAATTTTTAAAACTTATTTAATTGATACAATCCTTGTTTTGGTCAGGCCTTTTATTTCATGTGCCCCTGGTGGTCAGGCCTCATCAGCAAATTTGCCAACGCTTAATAAAAAAATAGCCGAAGCTCCAAAAATGGAGATAAAAAAGAAATGTGAATATTTATTTTATTTGTTAAAACTCGGAGGATATAAATATGGTAGCTAACAAAAGTATAACATTATTTGAGTAAAATTTTTTTAAAGTAAGCCCTGAAGCTGTGGAGTAGGCTAATAACATTTTATTGATGCATAAATGTTGTAGGTAATGTTATTTATATTTAAATAATATACCTACCACTTATATGTCAGTTATGTTAAAAGGTATTGAATTAGATAGTCTAAAGTCTAAAGTGACTCGGGACTGAGATTCTGAGCCAGACATAGGATCTTCTTCTTTAACGTGGCTGAAGATGCTATTAAAAATAATGAATCAAGAAGCGTTTATTTGCCAATGACAAATATTATATGTATTAGCAAAAGTCTAAGCATTTGGCTACAGTCAAACAATATCTAGGCAGAGAAAAACATTTTTTTTTTTTTGTGAATGTTACAATGAAAATTAACTGCGATTCTTGCCCTTCACAATAATGTAGGCCACAACAGGTGTTTTATTTTTTTTTTACAAACATTTGTGTATCAAATTTATGGCTTGCCAGCAAACACATAAAGAATACTACTATTGTAATTGAATTATTTCTCATTATAAACGTTTACAACGGAATGGCAAAGACATAAAAACTATTCTGCTTTCTAGTAATAACTCGCCACTCAATACCTTAAAATTATTCCCATTATGAATTTCCCCCTGAATATTTTAGCATTCGTGCGTACCGAACTGGTCCACAATTTTATTCAAATTAAAATTGTAATTTTATTAAGCCTAAGCGACACCAGTGGACGCATAATCCTAAAATGGAAGTCATCTTACGTTCTTCAAATAGTTTTTGCAAAGAATCAAATTGTGTGTTGTATTTGGATAAAAATTAGATTTAACCCGTATTAGCCTAATTTATTTCCTATAAATAAAATTCAGCGGTTTAGTGCTGTGCTCTCGTAGCAAACTCACTCACTAACGGCCTACAGTTTTCCTTGCTAGGAGTGCAAAACCTTAATACAGATGTCCAGGCTGCCGGACGTGATAGCTCAGATGGCTAAGTCGCAGGGTCCTTGGCCAGGATGTCTACAACGGCGCGGGTTCGATTCCCGCTCATGTCCAAACGTGACCTGGTGGAGGGGTTTTTTGCATTTTTGAACCTCAATTTTCAAAATTCAAGAGTTTTAACTAAAATCATTTAAAAGAGCTTAAAAAACAAACAATTTAGTGTTTTGAAATTTTAACTTAGCTTAACAGACTCCATGTTAATCTTAAGGAAAATTAATAAAACCCTGTATCTCACTTATTTATAGATATAACTTGGTAAAATTTGGTTTGTACATTCACTAGGTAGGGTTTAACTGATATTTGCTTACAACACCCATGTGGCGGCTACCTACATACTCACCCCCCTGGGGTTTATGGGGAATTTTAAAAAGTGCCAAAAATTGATACAATTTGATTTTTACCCTAACCAACCATTACTTTTCCTAACAACAAACATTTCTTAACAGCATCCTATGCTAATTAAACCTACATACTAATTCCTATGGTGTCTTAAATGGTGTCAAAAATTTGGGTTTTTGGCATTTTTGAACCTCAATTTTCAAAATTCAAGACTTTTAACTAAAACCATTTAAAAGAGCCTAAAAAAATCAAACATTTTAGTATTTTGAATTTTTAACTTAGCTTAACAGATTCCGGAGACAAGCTAAAAACAAGTTTCCCATGTTAATCTTATGAGAAATCAATAAAACACTGTCTCTCGCTTATTGACATAACTTGGTAAAATTTGGTATGTACATTCACTAGGTAGGGTTGAACTGATATTACTGAACTGCTTACAACACCTATGTCAAACCTACATACTCATCCTCATGGGGTTTATGGGGATTAATAAAAAGTTCCGAATATTGATACAATTTGATTTTTAACTTACCCAACCATTACTTTTCCTAATAACAAATATTTTTTACAACATCCCAAGGCAATAAACCTACATACTCATTCCTGTGGTGTCTTTGGGGAAAATACAAAATCTCAAATTCCTTTGGAAATTCAGGTCTGCTGCGACGGGGGTATTTGTGTTTACTTTGTGTGTATGTGTACGTGCCACTAAGGCCTTGAAATATGCAAGATTACCATACTTTTACTCCAAAATGCCAATCAAACTATGGCATATCATGCCAAAATTGGTTTAAAATATTGTGTCATATTTGTGTTACCAAAAATGATAACGCTTGGTCATAATGGGTTTTGATTAACATACTGTAATTTTTTCAATGGTGTGGTAGAAATACATCAGTGAGTGGCAGAATGTGATATGCAAATATTGACCATGTGTTGTTTTAGTATATATTCTATACATTATGTAACAAATGAAATAATAATTTTTTCATTCAAGATGCAACTGTTGACAATCACAGCTTACAGAAAGAAAAGACATGTTAAAGGGGTTTATACTAAAATAGAAAAAATTTTAATACAGAAGGGCTATCAAAAATATTTTCAAAGGAAAGTTTAAACTAATGAATTTTATCATAGAAGCTTAATTTGATTTACAAGTTGTTCCATTTTATGAAGTGGAAGCAAAAGCAAGGTTCTCAAACTCCGTTTTGGGGAAGGGTGTATAGTAGTAAGGAAATGATCCCAATTTTGTAAAAATGAAGTCACTCAACCTCAAAGAACTTTCTTTTATCTTTGCACCGTGACAACATTGGTTTGTAAACAAATCTGTAATGGAGACGAGGTTTTAGAGATCATAAGATCATACTTTCAGTTTTTTAACATCTTTAAGTAAAAATTTTACTCCTAATTCAAACTTCTGTTTTTATGTTTTAGCTCAACATAACTTTAGTTTCTACTCCTATTGAAAACCTCTAGTGGTACCTCTACCTGGGACATAATAATATTGAATAAAGGCATAGCTTTCCCCGCGATTGACTAGTTCTTTCCTTCTATTAAAATAAAAACTGCAGACCTCTCAGACTGGCGAAGACCAGTTTGTTCAAAAGCATTGTTTACATTGTCAAGGGTCGTGCTCTGATTGCAAAAATACCTCTTTCCTGGATTCTAGGGCTAATAAATTTCAACTATTTAGAAAAATCAAGATTGGAACTGATTGGTTGCTAAAGAGTAGACCATTACTTCTCTCTACAAATTTAAGCTTATCACGGAACAGTGATACCTGTTTTAAAACCTATTATATTATATTATTAAAACCTATTATATTATTTTATTACAAACGTTTTTCAATTACCCATGTAAATATTTTATGAATTGAATCTAAAGTTGTTGGCTTAAATATATAAAAAAAACTCCATTTTTATAAATTAGTTGCAGTTTTGAAGTTTTTGTGCAGGTGAATTTCAAATTCTGGTATGGGCTACATTCCTTTTAATTTTTATATTTTCCTTTTATTCCTCTTTTTTTATTCTCGTTTACCAAAGGTAATGTTGAGTACTTGGAAATCACATTATTAGGCATATTCATATACAAAAAATGTCCCTGTTGACATGATGGTGTATTCTTAGAGCTAAGTTTACATTACATTTTGTGTAATGCTGAAAAGAAATTTTTCCATGGAAAATATTTAAATGCTCTTAAGTCTATTAATACCTTAATTGAACATTTGTTGCATTTTAGACAGTTGAGGACCAATTTCATTTCTGGAGTAATTCTCTTTGCTAAGTCGTTAGACCAGTTAGTCAGTCGCTAGCCCACACTTCACTATTCTCTTCCCGTACCGTCGTTCATGATTGTTGATGTGCAACCTTCATTAGTATCTTTGCATATGCGCTCAGGGCCATTAAGTTAATTGTAGGGTCTGCAAAGTTGCATATTCAGCTAATTCTCTTTGTTTTATTGAATGCTTCCTGTTGGCTGATTACACTCAATTTTTATTTTTAAAAAAGTCTCAAATAACTAGACAAATTTATATTTCTATGAACATTTTTATCTTTAATTTGTTTATTTCAAGTTATTCTTTAAATTAAATTTAAATGACCACACGTAAGCCTGATTTTTACTTTGGTAACCCCCCAAGTTTAACTTATCCCCATTTTATACCTTCGAAATATTTTTAGGTGGGTTTACCTTTTGCCTTTTGTAGTAATAGCTTAAAAGCATCAAATTTTCAGACACTGTAAATATGATGATTGCTTCACATAAATAAATTAGTGATGATTTAGTATTACATTAATAAATAACAATTGTGCAACATAATCATTCTATTAGTAACAGAATAAAAAAGTCTAAAAAAACTGCTTAGAAATGTGGGTTCATAATTTTAGCCAAGTTTTGCATAAAAGTGATTGCCTTAATTTGTAACCCAACAAATTTCTTTACTCCCTATCTTTGAATAAAAACTTAATTAAACTCTTCAAATTTGGAAAGGTATATATTTTTAGTATGAAGAAAAGTAATAGACAAACTTTAGTCTAATAAAGTGTATCTTTGGGTAAATTAATAATTTTAATAACTTAGTAATAATTTTATTAACTTTAGCTAAATTCTTTAGCCTATACCAAACATCTACATTTATCTTAATTATTAATTTTGAAATAAATTACTTTAATTATTGGTTACGGTTTTAATCACATAATTCTTAGTAAACAACATTCCAGTAACTTATAAATGTCCCCGGGCCTGTGCTCGGGATCAGTACTATTGCCTTAGTCATCTTTATAAAGTAACCCAATGTACTCTAAGGATATCTCACGAGATATTTGACCTCTAGATACTGGCATGTCAAATGTAAGGAAGCTCATGTCCATTAGTATTGCTACTTCATTATCATTGTGAATTCTCTTTCATAGTTATTCATGTGATGAGAGTTGTACAATGTTGTTCTGCCATACAAAGATGGTGTTGCAAAACATGTTGTGGTGAGACCAGACGGCCACAACAGATAACGTGCCAGACACTGTGCAGTTTCAACTGGTTTGCACAGCCTGTTGCGTATATCCGTCTCTCTTACACCTGCATTAACATTTAAGCTATTGTCTGATAAATTAAATCACTTTTAATTGGTAATTTTTAAAAGCTTTTACTTAGATTTTTATTGATATGTTGGAATAAAAAAAGTGTTTTAAATAACTTTTTCAAACATCAAAATATTTTTTCTACTTTTGGTTGTTTTCTGTATGAAAAAACAGTTTCATCACCAATAATAATTTATGACTATGAGGTCAGATTTATCATTGTCAATTGTGTAAAGTTATTTTTCCTTCATGTATTCGTTTTTATCATTATTTGAAATGTCATTGGCAAAGAAACAACTTATATTAGACTTAATTTGTTTAAACTTTTAATTTTTTAAATCTATACTTATTTAATACGCTAAGAGTTTTTTTGTCTTGAGAACTCCTCCTACAATTTTCAACCGATTTCCAAGTTTTTGGTGTCGTTGGATAGGGCTTGGTCTGTAGTTGTTTCCGCCAAAAATTGATGAGAACCGGGCTAAAAATAAAGGCGCTATCCACCGTTGAAATCTCAAAATTTTCCATTTAAATAACATTGGGACTGAATAAAGCATTTGAAACATCTCTTAATAATCAGCTGTAAATACGTGTAGTTATTGGCGATTGAAGATATTCACATTATTGGATTAGTCGGATGCAATTGATTTAAAAAAGCTAAAGTAACATTTGTGCTGTATTTAAATAAATTGCTCGATTTCGAGCAACACGTATACTAGTTTACAGGGTTGCCACAGACATTAAAAGTCAGGAAAAGTCAGGAATAGTCAGGATTTTTAGGTTTTGGTCAGGAAAAGTCAGGAAAAAGTTTGAAAATATGCCGAAAGTCAGGAAAAAATAGGGAAAAAGTGCCAAAAGTCAGGAAAATTTGCAGTGGCACAATCCGACCGTCTCGATTTTTGATCGCTCTCATAAATCAGAATTTCTAAGTAGGTAGTGGGTAAAATGTATTAATTTTATACATTAATTACCTATTAATAATGTAGTTCAAGTAGATTTTTATTGTGTTTTTCATTGTTATAATGTTAGTTGTTACATTATTATTATAACACCTTGTTTTATTTTTAGGCAATTTCTCTACAGGGAATATTAGCGAATTTCCCTATAGGGAATACGCTATTACGATAATTGCGCTATTAAGATAATACTCATGGTAAGACCTAAGGCCGGGACCATATTACTTTTTTGTTTTAAGGTCCATAGGAGCGAAAAACACCATTGGTTCAAATTCATATATATGTGTCCGTTTACACAATAAATTTTGAAAAAGACCTTTTATTTCGATGAAATTTGGTAAGATGTAAGGCAGCGTTCTTCAGGTTACGTCCGAAAACCAGGTTGATCGGACAGTTGGAACAGGGTTTTATAGGGTTTCAAGGTCAAAATAGGGGTTTTTGGTATTTTTTGCCCTAAAAATTTTAATTCATCAATTTTCAAAGAGACCATTCAAAAGAACTTTAAAAAAACAAATAATTTAGTATTTTGAATCATTTACTTAGCTTCACTGGTTACGGAAAAAACCAAGTTAAAAACCAAGTTTTCTATGTTATTTTAATGGGAAACCAATAAAACACCCCTGGTATATTGCTTGTATTTAACAATTCCCAATAAAAATCTCAAGAGGCTTAATTAATGCTATATGTAAATAAAAATGTTTTAATTAACTAAACCATTAGAAATTCGCTGAGTATTTGCTGTGACGGGAGTATTTCAATAAAAATTTGAGCAATGGGCAACTATGGGAATGGAGGAGATTGCATTAAAAAATATTCCAAAGGAAATTCACCAAAAACAAAAAACGAGTCTTTTTCCCGTGATTCCAAAAAGTCAGGAAAAATCTCTCAGATTGGTCAGTAAAAGTCAGGAAAAGTCAGGAAAAATGGCCTCAAAAATTCTGTGGCAACCCTGTTTAATCTTATTAGCCTATTTCATTTTCAACATACAAATTATTCTTTCAGTTTTGTTACTTCAGTTTTTTGCATGGATTGTTGATATTAAGGATATCAAAATTGTAAAATACCCCCCGTCGCAGCAGACCTGCGTACTCAGCGAATTTCCAAATAATTAGTAATATTAATTTTTACCACATAAAACTGTAAACCAAATAAAATCACATGCTCATAGGGAAATAAATGTCTATTCTACTTATGATAAATATAGGGAGAGTATGCAGGTATGCCATGGGGAACACTAAAATTAGGTTTTTATCATAAACAAAATTTATTTTGACCATATGAAGCCATTTACTAAGTTTCATCAATATCTGTCCATTAATAAAGAAGTTTGCCTATTCTCCATATGATTAACATGGAAAAAGAGTATGCAGGTTTGCTGCCATGATAAGCACAAAAACCAAGATTTTTTACCATAAATGGATGAATCTCAACCAAATGAAGCTGAGTTCCAAGTTTCATCGAAAAATATTGGTTAATGAGTGAAATATTAACACATCAAAATTCTCCATAAGATTAACATTGGAGAACCAAAATACAATGTACTGTACTGTCTTTAGACTTTTTAATATCTCGGTAACCAATGGAGATAGAGCAAAGCTTCAAAATACTAAATTGAGTGTTTTTTTTAGCTAAATCCAATAGTTAAAATAAAAATTTAAAATTTACATATGAAAAAAGCAAAAAACTCAGTTTTGGGGTACAAAACCCGCCAAAACTACCCCTTCCGGTAAGTCGATATGTCTGGTTTACGAACTCATCTGAATAAACATTGGATTACACATCTCTACCAAATTTGGTGTCGATCGGACCGTTTTTACGAGAGTTATCGTGCCTAGGGACATATATATATATATAAATATATACACACATATATATATATATATATATAAATATACATGTATATATATATATATATATAAATTTTAATGACTATTATTTTTGGTCTCTGGGCACCTAAAAACGAAAACGTAACATGGTCCCGGGCTTAAGTCTTACCATGAGACCTACGGTAATAGCTTATTCCCTATGGGAAATTCGCTAACAAGCAACAGTTTTTAAACACTTATAACAGGTTTTTTTACGATTATGCTCTGGGTTATATGAATACTAAGGGAATACTAGACCCTGGACTTATCGATTTGGAGTAGATTGTTGTAAGAAAGGTATTTAAAAACATATTTCTGTCAATCATCTTCAATCATCTTACTATATATGTTTATGTCTTGTATTTTCACTACCGTACTCCACAACCAGTAGCCTACATATCAAGCTTCAAACTTTAATGTCTTATATCCATCAAGGTTTTTTTAACTTTATACTCAGGGAAACTACTTTTTACAGACGTTATGTAGGACTCGCCTGTGCCATACCCACTAAACTTACATCTGCTTTTCTAGGTCCTACCTACTGATATTACCAATACTTTCAGTTCCAAACAAATTTTCAGCAAATTTTACTATAGGGAATAGACTACTGGTATCTAACTCTATCAACTATCCAGAAATTTTCAAATGTGTGAAGATGTGTGTAACTGCCACATAGTTTAGTTAAATTTTGTATTTTATGTTGTTAAAACTTTGTTTATTTTTCTTATCAACGTCTTTTACTTTATACATTGAAGCATCACTTTGAATAGGAACTTATTTACTGCAAATTTTCTACATGTAATCAAGTCTAAGACAAGAAGCTACATATGTTTCGCCGGGTAATTCGAGGACTGCAGTATTTATTTATAGGCGAAGTGCGTGTGCAGCATACCAGTTATCACCAGTTGGGACTCACCTGTCCCTCTTATCAATCACCTTATCACCACCTCTTGACAACAGTCTGGTACAATGTGGGTGTCTGGCCTTGCCCCTGCACATATTAAACACCAGTGTAACATATGTAATCTAGGCTATAAACTAGTTTTGCTTCTTTGTGTCTGTCGCTGTCTGACCTGTCCACTCTTCAACGGTTTGCCTCGATGGGTACTCTAGCCAGAAAACTGAATAAGGTAGAAGAAAAGACCTTATTATTTTAGTTTACCCTAGGTTTAATTTTGTACCTATTTTTATTCTTTAGGACTCCCTTTTTAATTGAACTCTAGAATGCAGACGAAGACAATTGTTTGGTGATAATAAATTCCTTCAGTTTTCCCTAAATCAAACAATAACTAAAAAAAAGTTGATGTTTACTTTATAAACTTGGGGATTTCGGATTTCTAAGATCCTATTTAATTGGTTAACTTTTATTAAGAATCATATTATATATAGTAGAGTCCCGCTAATCCAGAATAATTGGGATCGGACTCTGTTTGGTTTAGTGAATTTTCGGATTTAGCAGATACTATAAATATTATAATTTAAATAATGCATAAATTCCTTGTATTAAACGTAACCAATAGAATCATTTAGTTTAGTGGATATTTTGCAGGCTTTCGTTGTTATTCAATAAAGTTTTCAAATGTACAACCATTGGCAATAAAACATTCACAATATACAAAATTAATCGTGGAGACATCTGCTAATGCTAACTCTCAGCTCTTTAGTATTGTTCTGCGAACAGGTGCACAGACAGCCGGAAGGAAGTTCATTGTCCATTGACCACTGACTCAAAGACAGAGTTATATAAATAGACCCCTCCCAGCACCCTATACCTGTTACGTCTCTCTTTTCCTTATTCCAAATATGAGTCATTGGGTCATTGGACTTGCGCTATGCAGACAATCAGTGTTTGGGAGTAGGCCAGGATTGCGAAGTTCAATTTTGATAGCTTTATAAACTGTTGACGCTGTTTTATTATTATTTCTTGAGTGTTGACTGTAGAATTTAAATACCCCTTGTTTAATTTGTGATTATGCACTGTACTATATATATGCTCTAGTAATTCCTCTAATTTATGTGCTCTAGTAAAATAAGTAATTTCCCAGAGGAAATTTTAACAAACTTTGGCTTGATGCCAAAATATTTCCTAGATTTCGTGGTTCAATTTTACCTCAATTCAATAAATACCTCCGTCACAGCAGACCTGCGTACTCAACGAATTTCCAAAGATATTTTTTCATCATCCAAGAACTTTGAGATTATAAAATTAACAATCTTTAAAAGGAAATATAATATTATTAAATGGCATTATATTTCTTAGTTAATTTTTTTATTTAATAATTTATATACTACTATTTATATTGTAATAAATTTGTTTTTTAAGACATTAATAAAAGTGCTTATTCAAAGCTGCCATGCAAAAGGAAGACAATCTGTTTACAAATCGCAAAACAAACATTCCAAATATACAAAATCAGAAGACAGCTGATTAGGAACACTTTATTAGTTCCTTCTCTATTTCTCCCATTATCCACTTTTTCCATGGAAGTACCATGGGATTTAGCATACAGGTTTGCTGCCTTGCTGGTTTTTGATCAAATATTAGTTACTTCCCACCTAGTGAACGTTCACAAAAATTTGTATCTATATTTGTTATATGTTTACAAATAAGCGTTATATAAGTTTTTAAAGATTTGTCAACAAGAATAACATGGAAAACTTGATTTGAATTTTCTCCATTAAGCTAGTTAAATAGTTCAAAGTACTAAATTGCTTGCTTTTAAAAATTTATTATTACTAGAGATTGTCTCCTGATCGAAATTCGATCAAATGTCAGTTGATCTTGACCCATGAAGTTTAAAAACATTTTATAACTAAAGCATCTGTTCTTCCTGCTTTTCTAGCAGTTAGTTGTTTTCACAACAGCTGTCTAATGATTCAATTAATTCTCCTTCCCCCATAAGATTAACATTGGAACTTTGAAAGCCTGTGGGGGGTAGCCCTGGAGTCCAATGTGAATGTGATTCTGCTCTTCTACAGGACTGTACCTTTCTAACGGTATGCAAGGATTTCTCCTACGATGCACACGAGCTGAGAAAAAAGGAGGAAATGAAACATGCTTGCCAATTAATATATAGATTAAATATATTATTAAATTTAATTGATTGTTTTTTATCAAAAACCAAATTCTACTGTTTAAGGAAAAATCTATAAGGAACGATATAAAACAACAGACTCTAGCTATGATAAGCTCAAATAAAAAAAAATATGGACTTGGTGGGTATTGATTCTAATCACTTAACATGATCGTATAGCTTTTGTATGTTACTAAAAATGACCTTTTTCATGAAAGTAAGGTAAAAGAAGTGGTAATAACACTTATATTTCCTATTATGCCTCTGTTGTACCTATTTGTAGCTAATACAATAAGTGAATATATTTTTTTTCTGTATTACCGTTAACAGGAAGAATTCACAAAATTAGATATCGCACAGGCTGCAGTACAACATTAAACTAAAAAAAAAATGTCTGATACAATAAATCTTTTAACATTCTTATAAAAACTATTAATCAAATTTTGAAATATTTCTGTATCAAAATATTTTTTTCATTTGGGTTTTCACTTTTGATTAAGTCCTTACTGTCTAAACTCGGGGTTAAATAATAAGAGTCCAATATTCTCTTTATACAAGGGAATTTGCATTTTTTTCTAATTTGTGTTTCAACTATTCAACATATGCAAATAGATGGGCAGATCTTAAAGCAAATATTCAATCCAGTAGTAACTGCTTCAAACCCGATAGTGTGTGCCATGTGGTACAGGTGTTCAGGCATAGCTGATCCAATCTCACAGTCCATCAAAGTGGAGAAGTGGCTCACACATGTTAAAACAATGAACCGGTTGATTCTTGTTACCTCATTTACAATATCATGCTTTCTGGATGTAAAATATCACAAATTTTGTATGTGCACAATTTCATCAACAGTAGAAACACAAATATTTTATTGAGTCATAAAATAAATGTATTCATAAAATAGTAAACTTATTTACAACGAAGGGGTTTTTGAAACCATAAAAGCCTCACTACAATGGTCCAACTTTTATCATTTAGCTATAATTTTCTTATTAATTGACTGTTTTTCTTATTCATAAATGATTTTTTTCTCATTTAGCTATTGTTTTCTCATTAGGGCCTAAGTGATCTTTTTCACAGTTTTTACGTTATTTTAGGATGTATTTGGTTTATCTTTGAAATTAATAATCAAGTGCCTACTGTGTAGCTTTTACTTTCATAGTGAAAATATATTGACACACAAGCATTTACCTATAAAGAGTAGAGTATCTTTTAGTTTCTGTGTCAACTGACTTATTTTTGTGAAATGTATATTTGCCATTACTGATGGCATTTCAATTATTTTGAAAGTATTACAATCGTTACAGGTATTGGAACAAACCCTTTCTAGACCATATTTTTCCCATGGACAATCAATCAGCAAGCAGATGAACAAGAATTCACATATTTTTTCACTCCCACAGGGTGTGCTGGTTGGCACTGCTACGCCCCAGCAGACCATGACCTGGCTGCAGAACAACAGATTCGCCGCGTATCTGCACACCTTCGCCAGCTTCTCTGGGGCCGACCTGATGCGTCTGTCGCGCGACGACCTCATCCAGATCTGTGGACTGGCCAATGGCATCCGTCTGTTCAACGGACTCCACCCCAGAGCCAAGTAAAGCCCAGTAAAACAATGTCTTAGTCTAAATTATTTGATTTCTATCACATTTCATAAAATACCCCCCGTCGCAGCAGACCTGCGTACTTAGCGAATTTCCAAATTAGTAATATTAATTTTGACCAGCTAAACATGTAAACAAAATTTCATCACGTGCTCATAAATAGGGAAATAAATTAATGTCTATTCTTAAGATAATTATATGGAAAGAGTATGCAGGTATGCTGCCATGGGGGACACTAAAAGTAAGTTTTTAGCATAGAAAAAATTTATTTCGACCATATAAAGCCATATAGTAAGTTTCATCAATATCTGTCCATAAATAAAAGAGTTTGCCTATTCTCCATAAGATTAACATGGGAAAAGAGTATGCAGGTTTGCTGCCATGATAAGTAAAAAAACCGAGATTTTTTGCCTTAAATGGATGAATCTCAACAAAATGAAGCTAAATACCAAGTTTCATCCAAAAATATTGGTTAATAAGTGAAATATTAACACATCATTATCCTGCATAAGATTAACATTGGAGCCCCAAAAAACAATGTACTGTCTTTAGACTTTGTAATATCTCGGTAACCAATAGAGATAGAACAAAGCTTCAAAATACTAAATTGTGTGTTTTTTTTTGAGCTAAATCCAATGGTCAAGATAAAAGTTTAAAACTTTTAAAATTTACATATATAAAATGCAAAAAACCCATTTTTGGTGTACAAAACCCCCCAAAATTACCCCTTCCGGTAGGTCGATATGTCTGGTTTTCGAACTCATCCGAATAAACGTTGGATTACACATCTCTACCAAATTTGGTGTTGATCGGACCATTTTTACGAGAGTTATCGTGTCTAGGGACACATACATATATATATATACATATACAGGGTGATTCAGACCACCCGTCCACTATTTATAGCAGGAGAACGGTTTGAGATAAAATCATGAAATAAAGTTTTTTCCCACTAAATCACATATGGGCTTTCCAATAAAAATATTTTCATCAATGCCAGTATACAGGGTGTTCCAAAACTGGAGGTCATGGGTTCAAATCTCAAAATTTTCTTAAATAAACATGCAGATTTTTTTACATAATTTTAAACGTATTAGTCAAAGGAGCATTTTCGTGAAAACAGAATGAATTTATCTTTTTCCGTTTCAAAATGGCGGACATTTTTGTAAGAAAAATCAACATTTACGGAATACCCTGTAATTCTTTTATTATTTGTCATAAATGACTCCTGATTCAATATCCTTATTTGAAATGAGCTAAGCTTTAAAATGATATGTCACAAGACTACATTTATTAAAAAACTAAAAAATCAAAAATTTTATCATTTTGAAAATTTTAACTTAGACAAAACTCAACCATTCTAAATGTAAACATATGTCATATTGTATATCATCTTAAAGCTCTCATTGAACTGAGCAACTTTGTAATTTACACTATTACCGTATCTCTTGTGGTTTTGTAGTAATAACATAAAAATGTCATTTTCCCATATGATTTGCATGTTAATTGTTCAGGGCTTTATAGTATGGAAGTCCTCCTTTGATTGTTGCCATAACATTGAATTAACATGCAGGTTATACGGAAAAAATGCATTTTCACGTTATTACTACAAAACCTCAAGAGATACGGCAATAGTGTAAATTACAAAGTTGCTCAGTTCAATGAGAGCTTTAAGATGATATACAATATAACATATGTTTACATTTAGAATTTTTGAGTTTTGTTTAAGTTAAAATTTTCAAAATGATAAAATTTTTGAATTTTTAGTTTTTTAATAAATGTGGTCTTGTGACATGTCATTTTAAAGCTTAGCTCATTTCAAATAAGGATATTGAATCAGGAGTCATTTATGACAAATAATAAAAGAATTACAGGGTATTCCGTAAATGTTGATTTTTCTTACAAAAATGGCCGCCATTTTGTAACGGAAAAAGATAAATTCATTCTGTTTTCACGAAAATGCTCCTTTGACTAATATGTTTAAAATTATGTAAAAAAATCTGCATGTTTATTTAAGAAAATTTTGAGATTCGAACCCGTGACCTCCAGTTTTGGAACACCCTGTATACTGGCATTGATGAAAATATTTTTATTGGAAAGCCCATATGTGATTTAGTGGGAAAAAACTTTATTTCATGATTTTATCTCAAACCGATCTCCTGCTATAAATAGTGGACGGGTGGTCTGAATCACCCTGTATATATACATATATATATATATATACATATATATATATATAAATTTTAATGACTATTATTTTTGGTCTCTGGGCACCTCAAAACGAAAAAGTAACATGGTCCCGGGCTTATGTCTTACCATGAGACCTACGGTAATAGCTTATTCCCTATGGGAAATTCGCTAAAAGAGGCAAGGATATATAAATAAACACAACTACCCACTTTTGTTGAAATACTCGGAGATCATAATCATTCTTTGAATAGCCCAGTCAATTCCGCTCATATTTGTTTTTTAACAAGGAATTCATAAGTTCTTTTATTAAAATTTTTTTGTTAAATTTTTTATAGTTGATGGGCCATCATAAGGTGTGCATGTTCCCTAAGTCCCAAAATAACCTGCTTTGAGCCTTCCAAGATCCCACGATTTAGTAAAAGTTTCTTCACATAAAAAATGCTAAAAAATAAATTTTTTAGCAGTTAAAGAAAATATGAGATCTTATTTAACTTTGTTCACAGTAAAATAAACCAAAAATAGTACTATTACTACTTTTTATTTACAAGTTTTAAAGCATATGAGTTCGTTAGATGTTGAGTAATGGCTCAGGTACTCGACAATAGTCATGACTAAGTCATGGCAATAGTCACAAGTCATGAAAGAGAGTGTTGGCAGCGTGTTTTTTTTTTTATTATTATTTTTTTTACATTTTAAAATCTCTGATGTGTTGAGAGCAAATCTGTATCTTTGAAGCAAAATTAAGAAAGTGGTTTTCTTGGAAAGTTGTTAAACATTAATTAATTACAACAAAGAGTTAAATTTATGGTTGAGTAGTGGTAAAAACGAATAGTAAAAAAAAAATCCCCGAGTCGGAAATAGAAAGCAAAGGAGTTTTATAAATTTTGACTAGTTGTTAGAGAGTGTTAAGCTTTCTAAAGTGATTATTGAATCATTCTCATAAACCAGATAAAAATCTATGGGCTCTTTTTATTTGGAGATTATAATTGATTTAATCTTTGATTGATTCTAGTCTTCAGCATATGCTCCCATATTAAATTTTTTGTGCAGCAGAATATATTTTCAGCAAGTCTGCTGATACTCAGATGATTTTTAACAACAGCTGTTTTGTCTGCCTCTACATTGTAAAAGTTGTGGCAGAAATAATTTGGCTTAATTCATTTTCTAGAAATGTGCATTCCAAGGTGATTCATAAATTTTTTCTGTGAAAGAAGTTGATAAGAAGTTTTAAATCTTCACAGTATTGCATACCATTCATTGAGCAATTATAATTTTATTTGTTCAGAGTAAAATATGTTAAAACTGTAGAGTTTTGAGGAAGAAAAAAGGCCTACACTAATAATTCATTGTTTGTTGCCCGCTTTCTGTGTGGATGGATCGGTTGACGGTGTGTGTGTGTGCGCGCAGGACGCTGTACCTCTGCGTGCAGCAGTCGCCCGTGGTGTACCAGGCCGTCTACTTGGCGACGCTGACCGGCCGGGAGATGTGCACCAAAGTCGCAGCACTCATGGGGCTCTCGCTTGCTCAGCTTGCTCACGTCTACATGCAAGGGCCCAACGGCATACACGTTGTTGTTACTGACGAGCTTGTACGCAACATCAAGGACGAGTCCACATTCACCACTGAAATCATATCCGGTAAGTCATCGAGTCTAGCAATATACCTTTTCCCATGGTAATCCCATCAGATAAATGCTGCCTTAAACCTGCACACCAATTTTATTGTAACTTGTAGGTTCCATTCAAATGTTTTTTTTTCTTTGTACGCATATGTATGAACTCAAATAGAATTGTCGTGTTTAAAACTGATTTATGGTGGCGGGATATCTTGCAACACATATTGTTAAAGTACCACCCCTTAAATTTTGTCACTCTTGTTTGCAGCCTTTTTATTCTCTTGTACGATGTTGTTGTACATGTTATATTGATTTGTCAACTCATTTCTTCTTCTTTGTTTTACAGATCAGTCAGGGGATGGACTCTGCCTGCTGCTGAAGCCCCCTCTCCCTCATTGAGACGAGAGGAACGAGCTTCGCCTTCGCCACCCGACACTAATTTCTACATTCACACACAAGCACGAATTCCCATATCAGCAAAGCTGTTTGTACTTGCCCCCATTGTGTCTTGCCCTGTTTAGTCTGACAGTTAAATAAATCCGCTTCCGATAGCTATACTACCCTTAGCAAAACCAAGAAGATAGAGGCATTGTTTTTCATGTAGAATCCATTCCATTATTTTCACTTTTATTTGCTGCTTCCTTATGTGATAAGGCTCTATATTTACTTGCGTTAGCTTTTATCATTCTATTTCACCTAATTCTCAAAGGGTTTATGTAATGTGTTACACAATGCATGTGTTATTTTCATAGTTATCTACAAGAATGTTTAGTTACAGTTTTATTTAGAGTAATATTTTATCAATTGTTGTTGAATATGATATATTTTATTTTCTGTATACAATTTATCTACAAAGTTAAAGTAGATAGAGGTTTGTGATTATTTTTATCTTCGTATCGTTACAGATTTCATGCTTCTTTATCACTAACATTTTTAAGTGTTTTGATTTATTTTTATAAGGAGCATCACAGCAAGTTACAATAAATTAATTTTATGAATTGCTCTTTTACCCACAAACATTCTACTCTTTATTAGTCTTGTTCTTTCTTTATTAAATCACCTTAACCTAATCTGAACATTAGCTTAATGCACAAGTCAGGGTAGATTTTTTAAAATGAAACAGACAAGAATAATTCCTCTAATGAATGAGAATTTAACATCTTCAAATTACTCTAATCATTAATTATGAACATGAAAAATGATCGTTGAGTATTGTGTTGTATCATATTAGTACATAAAATATATTTGTTCATGTTGATCTGTATTTTTCATTTAACTGCAGTTGTGTTTGATTTTCTATTTTTGGAAAAAAAATATATTTTGTACTGTGATGGTTCTTTGTATTGTTTTTGTTATTGGTTTTTAATCAAGTATTGGTAGGTAGTTTGTTTAGGTAAATATAGTTGATGAAATTATTATTATTATTTTTTTTTTTAACATGATACTGTACTATATTATTTACTTTCTTTCTGCATGTCACTATTAACCATATAGTTTAATTTTCAAATAAATATAATCATTGAAAGTTATTATGTTCAGAGCTTTGAAGACAAGTAGTCAATACTGTACACCCAGTTATGGCAGATACTAAGAATGTGTCATCATCAGTTGCTCACATTTACTGCATGCGTTTTCAGGTGGTTCATGCCACAAGGAACTCACATTTGGGCTTTGTTCCTGTTATGATTATTGGTAACTGGGCTCTGCATCTGAAGCAAAATGACTTAGGATGCATAGTTTAGGGTCTGCTGGTTGTATATTTTCAATTTCTTCTTAAAAAGTCAGCTCGTTAACTTTTGCTACCAGGCCCAACCCCGATATCAGCAGTACTTTGTGACCAATAGCCTCGGTGAGCTATTTGGCCCCACTCACAAACTTTAGATTTATTCTGATATATACCAGCATGAGTAGATGTAGGCGATACCCACCATAGTACAAATAAATATTACATACCTAGTGTATTTATTTAGAATAGGTGCTTTTGTGAAGCTTCATAGGCCTCCATAGCTATATTATTTAATGTCAAGGAAAGAAATGTGTTTTCATGGCGGTGTATAGAACGGTCAAATAATTGAAATCTTAAATGATGATTGACAAGAAATTAAGCAGGTGTTAATGGATTTGAAGTATGATTGAACTATTCGATTTTTCAAGGAGGGAAGGGATTTTTGACAAAAGCATCGTTGACAAAGCCATGACTCGATGGCAGAGTGTATACTTGATATCTATGCTTTCAATGTATCTAGCTCAATATTATTTGGTAGTCTAGGTATCTGTTTGTTTGTGTAACACTTTATGTTCAATAACAGCAACAGGTAGGGTTAAAATCTATGTCATGGTGACTCAAGTGTTCTGAGGTAGGGAAAGCATGTTTTGTGTAATATTGTTGATATTTTTAAGCATTTTATTTAGTTTTTAGGCCTTAAATATAGATTGACCCTCATCAGGTATAACCTCTTGACTCGAAGAAGGTCTATAGTACAAAAGTGCTTATCTCAAGAATTTAAAGGAAATATACCATATAATAAATATATCACTAGTTAATAATGAAAGGATGTTGCATGAGATGGTTTAGGTGGGTGTAAATACAAGCTAATATCTTAAATTGAAGCAACAGTGGAACACATATTTTCATATATGTCATATATTTTCACATATATGTCATTCTCTAGATTAAATAAATGGAAAAAGTATAATTAATCAGTTCTCTATGCCTTAACAATATTAAAATTGTGTTTTATGACAGTATGATATAAAAAGTTGTCAAGAGCATAGTTAAAAATTATTTATTCAAAAACTTGAGTTCATAAACCTATGATATTTTTTCATCTAAAGTGCCTTTTACCTGCTGATGTACTCTTGTCAATAGTACCGTACTGTTACTATAGACAAGATTGTAAGTAAGGAAGAATTTATTTATAGTTTTACTATGCTTTAGATATTAGATCTATTTTAATATTAGTCCTTAAATGTAATCAAATTAAAGTGCCTGAACTGTAGTTTACAAGTTTGTAAGCCTTCAAGCTTTTCAGCTAATTAAACTAATTGTATATTAAGCTATTAATTTCACAAACTTTTGGAATTGATAGTTAGCAATCATTGTTACACTTAAACCATGGTGGGGCAGAAATATTTTAAGGTATCATTGAGATATATTGGTATATTTTAAGTTAAAAGTGGAGCTCAGTTTGGAATAAAAACTGCTGAGTATAAAACTTTAGGGCACTATTTATTGTTTCTTGTTTTTTTTTTTTTTTTTAGGTCGAAGTTTTTGTATTATACGAAGGTGTCATGGTCCGGTGTACAACTACTCGGAGAATTCGTTTTCCGTTGGGCCCCACTTGTTTTTGAGGTCGCAGAAGCCTTTCGGCAGCTTCTAAGACTCCAAAAACAAGTACAGCCCCATAGACCACAAGCTCTCAGAGTTTGTCAAAGTTTTTTTATGATTTTTTTGTACACTTGCGTAAAATATCAATAAAAAGTTTCGAAGTTTAAAAAATGTTACCTCATAGATTGTCAAATTGAGATTTATTTACAATATATCAGCATACTATTGTAGCTCTGATGAAGGGTTTTGTTTAATAATCACTTCAGTTTAAACACGTATATTATATTTTTTATCTTAACAATTTGATGTGATATTTTTAACTTCATTTTATTTTGGATATCATCTGAGCTTAGCTGTATCTCGATAAAAAATTTAAACTCAATATTAGCTTGAAGACACGTTGGCTGTGTAAAAGAGATTTGGATAATATTTTTTAACCTTTGTGTTATGTAAGAGCAGCTAGCTTGTAAAAGAATGTTGTATCAGAGTAAGTTGTTTTGCTTTACCGTTATTAAATTTATAGTTTAGCTGTTTCTCTTTGTTTTATTTCAAAACCTCTTGTTATTTTTTTCTTATTGGTACCAAAAATTAATGTTATTTGATAAATTTAAAGTACACTATCACTGTAGAGTATCAATGGGTCAGTTGTCAAAGTTGGTTGTCAGTTTTAACCCCGAGAATTAAATGTCATGTCGGTTTTCGTTAATAAGGTTCTTCTTACTAACAAATGATAAAAAGGTAAACAGAAATCAATTACGAGGGCTATTCAGAAAGTAAGGAACGTTTTGGAATATAAAAAAAACCAAGTAAAGGAAAAAAATTATCGTTTACAGTTTGAAGAGCAACTAAAATACTACTATTCTACACAGTCCCCCATGAGATTAAGGCATTCTTCGTACCTGTGAACAAGCTTTGCGATTCCCTCTTCATAGAAATATGCCGCCTTTCAATAGGCTATTCAAAATCCGTAACAATCTGTTCAAAATCCGTAACAATTTCAAACAGCAAAGTCTGTGAAACTTGAGGAAAAGATCATGAAAGCTCCATTATGGTGAAGCGGCGGTTTTCACGGATCTTCTCATCAACTTTAGTGACCAGTTCGTCAGTCACAATTCTCGAGTGTCCACTCTTCTACTCATCATGAACATTGGTTCGGCCATTTCTTAACTGAATATACCACTTACCCACAGAACTTTCATTCATGACTTTTCCCATACACCTCGCACACTTGTCGATAAATCTCTACCGGTTTTAAGATTTTTGCCAACAAAAACTGTGTTAACGATCGCACTTTGCAACTGGCAGGATTTTGTAAAGGAGCGGCCATTTTGAATGTAAATATAAAGAATACGGGCGGCGTGACGATGCTCCTAGTGTCACGGCTGGATAGCCACTGAGGCCCCGAGCGCTCTCATAGCCAAATATAGGCCATACGCGCGTGCCTAGCGGCGTAAGACAGAAACGTTCCTCACTTTCTGAATAGCCCTTGTATAAAGGGTCCACCGTTCTAGGAAAATTACAATACAATTGTGGTATGAGATGATTGCGCATTTAAATGCTCTATATTTAGCATCCGGCCAGCAAGGATCATTTATCGGCTTTATGTCTGTATCGGCTCCCTAGTTCCCGATAATGAATGATCTAAAAATAACTCATGTTTCAACAGGTCGATCATATATTTCCGTAACAAGTCAAATTCAGTCACTTGCTCGTGATATTTCTTGCAGACAGTTTTTAACGTGCTATCTTTTCTAATTTTGTTACTGGACAGTTTGTTATACCAAAACTGTCGGTTAAATTTATAGCATTAGAAACAACTGATTGTGTTGCAACAATTTTTAAAATTTTCACTTTTATTGATTTAAAACATATTTCTGGTATTATTTAGTTTAATTAACCTTCTACTGAATTTCACTATATGCGCTATTACGGTTGTAGCCATAGGAAGACCTATGTTACTTTTTCATTTTGAGGTCCCCCGAAGCCAAAAACACCATTCGTTCATTTTCATGTAAATATAAGTACTCAGCCTACTAGCAAGCCAAAATAAACAAAAAAATCATATAAACATGTGTCCCAAAATACTTCGTTAAGTTGCTAGCCGCCATTTTGTTTTTTTACACTTAAGAATTTTTATTTCCTGTAACGAGTTCATGTTTGGTATGTCTTTTTATCACACCAATTCTCATTTTCAGGAATAAATTTATTTTTTCCTATATGTACTTCAAAATGGCGGCCATTTTAAATTTTTAAACTCAAAAATCTTAAAAAAAGGTAAATTTTATAAAAAATTTACTAGGGATAAAAAAGTGGACAATTTACAATTTTCTCATTGTAGTAAAATATTTGCTCCGTACTTTTACAAAGCTTGAATATAATTATTTACTCTATTATCATGTATTTATATACTTTATATAATAGAGCTACTCGGTAGCTCTATTATCATGCTGGACTATTCGCAGGCCTTTGACTCCATAAGCCACACTTTACTCCTCGCCAAACTGAAACATTTTGGTTTTCAGGATAGCGCAATCGCTTGGTTCCAGTCGTACTTAGAAGAAAGACTACAGGTGACTAGAGTTGGTGCCAATGTTTCTCCATCCCTTAAAAAAGTTAGGGGAGTGCCACAGGGGACTTGTCTTGGGCCCATTTTATTCACCCTCTACACTGCCGATCTATCGAGCTGCGTGCGCTTCTCCAATTTGCACGCCTATGCTGATGATTGTCAGTTGCACATATCTCACGACATAAATTCAATGGACCAAGCGATTAGAAGAGTGAACTCTGATTTGGCAGCTATTAATGAGTGGTCGATGAAACATGGTCTCAAGTTGAATATTGATAAATGCACAGTTCTCCACATTGCCCCGCCCACTATTCTCCAAAGAATCCTTGATGGAGACGTGCAAGTTAAACTTGATGACATAGATTTGAGGGTGAGCAACACTGCTAAGACTTTGGGCGTCATTCTTGACAGTGGTCTCACTTTCACTGATCACATCACTCACGTTTCTCAGCTGGCTTTGGGTAGACTTCGGGGTCTTTACAGATGCCGGTCAATTATACCTCAGGCAGCCAAATTGAAGCTGGTTCAGTCTATTGTCCTTTCAGTGCTTTACTATTGCTTCCCTGCATACGGAAGCAAACGGCATATGTGTTTTGAGGAATCATATTATTTGTGTGTTGAGGAATTTACTGATCTGTGTTCAAATATGTAAAGATGGGAGAGGAAAAAGTGTGAATATGTATATATATGTATATGTATAATATCTGGATCTGGAAAAGTTACAGGTTACATTTTTTGTAGTATTTTTAGTTTTTTTGACGCATTCTTGTACACTTTGTTGTATGTTTGAATAAAGATTGATTTGACTTGACTTGACTATATCCAATGAAGAAATGTGCAGAATCCAAAGGCTACAGAATACCGCTGTGCGATATATCTATGGCCTTCGGAAACGAGACCACATATCTGCCTTTGCGAGTGCTGCCGGACTTATGCCATCAGCACTCTATGCCGTATGCAAACATGCTCTCTTGTTCATAGGGTATTGGTTTCAAATGAGCCAATTTACCTGCTAGAGAGGCTTGTTACCCGTGATCGAATGTCTCAGCGCCACACCCGACAGGACAAGCAACTTCACTTCCCAAAAGTGAAGTTGGAAATTGGGCGTAGAAGTTTTGCCTATTTTGGGCCTAATTTGTATCATGACCTCCCCTGGGACCTCAAAGAGTTGGGAGTCCATGCCTTTAAAAAAAAGATTAAAGGACTTTCTTACTTAAATGTAAATCCTCTGTATTATTGTAAATATTGTTTGTACATATTAGTGTAATTTTAGTTAATGTTAGATGACAAGAGTTATTCTGTAAAACAGTATATGTACTGAGAACCGCTCAAAAATAAAGGCATTTTTATTTATTTATTTAATAGAATTTATCTTCTACATTTGATAAAAAAGTGTATGAAATCACATTTTACTTAATTTATTGAAACAATTTTAATTCAATCCACAACAGGGTTGCCACAGACATTAAAAGTCAGGAATAGTCAGGATTTTTGGGTTTAGGTCAGGAAATATTTGAAAAAATGCCGAATGTCAGGAAAAAATAGGAAAAAGTACTGAAAGTCAGGAAAATTTGCATTGGCACAATCCGACCGTCTTGATTTTTGATTGCCCCCATAAATTGGAAGTACTAATTAATGGGTAAAATGTATTAATTTTTTACATTAATTACCTATGAATAATTTAGTGAATAATGTATATTATTGTTATAATGTTAGTTTTTACATTATCATTATAACACTGTTTTATTTTTAGCAATGACTATTGTAAGGGACCTTTTATTTATTTACATGTGTTTTGGTATGAAAGTGTAGCACAGCGTTCTTAAAGTTAAGTTCGAAAACCAGGTTGTTCAGACCATATTAGAACAGGGGTTATGGGGATTCAAAACGGTCAATATAAGGTTTTTTATCTTTCACCCTTAATTTTTCAAATTCATCAATTTTTAATGAGATCATTCCAAAGGACTTTAAAAACAAATAATTTAGTATTTTAGAATCATTTTCTTAGATTGGCTGATTATAGAGAATTAAAAAACAAGTTTTCACGTTATTCTTATGGGAAACCATTAACATTGTATATCGTTTTTTTTGTTTTTTTTTTACATTTCTCAATCAAATTTGGTTTCATATCTTCATTAAATTATGAGGAACCAATATTTGGTCGAAATTTTTCATGGCTGCAAATTTTATATAGTAAATTCCATGGTGTTTTAATAAAAATAAATGTTTATTATTTGCAATACAGGGTCTTGACGTAATCAGCTGACCAGCTGATTTCCTACATTTGTCAAATTAATGTTTATATTTTGATATTTAAACAGATCATCTCTTTGCATAATGCTCTAGCTATGCACATTTTTCCATGGAACAAGAACAAATTAAATTTCAATGTATATATAGACCTGATTAATTCTATAGTATATGTAAATAAAATATTTTATATTTTCTGTTATGGATTACCGAATAATTATATTTAAACATAACCCCAATGGTTTACTAATTATATCCCCATATAAGTTTTATTTAGTTCCCAGCCATTGTAAATTCACAGAGTATGCAGGTCTGTTGCGACGTTTTTAATAAAAAGATGAGCGATGGGCAACTATGGGAATGGAGGAGGTGCATTAAAAAAAACGAGTATTTGTAAACCCCGCAGTTCCAAAAAGTCAGGAAAAATCTCTCAGATTGGTCAGTAAAAGTCAGGAAAAAAGGACTCAAAAATTCTGTGGCAACCCTATACAAAGTTTAATAGTAAAAAAGAATTTTTGATTGGATTTAATCATCGTGGAACTCAGTTAACAATGACGGGGACCAAAATAACTTAATATACATAGAAATCTTTAAACCAACGTTTTATGTCCATTATTATGTTTGCAATCATCTACATTAAGTATATCTGTCTCCTGCAAATCATTGGTGTGAGTAACACATTAAATATCACAAGTAGTTGGTAGTAAATTGCAATTAGAGTCTATTTTAAGATTTTTAATTTAGAAAGAGACAATAATAAAAAATAATAAAATAATAAACCTAAATTTAAGGGAGAATGAGTTTCTAAGTGGCCATACTTTTTAGGATTTTATGTTTCTTTTCAATAAAAGTAACAATAGTTTGGATACTATTATGTTAACATATGTTATGCATGAATGTGATTGGCTGAATGGTCGATATTTCCTTTCAAACTTTAGTTACTTTCAATACTTTCTGTTTTTACATTAATAATCATAATTAAACATGTTTATAAATTGATATTATTTTGTTCCTTATGAAATTCTGCAATTTTTGGGGAACTGTCAGCCTAAAAACTTGAACAGTTATGATTTAATACCCAATCAAAAACAAAAAATATTTTATCCTCCACCTACTATCTAAAGCAATATTTATTCCTTGGAATAGAGTACTAAAGTACTAGTTTTACCCCATGTGACTTGGATACTTAATTTTTCTACCTAGGGAAAACTCAACTTTTTTTGTACCACGGGGCTAAAGTTAGTTACATAAGAATAACATAAAAAGAGAGATTAAAAAGAACATGAGTCACAGTCAGTTGTCACTTGTATTTGTTTTGTTACTCTTTGTTTACTAATAGCAGCTGGAGTATAAGCCATTCTGTCAGCAGTGTACACGTGTTTGTTTACATTTCGCTAGGGTAGCCTATTAACTTAAGGGGGCGGTCTACCCCAGCCAAAACAACAACAATGCCGAATGCCGCTCGCGGCCGTAGCGCTAGGCGAGTTTGATGGCTGCAGAGGTTTACGGGGATCGTGTTTTAAAATTAACCAATTAAGATAGAGATTGGCTGTTAACTTTTTCTAAAAGTAGAAAATATTATCTAGTCGGCTATCTTTTTAGAATTTTTAAATAAAATTTCTAATTTCAGTAATAACTGTCCAAAATCATCTGTTTTTAGTTTTGTAAATGCAGAGGTTTACGGGGATCGTGTTTTAAAACTAACCACTTAAGATAGAGATTGCCTGTTAACTTTTTTTTAAAGTAGAAAAAAGGATCTAATCGGCTATCTTTTTAGAGTTTTAAAATAAAATTTCTATTTTCAGCTATAACTGTCTAAAATCATCTGTTTTTATAGATTTTTAACTGAAATTTTCTATTGGTTTTAATGAACTAATTACAAAAGTGTAACAGAGGAAAATTAGTACCGATATTCTTCTTTAATATGACACCTTATTTATAGCTCTAGGCTTCATTTGACAGAAGATAACACGATTCTAAAAACCCCTGGCATTTGGGTGCGCGCCAGGGGTAGACCGCCCCCTTAAGAAGTCCCAAACCTAAGTGTAAGAATTTTGACTATGCTCAAATTCTGGTTTTTTGTGTGTTCTTTAAAAATGACATAGCAACTTGTGTGTTTTTTTATGTTGATGCGACTGATCCAGCTTGACGTAACAAGGGATCATATGAAGATAAAGTTAAATTATACTGTAGGCCTAAATGTTATTCGTGTAGGTGGAGGAAAAATGTTGTGTGCATCAAGGCACTAAAGTACTTTACTCCCTCAGGGAAATTGGTTTCCCTTCAGGGAGAAAAAAGTGTACTTTAGTCCCTAGAAGCACAAATAACTATTGGGCCAGGCAATTTAAAATTTTTTTTTCCTTTCGAGCCTTTTATCTCAGTTGTATTCTAAATTTTAACACAAAATAGCATTGAAACTGCTTTTAAATGTTACTAGCAAAGGCTACTGTTGCTCGAAATCGAGCAATTTATTTAATACAATACAAATGTTACTTTTAGCTCTAAATCAATCACATCCGACCAATCCAATATTGTGAATATCTTTAATCGCCGGAACTACATGTATTTACAGCTGGTTATTAACAGATGTTTAAAATGCTTTATTCAATCCCAATATTATTTAAATGGGAAATTTTGAGATTTCAATGGCGGGTAGCGTCTTTATTTTCTGTCCGATTCTAATCAGTTTTTGGCGGAAACAACTACAGACCAAGCCCTATCCAACGACACCAAAAACTTGAAAATTGGTTGAAAATTGTAGAAGTTCTCAAGACAAAAAAAAACCTTAGCGTATTAAATAAGTATAGATAATCTATCTAACTGTGAAATGTCCAACAAAATATCTTTGTTATTTTTCAAATTAGAGGCCGAAATGTCCAATAAGTACATTTAAATTAGTAAAAATTAAATTATTTGTTGTAACTTGAAAACAAACAATTTTCGGACCTATTTTTTTTTTTTTTGGCAATTTTTTCTTGTCTTGATGTGAGGAATCAACTGGTAAAGTTTGATACACTTATTGCAAAACACCCTGTATATGTGTCCGTGGTACTGAGAACTTTTGGCAGAGACCTCAGATCTTGATGAAATTTGATATGAAAGTGTAGGACCAGGTCTATTTTCATGAGTTCGTGAACCAGCATTATCGGGTTATGAGAACTTTAGGGCCTCAATTTTCAAGTCCTAGTTTGTAAAAATAATAAACTTATAATAATAATAATAAATTTTATTCCTCTGACAATAATTAACATTGTATGGGAATTTACATTTTAAGAAGAATTTACATAAAGTCTTTCCATCTGTTTCACAATAAAAAATTCACAATTCTGGATTTTTCAACAAAGATTTTTTGTTAATTTATTTAATAGTCTAAACTTTCTTCAAGTCTTTTCAATCATTTTTAAATTGCTTTTTCTTCTTACTTTTTTCTTCTTTCTTCCTTCTTCTTTCTTCATTCTTCTTTCTTCATCTCTACATTTAATCACATTTTTTTGCCTATCCCTTATTATTGTTTGGTTTTTAATTCTACTCTTCCTTCCTTGAACTTTCTTCTTTCTCTGGCGTCTCCTTTTCATTTTGGGCGTCTCACCGAGAACAAAACAGACAAGGACGAAAGATGTGTAACATTTATGATTTTATTATTAAATACAATTATGTAAATATTTATTATTTATGAATAAGTTAATTATTTATTAGGTTGTAAATTATCCATAAATATTTATTTTTCAATAATAATTATAATAATTTAATTAAATTTTATTTTGCTTATTAATTGGGAAACAATCAGCATCACTACAGCCCGGATGTTCTTAACAACTTGTTCATAACAAGGAAACACTGTTATTTTGGAATTCTTCAATAGGAAAAAATCTGATTCTAGACTCCTCCTAGGGCTAGACGGCAAGTTTGTACATTTCAATAATAACATTAAATATCTTGGAATAACACCTAGTGCAGAGGAGTTGAGATGGAATGACCATATTAGTGTTATCGCGCCTCATTTGTCATCGGTATGCTATCTGATTAGGAAATTGCAATACCTCGTAATTCCAGGATGTAATATTAGATTTCCTATGTTTGTTTTCATAGCATTATGAGTTATGGAACTATATTTTGGGGTGGCAGTGCTGATGCGGAAAGAATTTTCCTATTACAGAAACGAGCAATTAGACTAGTCAAGATAGCTATTATCAAGAAAGGAGCGTCTTACACATTATAATCCTTTTATTTCAAGAACTTCCCCACATAGCAGAGTATTTTTCGGCAAGGTTGCCATGAGCTTGTCAAAGCAAATTTGTCATAACAAATTTGCTAATAATTTTCATTAAATTAGCGTTATACATTTGCTTTAAAGCTGCCATGACAAATTTGCACCAACTTGTTTATGTATGCCACAACAACTTTGTCATGACAACTTTGTTATAATTTACATTAGATTTGTGTATCAGAATTTTTTCTAAAGCTGCAATGGCAAACTTTCCAAGAATAACTTCCCAGTCAACACATAATGTAAAAATAATGGTATTTTCATGTAAAAAAAACGCCAGAAAAGTAAAATTGAAAACGATTTTTTCACTTGAAAAAGATGAAAAAATATAAAAGTAATATAATGGTGAAATTCATAACGTTAGACGTTATTTTCACATTTTATTTTTACAATAATTTTACATTTGACTTCTTTAAAGATATATATTTAATTTTCTACAATGAGGGAGTTGCACAGAAATATCTCTATAGAACTTCAAAATCTAAGTATTTAATTTTTTTTTATAAATGTTAAACTAATAGTGTTTTTCTTACATAAAAATGATAAAAAAAAAAAACGTAAACGTAGAAAATTGGTAAAACTAACAATGTAATTTTCACATTTCATTTTAATCAATTTTTTACATTTACTTATAAACACTTATAAATATGAAGAAATCCTGTTTTATGCTGTTATAAATTAGGTACCTTATTTCATATTCATTCAATAATAAAAATATAAAAAGCAAATAACAAACCTAAGTTTTTTTAACAACACCCGAAAATTTTCAGTTTGGTTATAGTTACTTCAAGTTTGGGTCAACTTCTTGACTTTGACTTACAAACTTTGCAATGTACCAGCGAAGGCCGAGTTTTAAAAGTATAAGTAGTATATAAAGTCCTTATATAATTTATAGTTCAAATGGCTGAGGAGGTTAGAGCGCTAGGACAGTATAAGTAAGAGCTCGTGGGTTCAAATCTGGCTACGGACGTCATATTTTTGCTCTATTTTAATTTAAATGTTTGAAATATATTGGTTAGCAGGAATGCACTTATTTACATATACATGCAAAAATTAACTAAAGAGGTTATTTGCAAAATTGCTGAGCTAAGATGATGTTGAACATATAATTATATTCAATGTACCTACTGTACGTTGTAATCAAACATCTTTAATCTCTATGTAGTAGGCCTATGACTATTTTTTAGGACTTCCTGTTTTTGTCTCTCTCTCTCTCTCTCTCTCTCTCTCTCATGATGGTTACGATGTAGTTGTTCACGTTATGTCATTTATTTATCCACTGCTTTTATTGTTTAAATAAACTGTTTAAACTAAATGAGTGTATTATTACTCAATTTTTAATAGGTAATATGCCAAACCTATGCGGCAACTTTTCAGGTTTGCCATGACAACTTTGTTGCAAACTTTTTAATTTGTCATGGCAAAATAAAAAAAAATATGCTGCAATTTAATTTTGCTATCTGGGTCATATACCTGTACCAAAATGACGTCATGACCATTTAGCAGTTAGGCCTGTGTGCCTATAATCTAGTATGGCCTGACATGGTCCCGGGCTTAGGTCTTACCCATAGATATATACTAAACACCTGGATCGGTAACTGAAATGGCGAAATAGCTCTAAAAACGTGACAGCTTTCCCTACCACTAGCCAGTATTACCGCCGCTGCGCCGCCGCAGCGCCGCGCTGAATATCAGCTGGCATGATTGTTGTCGGTACGTCAGCTACATTCTTGTTTGTTTACATTCTTTTAAATGTTCAATTAGGCCTATAATTATGATGATGAAAGATGTTTTTGTACTGTGCAGCTTTTTTATGTATTAAGGCACATTCCAAAGGCTGAAATTTATTAATTTATAGGTAAGAAAGACTAAAAAACTACAGTATTAGTGTAGTTTAATTAATTAATTATTTTAAATTAGCCTACAGTACATAATTACTCGCACTGAGTTGGCAATACTGACCACGAATACTGGCTAGTGGTGGGGGTAACGGATCGTTTTCGCAACACGGAGTTACCGATCCAGGTGTTTAGTCAATGTATCTATGGTCTTACCATGGCTACTACCACCGCAATAGTATGTATTCCCTATAGGGAAATCTGCTAAAAAACAACAACAACAAAAAAACAGGACGACCAACAGTGGGGTCAACAAAGGAAGTAAGTATAAAGTAAGTGTGCAATCAATGAATTACACTAACTCATTACCTAGTAATGAGTCACCACCATAGATATAAACTAACACTTGGATCAGTAACTGAAATACTGACTGAAAAGGCGGAATAGCGCTATAAAAACCAAGCGGGTTCCCCACCACTAGCAAGGATTACCGCCGCCGCCGCGCCGCGCTGAATATCAGCTGACATGATTATTGTTGGTGCGTGAGCTGCATTCTTGTTTGTTTACATTCTTTTAAATGTCCATTTATAATTATGATGATGAAAGATGGTATGGTACTGTACAGCTTATGAATGTACTAGTGCACAGTTCAAAGGCTGCAATTTATCATTTCATAGGTAAGAAAGACTAAAAAATTTAGTATCTCTGTAGTATTTAAATTTTATTACATAATTGTATGAACGGTCTGGGCTTATAAGTACATTGCTACGGGGTTGGCAACACTGACCACGAATCCTGACTATTGGTGGGGGTCGTGGGGGTAACGGCTCGTTTTCGCAACACGGAGTTACCGATCCAGGTGTTAGTTTATATCCACGGTCACCACAAAAACTCTCCATCATCAAAATCAGTGCGTTCACAATCATCCACCACAAAGCGGTTTGTTAACGTTTTTGCCTGTCACATGACAAATCCTACAAATAGAGTGTCTGAAATTTGTCCCGTTATAGGTAAAAACGTAAACAAACCGCTTTGCTGTGGATGCTTGTAAACGCCCCCAATGTATTTTATCTTACTTACCATTGATTTAGTGTCAATAGTCAAATGGTACTCACAAGCAATCAAAGAAAACATAACTAAATCATTTCTAAATACTAGAAAATAAATGACCAATATTGAACCTTGCCATTGCATGGTTAAAGACCCAAGCCGACCATGCTGTAAGGTAAACAGTAAACTAGACGAAAGAACAACACTTGCGGGAATTTTTAGATGACACTGTGTACAATGGCGATACTTTGAGCACTCCAGAAATTAATTCAAATCTAATTGAAGAATCTGGAGAAACTCAAAGTAGTTAGTTAAAAATTTATCTTATTACAAAATGACACAAATAACAACATTTAACATTTTTCAATGGAACTCTAGGTCATTAAAGCCAAAATGGCCTGAACTTTTACATTTATTTGAAACAAACAATATACATTTAGGAGTAATTCAAGAAACTTGGTTTTCCAGTAATGACCAGTTGACTAATAAAAATTATAATTTTATGAGACTGGACAGAAAGGATGGATATGGGGGAGTAGCCTTCATTGTCCACAGGTCCTTAGACTGTAGTATCATAAAAGAATTAAACACCGATTCCATACAGTTATTGGGAATCAACATAATTAATTAAACACTCCATTGACAATATATAATATATATTGTACTAACAAAAATATCCACCAGAATTTTTGGTCCGAACACCTATTCAGTAACGATTGGGGAAATAAAATAATATGTGGCGATATGAATGCCCACCATATGATCTGGAACTGCCCTAAAGCCAATAGTAGGGGTAATGATATTGCAAAACATTATGGGAACTCAATGTTTATTTTACTCAATGATGATTCTTATACAACCACACCCAATTTACATGGTCAACAATCTACAATTGATTTGAGTTTTGTGACACCTAATTTACACAGTAAACTTACAAAGTGGAAGGTGGACACTGATGCCATGGGCAGTAACCACTACCCAATTTTTATTTCATTTGAATTAGAGGTAGCAAACAATAGTTATTCTAGGGCCTCCATCAGAAGAAATTTCAAAAAAGCCAATTGGTCTTTATATGCAGAATATATTGAAAATAGCATAGATCAAGTAAAAGAAATATCTCCAAATGAACAAGTGGACACACTAATAGATGTTATCTCAAACGCTGCTTACAAAGCCATCCTAAATATTAAACCTCAACCTAATATTTTAACTAAAAACAATAAGGCATTTAAAACTAAATCATGGTGGAATCCAGAATGTTCAAAGGCTGTTGCACAAAGAAGGTTAGCTTTAAAAACATTCAAACTTAATATGAATCATTATAATTACAACAACTATCATAAAGCTCAATTAAAAGTTAGAGAAGTAATTCAGGAGGCAAAAAAGCAAGGCTGGGCCAAAACTTGTAGAAAAATTGGAAATAAGAAAAATGTGGAATACGCTTGGAAAGTGGTGAATAGCCTTAAGAACTCAAGGAAAATATATGACAATGGAGATATGCAAAAAAAAAATCCTGATCTTGGAGAAAGATTCATGAAGAATATTGTACCTGACTATGCCCCAGATATCAGAGAATTAACTCAACCCATTATGATGAGTAGCAATCATTTACTTGAGCAAGATTTTCAGATTGAGGAATTGATTCAAACATTACAAGATAAACATAGAAATACCACTCCTGGTTTGGATAATATATCTTATCTTATGTTGGAAAATCTACCAATGAAAGCACTAGATTCTACTGAAAATTTACAATAACATTTGGAATAGCAAGATTAATATGCCTGAGGCCTTTAAGCATTTTAGAATAATTCCCCTTCTGAAACCTGGGAAGAATAAAAAAGAAGAAAGGTCATATCGACCTATATCTTTGATTCCGTGTTTGATGAAGGTGATGAACGCCATGATCAAAAGAAGACTGGAATGGTTTATAGAAAAACATCACTTAGTTCCGGAAACGCAATATGGATTCCGGAAAAACAAAGGATGTGGTGATTATCTCTTAAGTTTTATGTCAGATGTCTACACGGCCATGGCAAATAAAGAGTACACCATAGTCACTTCATTAGACATTTCAAATGCATATGATAAAGTATACATAGGCTACCGCAATTGTTAGGTAAAATGTATACACTCGGAATCCCTAACAAATTTATCCTACACTGTCAAAAATGGCTCAGGGATAGAGTCCTTACACTTACTTACCCAAATTACAGCCTTAGTAGGCGTACAAACAGAGGCATCCCCCAGGGGAGTGTATTAAGCCCAATTCCCAATTCTTTTTAGTTTATACATTGCAGATATTAATAGAAACTTACCTACCCAGATCAAATCTCTCCAATTTGCAGATGATGTTGCATTGTACACCTCTCACAAAGAGTACAATTATGCAAAAGAGAATATGCAAGATGCTCTTAATATCATTGAATACAATGCCAAATCCTTATTTTTAGGATTAAACCCAGAAAAAACTAAAACTATGACTATATCAAGACAAAGACTGGTTGGAAGAAACACGGCATATCTACAAGAATTTTACTTAGACAAGCAAAGTATACCATCTGTGAATAAAATTAGACTTCTAGGGGTGACTATCGACAAAAAACTGTCCTTCAAAGATCACATCGAAAATTTATATACTCAAGGTATAAAGGACCTCAACATTATGAAATCATTAGCTTGCGGAAGACATGGTACACACCCGGAGTTCATTCTACAGGTATATCACAGTCTAATGGATCCAAGTTTGACTACTGCTGTTATATTTATGGACATCTATCAAAGAGTGTATTAAATAAGCTAGATTTAATACAAAATTAAGCTCTTAGAATAGTTACCCGAGCTTTCAAAACAACACCAATAATTGCACTTGAAACTGAATGCTCTACCCTACCACTTAGTATTAGAAGACAAATTTTATCTGAGCGAATTGTGTACAAAATACTAACAGACATTACACAACCAGCATATCATAAATTGGCTTATTTAAATCTACTCACCAATATTAATGATTTCTGGAAATTCAAGTCAAAGCCAATGTTTATCACCAGTATCCAGAAAATAGAATGTGAATTAGACATTTGGAACGAAAACTTAGAACAGTGTACAAGACATTGCGATTTTGAAGCCCCACTATATTTAATGAATAGTAAACTACGTTTTATAAAACAATTGGACGAAGGAAATTACACTAAAATTAATAGTAATCCGTTGCTTCTGCGAAATGCCTTTTATTCAGATGTCAGTATAAACATAACCTCAAATGACTGTGTATTTGTTTACACTGACGGGTCCAAAACAGACGACGGAGTGGGAGCAGCCATACGGATACCATCGAAGAATGTTGCGCTTAAATACTATATAAATAAAAGGACTTCAAGTTATACGGCAGAACTGGTAGCCCTTTATAAAGCGGTAGAGCATATTATCTTACTACATGAGGATAATGTTATAATATTCACTGATTCACAAGCAGCTATAACATCCTTAGAAAGCGCCAATTCTGGTTTTGTAATTCAGGGGTTCGCCCTAAAGATTATCAAACTGGCCATTTAATCTGACAAACAAATCACGTTTAAGTGGGTCCCAGGGCATTGTGGTATTCGGCAAAACGAGACTGTCGATAAACTAGCCAAGGAAGCAATATCAACAGGAATTAGACTTCCCAATATTCATATTCCAGCAGATGACTTTAAAATTTACAGAAATCACCGAGCAGTATATAAAAAATTTCAATGACCAAATTAGAGATTCAAATAAAGCTAGGTGGTATAAAAATATACAAAAGGAGTTTAGGAAAACCCCTTGGTTTAAAAACGTAAAACTTAGTAGACTTGAAATAACAAACATAATATGTAGAATAAGATTCGGCCATGCTAATGTAAACACTACTCTATTTAGAATTAAAAAATATTTTACACCGTTATGTATAAATTGTACTGATGCAAAGCATGAAACTTTGGAACATTTGATTATGGAATGTCCTCAATTTTATTATGAGAGGAAAAACTGTCTCAGAACTGTAACGGAGGCTGGAAACAACTTAAACTGCATGACAACACTTCTTGATCTACTTCGGTCCGAAAAGCTACAGACATTGACTATTGATATACAAGGAGACGTTCCATCCAATGCTTTAAAGTGTCGCCAAACTAACCTAGCGCTACCTGTTGTAGGAGCGTTTAAAATAACGACCAATGCAGTGCTGCTCCCATGCGGCGCGCCTTGAACTACGGCAGGAACGTGAAGCAATCGGTTGCAACTGCTGGCAACGGCGACTAAGTTTCCGTCGCCGTTTCCGTGCCTCGCCGTCGTTGCATCGCCGCGCTGATGCCTAGATTACGTCTCTGGCAACCTCCACTGCCACTGCCATCAATTGCGAGCCGCTTCGCGGCGGTGTCGTTGCTGAGCAGTCTTTCAGATTAAACTGTAGCCTAATATTGCTTTGTTTGAGATGACGTTTATTGACTGTTATCCTAGTCTATGCTGTTATTGGACATTACAATAATTAATTTCAAAACACTGTTTAGATAAGTTTTAACTTTGCAAAACTAAGAACTTTTAATTTTACCTGCGGATGAATATAATAATTATACACATGCAGAATTATTAACAACGTATTTTTTTCATTCAAACGTTTAATGTTCTCTTATGATAATTCACATTAAATTAAAACAGTTAAATATAAATAAATTAAACGATAATAATTGTAAGTCTATTGAATTTTATTGTCATGGGGGAAAACAATAAAACTTTACTTTTTTAAAGTAGTCTCTTGAAATTCCATTGGGCCCGAGAGCTCACTGCGGCTGTTGAAGGGATTCGTCAATGAAGTATTGGAAAGCTCAATTTAATTGTAAACATGTGTATTGTTACTGTGTAACAAAATGAATATTTTTGACAACCTATAATTATGACTGACAATAACAAATACAATAACTTTAACTTTGTTTTATGTTTTCTAACACGAATAAATAAACCTGGATTTCAATTCTTCATAGGCCTACCCGGCGAAATTGAATTAGTTTCGGTATAGCCTAGTATTCTTATTCATGTTGGCTATATACTTTAACTTACTTTAAGCAGCAATGTAACTACGCTGATATTTAAAATACTTTGATTGATCATATTCTACTTTAATTTATTGTTCACAAACACCCACTCAAGGTTTGGCAAGGTTTCAATAAGGGGTGGCAGGGCAGGTAGCAGACCCGAGACGATGAGTCACCCTCGGACCAAGATCACCACGACTAGACTCTTTGTTTTGACATCGAGACCGGCCACCTGTCTTCCCTAAAAAGTGGGAGGGGGTTGTCAAAACAAACACTTCAGTCGTCATGTGTCTGCGGCGTTGACGGATCGAGTCTACGGTTGCCAATACTTTTAGTTACTACCAGTTATTCGTTGTGTATGCTCATCATTACGGTATTTCACCATAATATGGATTAGTTTTTAAGATATAGGTAAGTACTACTGTACACTCTCTTCGCAACTAAGCAATTTAGTTTGGATATTAATAAAAAAGTTAAACTTCATGCATGTATTGTGTAAAAATACTTTCTGTGCATATTGCTAACAATGTTACGTTTATTCTAAATCATTCCAACATTGTGATTATAAGAAATCACGCAATAACCAAAACTATACTTAAAAATTAACAGCTGTACACAATGTTTAAAATGGTCAACAAAATTCCAAATAGGTTGTAGATTAGAGTTCGCTACTTAAAAAAAATTCGACCATATATTAAATTGATTTGGACTCAATCAGTAACAATATATTTAACCACTTAAACATCAGTTCTTCCTATCAAGCATTTGTTATTTTAAACAGCTTTATAATAAATTCGAACAATGAAACTTTTACTATAACATTAACATTGAAACTTTGAAAGACTGTAGGGTATAGTCCTGGGGGCCACTGTTAATTATAATAGGTTTATACTACAAGAAACTACACACAAATATAAAATTTGTTAATTATTTTTCAAACTAATTAGGTACATTAGGTAATTAGGTTACAAAAACTGAAGCAATACAAATATAAGTCGAATTACAACATGTTTATATAATAAAATATTTAGAAGAAAATATTTCGGGCTAAATTTGAGTGGGTTGAAATAGATTCAATGCATATGCCTCATACCACGCATAGGACAGCTGATCACAAACTGTGAATGTTTATGTAATTTTTACTCTTGAAAAATTAGTTTAAAAAGTATTATAATCTTAAATATTACTAGCTATAATATTGACTTTCTTCATTCTATATGCCATACTTTAATCTTATGTCTTAATAACTCGCAATAGCAAATTTTGAAACTAAAAAGGTAAGAAAACTCTAATTAACCTACAAATCTAAATCAGGTTGTTTATAAACATAACTGAAAAGATGGGGAGAAGATCAACTACAGTTGAAAAAGTAAAGACGATACCTGAAGAACTACCATGCCGAAGAACTGCAACTAGAAGAAAGAAAGAAATAAAGGCAAACTCTCCTAAGAGCAAATTTACTCACAAGTTGACATCTGTTGGGTGCCAAATAACTCCAAGTGTTCATGATAGTGAATCCCAAACAGACATTTCATACAGTGGGACTGAAACCATGTTGTGGGACAGAATTTCATTTTTAACATTTCAAAGAAATAGTTTAATGGATAAAATGGAAGAACTCTTAGCTGAAATCGAGGAAAAGGAAACTCTGATAAATAATTTGAAAAGCTTAAAACAAAATCCATTTGATGGAAACAGTTCACAAATTCAGCTAAATGAAGTAAAAAATCATGAATGTAATGACACTCACAAACATGACAAAACTGTCAATGAAAAGGTAATTGGTACATTCCAAGATTATGTAGATAAGGAAAATCCTAAAGTAAAAGATGGTAAGAAGGCGTATCAAAGTAAAGAGAGATGTGATGATGATGACTTTTCCCTGAATGAAATTGACAAAGATGACAATTCAGTTGAAGATAGGGGAAATGGGGTATTTGAACATGTCAAGAGGAAAAATCATAAAAGAAATGAAGATAAGAAAGTGAATAAAAGTAAAGGGAAATATGATGAAGATGACTTTTTCCTAAGTGTTATGAACAGATTTGACGTGCTACGAGAGTTGGAAGAAACAAGCGTTACTCAACTCACAACTACAGTGAGCAGCCCTGATAAAACTCACTCAAACAAGTGCAGGACTCCAACCTCTCCGTCAAACGAAAGTAATAATGTAACACACAAAGAAGATGGACATGTTCAAAAAGTAAAAAAGAGGTTATTTATATTTGGAGACAGCCATGCTGCAAATATGCACATTTTGGACACATCCACGAGTGATTTCAGTCAAATATATGTAAATGCAACGTCTGGAGCTACCACTAATTATATTCTAGACAATGCTGAACGCATTACTAAAACAGACGACCTTAATAAAAAGGATATAGCAGTGATTATGGCAGGAGCAAATGACCTTACAAATGATGTTCATAAAAACAATCAAGTTTCTAACATGCTTCCTGGCAAACTACTGAATTTCGTGAAAATAAATCAACAAACTAATTGGTTGATTGCACTCATTCCCCATCGACACGATCAGCAATGGGATAGTAATATTAACGTAAACATCAGAAAGATTAATTAAACATTGATAAGGTTGAAATCTGAAGGTTTGAATGTGTTGGACATTAGTAGAATCGGAAGAAGAAACTACACAACTCATGGCCAGCACCTCAATGGGAGGGGTAAATTCCTATTGTGTGATCAAATCATCCAAGAAGCAGAAATCCTCCTTGAAGGTCATATAAAGACAACAAGTGTAAACAAAAACAGAAGTAGTTTTCGGAGACCAAAACGAGGGGAAACTGTAAATATCAGTACTAACCCCAACAGCACAGGGAGCTTGTTCCAAACTTGTTCCAAGTCCAACAAGCCAAGCTACCAAGCTTGGTTTAAGCTTGGGAAGCCAAGTCTATAGGCTTAGTTTGGAGTTGTTTTAAAGATCGAAGTTGGCAGTTCATGAGCTTGTTCCAAGCTCCCACTCCCAATCTCATTCCAAGTTTAAACACCAAACTCCCACCAAACTCAAATAACCAAACCCACTCTAAGCTTGTCCTGAACTCATTTTTAACTTGCTCCAGAGTTGCATTGATTAAAGATGCTCATATTAAGTTTAGTGGGAGCTTGTTTTAAGCTCCCATCAGGCTTGGTTTTAACTTAGGTGAGTGAACTGGTTTTAGGCTCATTTTAAGCTCATTTTATACTTGTTCCAAACTTGGCTAACCAAGCTTCATAAAGCAGGGCGTTACTAAACACATATTAAGTTTGGTGGGAACTTGTTTTAAGCTCCCATCAGGCTTGGTTTTAACTTAGGTGAGTGAACTTTTTTTAGGCTCACATTAGGCTTGGTTTTGATATATGTGAGTGAACTAGTTTTAGGTTTATTTTTGCTCATTTTATAGTTGCTCCAAACTTGAGTAAATAATATATATAGTTTGTCAAAAACCCATTGGGATGAATATATTTGTACAAAAATAAAGGAAATGTATTATTAGACATGTATTTCATTTGTACTGTTTTAAAATTCTTCTAAAGATGAGTCTCAAAAGTTTATTCATAGCCTATGAATGAGTCCAATATTTTCAAGTAACAAATGAAAAAAGTGAATCAACTGGGCCAACGCTTGCCATCTCCACCACTTCACAATTTATTTTACATATCGATTTATAAATTATGATTGAAATATTTAATGATTTTAATGGGTGTGATGTTGAGCAGAATAACTATAAAGTTAATATTTTGTATATGATAAGGTATAGGGTAATCGTTGTATTAACAAAATACCCTTAAAATTTCAACATAATATATTGTTATCAAACCTTACAGCATAAGATTCAAAGATTGTAGAGATGTTTTCAGAATTAATAACAGTAGCATAACCTTACTGATTGATCTGAAAAAATCCTACAAGCAAGTTGTTCGTTGTGAAAGCAAACAATACATTATTGGCTATTTACGATATTTTAGATTAATATTTACAATCAAAATCTTCAGCAATATCTCTTCGGAATTGTGAACTTAAATTGCATGGAAATGGCAAATGTTGGTCAAGTTCATACGGATTTGTTTAGTTTATTTGGAAATATAGAGGCTTTTAGATGAATAAACTTTTGAAACTTACCTTAACAAGAACTTAAAAAAAATAATTCAAACATAAAGGTAAACGCGGAATTATTTGTAGGTCGAACAAAATCTTGCACATCAACAAACGTGTTTTTCAAGATGTCTTGGCGGACGTCGTTAAAGTGGCGAGCTGTTGTGTAGGAGAGAAGACCGTTGGAGGGGGTTTGAAAACAATGACCCGGGACAGAGCGCATGCGCAGACCAGAATAAATGTTGACGTCATCACGCAGCTTATTTTAAACTCACTTTCGTGAGCTTGGTGTGAGCTTAGTTTATGGACTAAAAACAAACTTGGTAAACCAATTTTAAAATGAGCTCCGACCAAGCTTGGGGTTAGCGTAGTAACACAATTTCATTACACCAAGTTTATTTTAAGTTTGAAATGAACTCCAAAAACTAAGCTTGGCCTAATAAGCTAAAAATATTCTAAAACCAAGCTTAGTTTAAGCTTACGTGCTGTCTGGGAAGAGAATCACACAAAACCCGGTATCCTCTTGGTTGAGTCCGTCACCAATACAAAGAACATCAATGGCGATAACTCGAACTGGAAACTTTCCAGTTCAAAAACCCCCTGTAATTAACTCTCTGCATGACTTTCCAATTCTACCTATGAAGACGTTCGGACTTGGAGAAAATCATTTACATGGAATAACAAACACATACGGGTTCAGTACTTCTCCATCTCAATACCAACAGAGATTTTATGATCCTTCCTGTCTTCCAATGGCTTCACATCCAAGAACTGCTCTTTTTCACAATGACTATCGAAATCAAAACTGGGGAATCTATGACTACCAGAGAAAAATGAAACCCGTAGTTGCCAATACAACATATCCTATCAATGATTCGGTTTTTTAAAACAACCTAGCCTATCTTATAACGCCAATGATTTAAATTCAGGTACTACATTAGAATCTAAATTAGTAATAGTTCACCAAAATGCTCAGGTAGCAACAAATAAAGTAGAAGAGCTAGAAATAATTTGTGATGAACTTAAGCCAGATGTATTTGTTATCACAGAGCATGGTTTTAATGGTGAGTCAATCAATCTTTTTAAAATTCAAAATTATACACTAAGTACTGCGTGTCAAAGACAATATTTTAAATGGGGGGGTGTTGCCATATTCATTAAAAAAAATCTAAAGTTTATAACATATAAAAATATAAATATTTTGGAAAATGATTTTGAATTAACTGGAATAACAATCTTTAATAAGAATAATGAGAAAATTTTAATTTTGGGTTTATACCGTTCACCTACAGGAAATATTGATTCATTTTTCTTTAATTTGGAAGAGACTCTCAGGCAATTTATTTCTAAAAACCTACATTTTATTTTACTTGGGGACTTCAATATCGATGTTTTACAAACTTCTAAACCCGAAACTAAACTTTTTAAAGACCTATTAAATACATTTAATCTCAAGTGGTCCATAAATACTCCAACTCGTGTAACTGCCACTTCGGCCACTGCGATTGATAACGTTATTACTAATTTACCAAATGTAAGTGTATCTGTAATGTTAACAGCGCTGTCAGATCATGATGCTCAATCTGTTACAATCAATAACTGGAAAACTCTAAAAAATTCTCATGAAACATTAACTATCCGCCAAACGAATGAAAAAAATTTATCACGATTTTTAAACAATCTTTCAAATCAAAATTGGACATTCTTGGAAGAGTCATGCGATGCAAATGAAATGTATAACAATTTTAACAAATGTTTCATGAATCATTTAGACTCATGCTGTCCAATTAAAACTATCAAATTAATAAATAAAAACAAAAAAACTACTTGGATTACTAAAGGTATCAAAGTATCAAGATCAAAATTAAAAATATTGCATAAAAAATTTAAATCAACAAGTGATGAAAGGTTTAAAAATTATTTCAGAATTTATAGGCAAACCTATAGGAGAGTTATCAAAGCTGCAAAATCATATGATATTAGTAAAAAAATTTCTGAAAGTGATAATATCTCAAAAACAACTTGGAGCATTATAAATTGTCAAAAAAAATCCCCAGTAAAAAATCAAATATCACTTACATATAATAATGAAAGTATCACTGACCCACATAAAATATCAAATATATTTAACCAATTTTTTTCAAGTGTTGCTTTAAGTAGCACTACTACAAACCAAAATAAAAGAAATAATAAATATAAATTCAACAATTCTGAGTCTATGTTTCTTGCTCCTGTAACACCAAAAGAGGTATTATCTGTAATTCAATCTTTGAAAGAAAAGAAAACAACTGATTTACAAAATTTATCAACACAGCTTATTAAGCTATGCTCTAATTATATTATTGACCCTTTATCCAAATTAATAAATGCAAGCTTTCATGAAGGTGTCTTTCCAGAACTATTGAAGAATGCTCGTGTAGTTCCTTTGTTTAAAAAAGGAGATCCACATGAAGCAACTAATTATAGACCAGTATCCATTTTACCAGTATTTAGTAAAATTTACGAAAAGATTTTTCTAGACAGATTATTAGATTTTCTTATCAGGAAAAATATTTTATCAGATAGACAATTTGGATTTATACAAGGTAAATCAACAGTTGATGCAATTGTTGATCTGATAAATTTTATAGTGGAAGGTTTAGAAAATCATAATTTAACTATTGGAGTATTTCTAGACCTTTCTAAAGCATTTGACTGTGTCAAGCATGATATACTATTAGACATGTTAAATGATATAGGGATAAGAGGTATACCCTTTAAGTGGCTTGACTCTTATCTCTACAATAGAAAACAACAAGTTGATATTAATGGTATTTTATCAGAACCCATTAATCTCAAATTTGGTGTTCCCCAAGGATCAATTCTTGGCCCAATTCTGTTTTTACTTTACGTCAATAACTGTCAATCATCAATAAAATTTTGCCATTTGACACAATTTGCTGATGACACAACTTTGAGTATATCATGCAGAGACAATCACAGCCTAGAATTAGAATTATTCAATGATTTAAACTCGTGTGTTCAATTTTTTTCTGAAATAAATCTTAAAGTAAATCTTCAGAAATCAAACTATGTACATTTTTCAGCTGGTCTATTAGTTGATCAAGGACCAAATGTATTTATAGATGATTACCCGTTAGAGGAAGTTGACTGTGTGAAATTTCTAGGAATACTACTTGATAGAGGGTTGACTTGGAGTTTTCACATAGACCATGTTTCCTCTAAAGTATCATCAAATATTTATATTTTAAGACATTTGGCCAATTATTGTGATGTCAACATTTTACTAATTGCATATTACGGACTAATTTATACACACTTATCCTATGGAATTATAATATGGGGCCATTGTGCAGAAAAACATATTAAACGATTATTTATTTTACAAAAGAAAGCTTTAAGAATAATTTTTAAATTAAAACCAAGAGAATCTTGCAAAGACACTTTCAAAAGCATGAATTTACTTACACTTCCTTGTATTTATATTTTAGAAGCAACTCTTTTCTCCCGTTTTAAGTGCAAACTACAAAAAGGAAGTGATATTCATAATTATAACACACGATTTAATAACCATTTTAGACCTGAACAACACAGACTAAACATGTATCAAAATTTACCCTCCCATGCCGGTGCTAAATTCTTTAACCTTTTACCAGAAAATATCAAACAAGAGCAAAATTATCGTCCTTTTAAAAATAAATTAAAATCTTTTCTTCAATCAAACGCATTTTACAGTGTTGAAGAATTTATGGAACACTAGAAAAATTGAACTATTTAACTAATTAGATAAAATAAAAAGGCATTATAAGTTAGACTAGGTTGATTCTAGAATAAAAAATTTCTTATTTTTTTTTTATAATATTACAATTTGTTTATTAATAATTTTTTCTTATATGTATTTTAGGAAAATTTTCTGTATTGTCTTGGTCTTTGCTACCAACAATGAATGTTGTAAGGGCAAATAAATGATTATTATTATTATTATTATTATTATTATTACCACAATTCTCATAGATTCCAAGTAATAAAGAACTTTAAACTTTTTAAAAACTGTTATTTTTTTCACAAGTTGTGGGAGCTGTATTGTACAAAAAACATTAAATATCAGTATATGCAATCTCTGTGCTGCTTTATCAATGCTAGCAGTTCAGTAGCCTAAACTTATTAATTTTATGGGCTTTATATTTGTAGGTATATCATGAAGGAATTTCTTTGTAATTATGTATTTGAATTTGTTTCTTAATTTGTATATTTATATTTGTTTATATTTTATATTTGTTTTAGATTATTATATTAGATTATATTTGTTTATTATTTATATTTGTATACTTTATTTATATATGTATTTTAATACGGTATGATACAGTAATTAGTAACAATTAACCAGGGCCTTTGGGAAGGGAGGGGCAGATGGGGCACACTGCCCCAGGCCACATACGAAAGAAGTTCACATCTTGAATAGTTTTTAATAATTACTTAAAACGAATTCACTAGTTTTGTTCCTAGAAATTGTTAGGAACTACATAAAATATAACACACCAATGAAAAAATTTTTGAGTAGTTACCAAACCTTGTAACAATAATCGATAACTTTTAAGCCATTGTGATTTGAAGGGAAGCAGTGAACAAGCTATACCGACCGCAATCCACCTCCCTTCGCAACCTCGGCCGGGCCTACGGCTGTTTGTGCGACTGTGCAGTAACTACATCGTGCCGCTTGGTTCAAAAATTACCTGTATTAGCCGCGTCTGCACTGGCATGTGAAGAACATGTTCGCCGAACAAAGTTCTTCCGAACTTTTGTTTGTTCGTTGATAACCTTTTAAATGTAAATCATATGGCTATTAATTTTTTGTTACAAATGTTTATTATTTTTTTGTTCGGCTATTATTTTGTTCGCCGAACAAGTTCGACGAATGTTCGGCCAGTGCGGACGCTGATTTACAGTTTTTGTCGTAATTATTTTTGTCTTAAAATATCCATTAAAACGCAATTCTCACTTGCAACTGCAAGGGTTGCAGCTGAGAATGGCAAGTCAAAAGTGCCCCAGCAAAAAATGTAAAAAATTGTCGCCCAGATTGACACAATTCACCGAGATTATGTCGACCGGCGGCGTACAGACAATACCGTCCTCGTTGTAATAGTCGAAATATACAGGGTGTCCCGGAACTCTCTGGAACCCTTTTGTACATTTGTTCCTTGCATCGTGACAAGAAAAAACCATTATCCAAATAGGAGTCTAAAATGCTTCGTTTAGCCGCTAGCCGCCATTTTGTTTTTTACACATAATAAATTCTATTTACTTAACGGATGGTTGCATTAAGTTTATATTTGGTATGAACCTTTATCATACCAATGCCCATTTTCAGGAAGAAAATTAATTTTTTCCACTGTATATTTTTAAAATGGCGGCCATTTTAATTTTCCAAACCCAAATATCTGAAAATCGGTAAATTTTATAAAAAAATTACAAGACACAAAAAAGTTGCCTAATTAAATGATCTAACCAATGAAACCAAGTTTGTAAGGAACTGAAAACAAATAACGGAATTATTGCGATTTTTCTCCATAAAAACATTGATTTTGCATTATAATTAGTGCAAAGTACCAGGGGGACCGAGCTCGGTAAAATTATTACATTCGTTCTCATACAAAGCTCGTTTGCTCCGCTCACTCGCCCTCTTCCATTTTAAAGACGAGCTCGTTCGCTTCGCTCGCTCGCAGAGCCGAAGGGTACTTTGGTATAATTTTCTTAAACTACAGGTTAAATATGTAACACATTGGTTTATATTTACAGTTATCAGCTGATTTTTGTTCAATTAATCAAATCTCTTAAGGATAACATGGAAACTTTGAAGGGCTCTAGCGCAAAACCCCGATTTTTCCCAGCTATGAGACCAGCTCCAATCGATTTCTGGTGGCCAAAACCCCCATATTAATTAAAAAAATCAAAAATCCTTGGAGCGAAAAAAACTTTGCTCGGACAAACGGAGCTTGTTTTAGAGAATAAGATAAGATTAAGGCCATTTTAACAGAAAAATCGCAATAACTCCGTTATTTGTTGTCAAATAGTAACAAACTTGGTTTCATTGGTTAGATAATTTAATTTGGCACCTTTTTTGTGTCTCGTAAATTTTTTATTAAATTTACCGATTTTCAGATATTTGAGTTTGAAAAATTTAAATGGCCGCCAATTTGAAAATATACAGTGGAAAAAATTAATTTTTTTTCCTGAAAATGGGCATTGGTATGATAAAGGTTCATACCGAATATGAAGTTAATGCAACCATCCGTTACGGAAATAAAATTTATTATGTGTAAAAAACAAAATGGCGGCTAGCGGCTAAACGAAGCATTTTAGACCCCTATTTCTATGATGTTTTTTTTCTTGTCTCGATGCAAGGAACAAATATACAAAAGGGTTCCAGAGAGTTCCGGGACACCCTGTATAATATGAATTGTGTACAAATTCAGAATTGGAGTTAGTCGAAGGACTTTGCTAATTTTTAAAGGGAATTTCAGCTTCATGAAGACTGGTGTGACGAGTCGAAATCAATTGCTTAATTTCAGCGTTTTTATTTAAAAGAAATATTTTGTATGTCTTAATGATACCACTTTAATTGAAAATCATTCCACCTTAAAATGTGTTTCAATTAGTAAGTATAGGCTATGTCAGTTTTCCGTTCAAGTCATATTTATAATTTATTAATTTTAAAATTGTTATTGTCTGCATAAATCTCAACGACCTTCCCCCCCCCCCCTTTAAAAAAGGTGAGCCTAAATGGGGGCCTCACAAACCCTGCCCCAGGCCACAAAAGTCTCTTGGGGGCACTGCTATTAACAATCAACAGCATTTTTCCAATAGCTATTTTCAATTATTGGCATGATATGGGTGCAGTTTAATTTTCTTGAAATTATATATTATTAGTGAAACGTTATATGTGCATAAGAAAACTTTTTTTAATCCGTTAATATAAAATTATTTTTTATTTTTCTCCCATTTAGGTTTAAGTTCTGGCTGCCATGGCTTCATCCTCTGCTGGTACTTCCAAAGATGTCAGTAAATCAAACGTAAAAAAGTCCCGTATTAAATGCAGTTTCCTTGGATGTGATTTAACACAAAGTAAAAATCAAAACCTACATTTCTTCAAATTCCCTGTAAACAGACCAACCATATTGGAGCAATGGCTTGTGAATTGTGGCGATGAAAGAATAATCGATTTGCCAGATAAAACTCTGAATGCGAGAAAGGTGTGTGAAAAACACTTCGAGTTACATTGTTTTACAAACACCACCAAAAGGTTCTTGAAGAAGGACGCAGTCCCGACTCTATTGCGAGTCGACCACACCTTTCCTGAGGAGACCACAGGGCATCAGCCAACCCCTTCATCATCAACAGTTGGGGAACCACCAGCAACCAGCAGTGATAACCGTAGTGATGGCATATCAAATGTTAGAGACACCCCTCTCAGTCCCACTCTCAGACAACCAATAGACACCCCTGGTAGACCCACTGACAGACAATCAACAACATCAGTTAGACGGAAAATAATTGTTTCACCGAAAACTCCCACAACTCCCCAGTATAAAAAATATAGAAATGTAAAAAACCGAACACCAACCCCACATAAGAAGGTATTAACTCCTTTAAAAAGAAAGCTTTTATCAAAATTAAAAAGTTCAGAAAAGAAGAAGAAGAAGTTTCAAGCAAGAAACAGACGCCTTGCCGAAAGAAGGATGAAAATTACAAAATCTCAAATTAAATTGGCTATCAAACAATACTTGCCTTCTGTTGTTTATGATTTTGTGTCAATGCAACTAAGCCATGTTAACTCTCCAAAAAAACAGTGGAATGAGGAAGAAATGCGTTTAGCCTTATCAATGAGCTACATATCACCAAGGTACGTTTTTGGAATACAAACCTTCTTCATAACTATTTATGTGACATTCGCAGTTACACTATAATAACAGCTTGTAATGTTTTTACAGAATAATTTTTAAATATCGCATAAACTTATTTTGGAACAGTAAACACCAAAGTTTGATTGTAACATGTAACAACAACACCACTATAAATAGTACATTAAGATAATTATTTCCCTGCTGACAAATATGAATTAGAAGTAAATTGGAATTAGAGTAATTTCTTACTGAAAACAAATCACCCTCAATCATAATGTACGATGGAACAATCCTGAACAGAATTGCATTTAATTAGTTTCTTCTTTTTTTTTATATGTACATTTAAAACTGATACAATGGATTACGAGCGATGACACATCATTTGTTTTACAGTTCATGTTAAGTTCTCAAATGTAATTTTGGTGTAATTGTTATTTTTTAGATTGTATGAAAGAATGAGAAAAGATGGGTTCGCCCTGCCCAGCAAGTCGACCATAGCGCGATGGCTTCAAGAAGTTGATTTGAGGCCAGGAGTTTGTGCAGATTTAGTCAACACCATGAAAGCTAAAGTAGACTGTATGACTGAGTGGGAGAAGAAATCAGTCATCATGTTTGATGAGATGCAGATTAAGAGTAGTCTAGAATATGACCCTAGAAGAGATGTGGTTGAAGGTAATCCTACAATAATTTTTTTTACATTTTACACAAGATCATAAATAAATGGCCTCTTGGTTTCTAAACTAAAATTTGTTACCCATTTAAAACTATAATGGGTTTTGTGTAGCAAGTACAGTAAACTAATTTTATAAAGTATTAACAAAGAATCAATCCCGTAAAAGAAAGCATAAAATACAATTGAGATTCAAATGTAGTACATTTTTAGAGTCAGAGGCTGTATTGCCCGAAACCCAATCTGGCTTCCGAAGGGATTATGGTACTAGCTCGGCTTTGTTGAATATCACGGACGATCTGGTCTGTGCTAAGGATAGAGGCTGGGAGAGTCTCGTCACTGGCCTGGACTACTCACAGGCTTTTGATTCTGTCAACTTTGATCTTTTATTGGCAAAATTGAGGTTCTACCGATTTGATGATCTTTCTGTGTCCTGGTTCTCTTCTTATCTGAGAAATAGGTCACAACTAACTAGGGTGGATAGCCAGGTTTCGGGAAGTTTGCCTAAGGTTTCTGGCGTTCCTCAGGGAAGCTGTTTAGGACCAATCCTTTTCCTAATCTACACTGCTGATATTGATAAAGAACTTAATCATTGTGCTATCCATTCATATGCAGATGACACCCAACTGATATTGTCCTTTCCACTGTCTCATCGTTTAGAAGCATTTTCCCAGATGAATAGGGACTTGAAGAGTGTGAAGAAGTGGTCTGATGCTCATGGACTTCAACTAAATCCTGACAAATGTTCAGTATTACACATAAAAAATCCTTCTATCCATTGCCAGCTTAATACGAACAATAATATCCAAACAGTTCTTCTGGATGGTAAATCTCTACCTTTCTATGGCTCATTAAAAGTACTTGGAGTTCATTTGGACTGCAGGCTTAAATTTTCTGAACATGTGAGACATATCTGCAAGTCTGTTGTGGGGAAGTTGAGATTGCTGTACAGGTTGAGATCTGTTCTTCCCGTTTCAACCAAACTTGCAATCGTCACGGGAGTCATATTTCCATCCATCTATTATGCCCTTCCTGTTTTTGCTAACTCCTTAACTCAGGAAAATCTTGAAATCCTAACAAGACTTCAAAACAGTGCCCTAAGGTTTATTTACAACCTGAGGAAGTTTGACCATATCAGTGAGTGGAGGATGAGAGCTGGGGTATTACCTATAAAGAAGTACTGCGAGATTCAGTCTTCTCTCACTGTGCATAAGGCTTTGCTGACAGGACGCCCCACGTACATAAAAGATAAACTTAAACAAAGATCTGAAGTGAGTGTGCGCAGTACTCGTCAGGAAAGTCTGCTCCAATTGCCGAGGGTCAGAACTGAATTGGGGAAAAAAGCGTTCTCGTTCTTTGGACCTCGTGTGTACAATGCCCTGCCATTTGACCAAAAAACAAAGAGTTACAGAGCTTTCAAAAATGGCATTAAAAAACATTATTTGTCATTATTTATTGACAACAAATATTAAAAAAATTCTAGTATAAGTTTTTTTATGGAGTTGTATTGAAAAACAAAGTATGTAACTTTGAATACCGCTCAACAAATAAAGGCCTAATTTATTTATTTATTTATTTATTTATTTATTTATTTATTTACATTCTGAACCATTAGGTCAGAGAATAAAGAAATTATATGATAAATGGCGTGGACAAGTTTAGCATTGGTCTTATGGGAAATAAACAAACATGTTTTCACTCCAACGCCCTATTTAATTAAAAATGTCTATATTTATTCAGGTAAAGTTAGGACTTGCAAGTGCTTTTAAACTTTTAGCCTAAAATTCAGGTTTAGAAATTCTTATTAATTAAGTAACATTGAAGAAAAAAAATTAATTTAAAAAAATTTAAAATAAAAGTTCTTAAATTGATAATAATTGTAATTTTTTGTTTGTTTTTTGTTGACACATGGATCCTTTATATGTTTGCAATATTAAAGAGAAACAAATTAAGCAGAGAAGCTCCCTAATAAAAGTTGTTATTGAGATATCCTTGATATTCTTTAATATTCTTGTGGAAAATGATTAAATTAAATGTGCATGGAATGTACCTTGTACAATACATTTAATCAAATATTTATTTTTAATGCATTTTTTTATTCGCTACGGGTACTTATGGATTCTAGTTGTCTTTTTTGTTACTTAGTTAATTTTTTATATTTTTAATTTATTGAGTCTCAGTAAAATGTTCCTGGATTAAAATGTAAACTTTTAATCAGTGTAAACTAACCTTTATCACAATTGTTGAATTTTTTAGTTGTTTTTATTAATTTTTGAAACTGTTATGTTCTAATTAAATTTAATAATTGTAATCTTGTTTAACTCATGTTGTATTATTATTGTGTATTTGAACTCGTTTATAGACGGGTAAATGAGAAAAAAGCTTTTCCCATTACCAACTAAATAGCCAAAAATTGAAAAAGCCTAGTTCTAAGTAAGTCTTTTTTACAATTGTTATGGGTTTCCTCATGTAAACAACATACAATTTAAATTACAAACAACATACTTATTCCTTAAAACGTAGAATTAACATTTAAAAGTAAATTCTGTACAAAAAGGTTGTTCTTTATTACAGAACTTTCATATACAATAAAAGTTGCAAGTTTTTAAGTTTACTTGAAGAATTATGAAATTATTAATTACCTTATTACCCTTAACATTAATTTCATCAATTTACTTTACCAGTTATAAATGACTCAGTTAACTTATCTTTTTAAATACATTTTAATAGACCTCTCTATTTACTGAACGTCAACCAATCTACTTTAAGTGAAATTTATAACAATTGAAATTTTATTTAGTGTAATTAACATGCTATAGAAAATTCATTGCCATTTGTGAACTATATTTCAACAAATAAATAAGCCTATAACACATACTGTATAGGCTTACCAATTAAAGTTTTTTCCAATGTGTTCTTTGAAAATGGCAGCCATTTTAATTTTTTTAACTCATAGGCCCTATATCTCAAAACTGGTAAATTTTGTAAAAATTGTATACTAGAGACAATAAGTTGACAAATTTATTTATCCAACCAATAATACAGAGTTCACAAGAAACTGACCAAATATAACGGAGTTATTGAAATTTTTCTTTATGAAAACCTTGAATTTGGATTTTAGTTAAGGCAAATTAGGGTTATTTTAATAGAAAAATCGCAAAAACTACGTTATTTGTTCTTTGATATGCACAAACTTAGTATCGTTGGTTAGATAAATTTATTCTTCAATTTTTTTGCCCGTAAAAGTTTTATAAAATTTACCGGTTATGAGATATCTGAGTTTAAAAAAACAAAAATGGCCGCCATTTTTAAAATAGTGATTTGAAACCAAATATAAACTTAATACAATGATCCGTTATGGGAAAAAATTATTTAGTGTAAAAAACAAAATGTCGTATATCGGCTAAACAAAGCAGAAATCGATAATTTTTACTGAATATTTTCGATTTCTTATGATGTGTTAAATAGGAATAAGAATAGTCAGTCACACATTTTTGTGATACCCTGTACATTTCAAAATATGTGCGACTAAAAGACAAACTATTTTTTATTTAAACATAATTGAAAGAACAGAATACAAAAAGAACCCTTAAATTTATAGGTGATCAAGTGTATCAGCATCAACTCTACTCGTTGAGGTGTCGCATCGCCCCGCGAGTGATGACCGGGCCGTGCGCCGTGAACAATGTATATACAGTGTATTATATACAAGTAGTGTAAAATTGCGGCCGCTGGCCCAGTTCAAGGTCACCTGAGGGATGACGTCATCGAGGTCAATGACCTCACCGATGACGCAATCGATGACGTCATCGATGACGCAATCGATGACGTCATCACTAATGACGTCATTTCGATGACGTCACACCCATGACGTCACAGAAATGACGTGCTGATGACGTCATCACCCCTTACGTCATCAAAACGACGTCACCGACGCCACTAAGGTCAAGGTCACGCAGAAACTTAAAATTTTTTAGCACTTTTGCCGTTTCTCGCACTACGCTCCGAGTTTCAGTCAGAGTCCCCGTGACCTTGACCACTTGGAGCGAATTTTCGACGAGAAACGGCAAAAGTGCCAAGTTAAACTCGAGTTTCTGACATGACTCTGCCTAAATGGGCAATCGGTTATCCCTCAGGTGACCTTGAACCAGTACAACGCCCGCAATTTTATGTTACTGTGACCTTGAACACTTAACAACGGAGCGCCGACACCGATGCGCACCCCACGACAGCCACCGAGTGACTGACTATCAGGCTCTGTGTACTCTAGGTATATGGGGAAGTGGAGGGGGAAATCTCAAGGTCATCCAAATGGAGTTTTAAAAAAGTTGAAGAGTAGAAAGACTACTCTTGTGCTTCCTGGGCGACCTCATCAATCTCTAATGGATCTGTAAACCAATCCGATCTGTAGCGGCAGGAGTCCAGAAAACAGGTGCACCACCCATCAGGTTGTCCGTAGCATTTCCGACAATTGGTAAGATTGGAGAAGTGAAATTTAATACACCGCTGCGGACAACAAGTATAAAAGTATTTGGATTTGTAGATTTTGAAAGTTTGTAGTACCGGCGGTGGCAGCTGTTGGTTCTTGCATCTACACCTGCAACATCCGAAGCATTCACATTGCCGGCAGGCCAGCCCATCCACTTGCCACTTTGGTAAGAGGAAACACTTATCCTCACAGCAATAGGTTGTCCCCGTCTCTTCCTCCCAACGCTTCTTTGCACAATATGTGACGCCTTGTATCTCCAAACACCTATGCTCGCAACATGAGATGCGCTTACTTTCCATAGTTGATGTTGCTTTGACGAGGGAGCACGATGAAGTGATGCTGTGGTCAGTGGGAATGGGGTTTATATAAACTAAGGTGAGTGGAGGGGGAAAGGTCAAGGTCATCCAAATGGAGTTTTAAAAAGAAAAGAGTAGAAAGACTACTCTTGTGTATCTATAGCGATTTCATTGATAGTGAGTGCTTCTGTATGCCAAGTTGATCTGTACTGACAGGCTCCTAAATAGTGTTTGCAAAAACCTGCAAAATGATTGTTGCACAATTTGCAGCCAGTTAGCTGTTTTAATGTGAATTCAATGCAACGTTCAGGGCAACAAGTGTACTTATGCCCTCTCATCTGGTACACATGGAATGTCTTCAACTCCGGTTTCGGCTTCTTCCAAGACTTGCACTTACACATGCATTGACCAAAAGCTTCACATTTTCTACACGCCAGGCCATCCGCAACATCAATGTCATTCGGCCATGAAAAACATTTCCGTTCGCAACAGTAGTTGAGTTGACTCTCCATGTTGCTGTGGTGAAGGTGCGCGATGAAATGATGCTGCAGTCATTGAGAGTGCACCTTAAATAAACTCAGTGGAGGGGGAAAGGTCAAGGCCATCCAAACGGAGTTTTAAAAAAGATAACTAGTCGTTCTCCTCCTCCTCCTCATCCGTTGTACTTAGAGAGCTGTCAGACGAAGAGCCCCGTGCAGGTGCTCCCCAGATGAAAAACAAATCAATTTTAAAACGAAGACCAGGATCTTGCATCATCAATTCCTTTAATTTGTCACATACTAAGTCGACCGTGTGTAAGGTGTCAACAACAAGCTTCCAATTCGTTGGTTCAATATAACTTGTAGTAGAGTCTGCCTCGCTGATAACCACATCCTCCGGCCGTATTGGAGTGTAAAGATGTGTAAAGTTCTTCGGCTGTAGCTGAGGTTCAGGCTGGCTGGAAGTGGAAGGTTGAGTGTGGACCCCTGTCGCATCGAAATCCATAGTCATTCTACATTCAATGATGGGGTTTTCGTTTAATACATACACCAATTTCTCATGCAACATATCCACTTCTGCCGAGTCTTGCAGATGAACATTCCAGGAAAATGGCCATTCTTCATCCGTAGTGGAGTCAACTCGAGAAAGAGTGCTGTCCGCCATGATAGCTAAGCAAGGAATGATGTGAGCTACAGACTGTGGTAACAGTATTGAAAAGTAGAGGGGGTAAACCAAAAGTACGTGGAGGGGGTATTTTCAAGGTCATTTAATTTGGGTTTTAAAAAAAGGAAATAGTGGAGGGGGAATTCTCAAGGTCATCCAATTTAGGTTTTAAAAAAAAGGAATGAAGCTTACTCCTCTTCAGCCTCGTTGTCCCCTGCATCTTCATCAGCCTCATCTTCATCGACGTCAGACTCGCCGTAAGGATAGATCGGGGACATGGGCGAATATTGTGGAGATTGTTGACCGTTGTTGTCGTCCCCTTGCATTCTAACTTGGGACCAATCATAATTTAAATTCATTTGTATTATGATCCCAGGGTTGTCCCGCAGTATTTCCTTCATACGTTCGCAAATTGACTCCAAATAGTGTACACTATCGATCGACAGTGTCCAACCCGTACTTGTACCGACATCAGTAGTGGAGTCAGCTTGGCTGATGGTGTTGTTGTCTGCCATGGTTGCTTGTCGGACAAGGAATGACGGTTGATGTGATGCTCATGCAGGAACATGGTGAAGTGGTGGGGGGTGTGGTGGAGTAGTGGGGGAATTTTCAAGGTCATCCAAACGGAGTTTTAAAAAAAGGAAAACTTACAAAGTAACATTGAAACTTTCCAATTGATGGTGGCGAGCGTTTTCTTCTGCAACCTTGCCGACACATGTGACTATGCCGTACAGTATGAAAAGTACAACCATAATAAGGCCGAACAATAAAAGATAGCCGTTGACTATCATGATATTTTCTGAGTGGATCTGTTTTCTTCTTATCGCCCTCTCCTGCATCCTCTTCTCCAACTCGTGGACGAAGTCACAACATGCGTGAGGACATCTTTCATCTGTTGGTAGGTTTGCCATTGTTGATGTTGTCGGTGTGGCTGTTGAAGATGGAATGAGGTTTCCAATTGCGATGTGCCATGTACACTAATAGTCAAGTGGTGGGGGTAACAAAGCAGTGGAGGGGGAAGTTTCAAGGTCATCCAAATTGTGTTTTAAAAAAACCTATCTTGTTACTGAGCTTATATGTCAGTAACAAGATAGGTGTTTTTGCTCTTTTACTTCTTTAATATAATGAAAAAATATACATATTCTACAATGGTTAGGACAAGAAATACAACTGCTAGTCAGCTGAAGTAGTCCAAGTTGTCTGGCTCGGTCTTCATGGACGCTGGTGAGGAAGCCGTCGAGGAGTGTCCAGGCTCTTCCTTTGACTGCCGGGTGTTCCGTATATTGCAAGCGTAAACTTGCACATTTATACGGTAGCCTCGTGCCACCATCAGCTGCAACTCCTTGTATAAGTCGTTTAGCTCCTGCTGAGTCTTGATGCTCACCTCCTCGTAACTTGCGCAACTGACGTTGAGAGACATCCTGATGTTGCTAGGTTGGCTGCTGGAGTAGAAATGAAGCCGAGGCACAGCGTTTGGAGGTACATGGAAAAGTGGTGGGGGTGATGGTGGTGGGGGTATGGAAGATGCAATTAAACACTTCTAAACCTTTTCCATTGATACAAAGGGATGGAACAAATAGCACAGGTGTCCTTGTAGTTTTCTACCACCTTCCTGTACGAACCGTCGAAGGTCTCTGACGGCAGCATTGCCACAAGGCCTACAAAACTTTTCCCCGTCTTGGAACCTATACCAGGAGTATCCCGAATACCCTCTATTATCTTTCTTGTACTCCTCGATATCCTGCTTTACTGTTATAGGGATATTATCTCGTAAAGCCATCTGGAATAAAGATGCGTCAGTTATAACTCGTTGTAAGCAAAGCTCGTACAAGGTGCTCATCGTTTGCTAGTTGGCAACAGAATGACCGTTTTTCGCATCCAAGCAGGTTTGAATCCTAGTGCGGTAGTGGGGGTAATTACGGTAGTGGGGGTAGTTGTGAAATGCAAAGGTCAAAGGTCAAGGTCACCCGCGAAGTTTAAAAAAAATGCAACATATCAATACGTGAAGTCTGTCACATATTGATATGTTGCATTTTTTGTTTTTTTTTTATCTTTTTTGTCTTTTATGATTCGTTTATTTATAAAACATTACAACAACAACATATGTACAACATTAAAACTTAGATCTAACACTGCTGCTTGTCAGCGATGTGGATGGTCAACTCTGTAGAATTGCTACCCGTGCAGCCGTGGGACACCAGGTATAGACACCCGGGTTGAATAGAGCGAAGATCCTCGTTTTGTAGAAGATGGACGAATCTCTTGGGCAGGTACACCTGGAACTTTGGTTCATCCCCCGGAGTAAACGGTGCCTCGCTGAGACTGCAGCAGATGGCCTCCCCAACTGTAGTCTCCATCTTCTTCATAGCATGGATTATGTAGTGCTTCTCGTCTTTTAGTTCCGAGCACTTCTTTACAGGTAATATTGTTGACTTGGAGTGAGCATTGAACTGCTCGACCAAAGTCTGAAGGAACTGGTGAGATGCCATGGTCAGGTTACAGATCGTCTTCTTGCTCGGAGATGTTGTCGTCTCGGAATCTCGAGTAATACTCATGCCAGGTCCCTGTCTGCTCCCCACTTATATACTCTCCGTTACCCCCACCACTCCCCAATTCCCCACTTTGAAGGTAAGAGGCGAGTTTATAGGCATTTTTCAAAGCGCAATGTCTATCTTTATCATGTTCTGGGCTTTTTGTACAAATACATATGGTTTCCAGCATGTATTGATAATTCTTATCCAATTCCACATCATTAACCGGAACATGAGTAAATCCTTCGATCCATCTTTTCTTTTCCAGCCCCTTTGTGTAAATATTGGTAAACTTGTCTGAAAAGTGATGCATAATGTGATACAAGTCCGTGTAACTTGTAAAACCATCATACCAATCGATATGATGGAAGTGTTTTGAAATCCATCTGTTGGTAGTAGCGGCTTTACTAGTTAAAGACGAATAAGAACATGGTGGTTTAAATAAAAACGAATAAGGAACACTTGTATTCATGTCCAAAAACACAAGTTCTTTTATAATGAATCTATCATCATTACCACGAAACGCTTGAAACTCAATAATACCAGGCTTGGACTTTACTTGTTGTTCTTCTCCCTTGTCCATTTTGAAGGTCACACGTCTGCTCATTACGAAGTCAGGAGGTCAACTGATTTCCACACCACGGTAGGTACTACTTTTATACCAGGCCGTACAGTTGTTGGCGCGTTGGTGTATATTTAACGTGGGCACCGTCCCCAATAGGCCTAACCCCACAAAATGTTGGTTATTGTTTTAAAAACTAACCATTGTCATTTAAGTTTCCATCTTTATATTTTCCTTATTTTCATTTTCATCACTAACACTTGATTCTTCTCCTCCATCTTCCTCTTCTTCCTGTTTTACTGATTTCTTATGTAGTTGAGCGTACTTTTCCAATTGTCTCCACATCTGTACTTCATGAGGAACTCTATTAAATATAGAAGTATCCACAGGTCCGTATAATATAGGTGCGTCCGGTTGTTTGTCCAAAGTGTCTTCCAGATAATCTTTAATAATCGAACTTGAAAACACCAGTTGTCTCAAGTATCTTGTTATAGGTTCAGTAGCACAAGTTAAAATGAAAAACTCCTCTCGATTAAGTTGAATTTTGTTATCATGTCTTGTTGTGTCTCTAAACCGTAGCTGATGATCACCACGTTGTTTAATGATATCAATTTCCACATTTGAATCCAAAAGTCCTACCCTTGTCTTTCTTCCAAACATGTTACTACTTAAATAGCATTCTAGCAGATGCAAATGTTTCATAAACGATTCCCAAGCACTGTCCGTAAACAAAATCATTTTGGGTCCATGAGTTAAAATTACAGTAGGGGAATAATCTGTAGATTTCATAACACCGATTAAAACACTTTTATCCAAACTGGAAGAGATTGGGTAAAATATTCGCAAAAATACCTCACTCAATATGTTTGGAGAAATATTATCTTCAATATCCCTTTTTCTCTTTTGTATAGTCTTTCTTCTTTTACCTTTTTCTTCAACATTATTACTGGCGTGAAGTTGTCCGCAAACGTTTTGTTCACCTCCTTCCTGGTGACCTTGAGGATCTAAAAACTCAGATATCTCCTTCTCAATATCTACCACATTTTCAGGTGTACCACTAGGAGAAGCCATATTGAATACGATGCTACCCATACAACAGTAGGCAACAAACTGATGAGGAGCGGTCTGTACGCTCTGCTTTTATACTCGCGGAATGAAACAAAACCGGTTCTTACAATACATTTTTAACAATTCCAGTTAAAGGTGTGTATGTTACGATTTTATCATGTAGAATTAAACAGTATGCAGTTGTATTAGCCGGTATAGCATCGTTGAATTCCATTTCTATTTTTATATCCACACTTGAAGACTTTACTGATTCATTTTGTTTAGAACAATCGATTACAACTATTGGGTAGGCATCGAAATATTTGTCAGGTGGTAATAAAGGTGTATTTGTTTTACCGTAATATGAACTTTGGAATCTCGCGTACATATCGTACAATATACTGTATTTCTTCTTAGTGAATGACACATTTAGATTGTCGTATGGAAAGAATTGTGAATTTAAATAAACTTTAATATTTTTCAAGTCACAATGATCAAATTGTCCTGCATGTTTAGTAATGGCGTCTCTTCTACCTGTTTGTAAACCAAATATAATATACCTGGCTCGTTCTACATAATTCGATGTTTTAACAGTCCAAGTGTGTCGATCCGTAGTAGGTAAACTGGGATGCTCATGAAATTCCCAACTTCTAAATGGAATAACAATATCACGATCGGCTTTTAATTTTCTTAAAAGTAGCATTCTATGCTCGTCAGCCAATTTAACATGTGGAACTCTCCATACAATTTTGTCTAATTTTAATTTCCATTCTAAAGTCGCATCTGTAGTAGCATCTGCAGCTTTAATAATGTCTTTATCGTTAGAAGATCTCAACAAAACTAATTCTTGTTTAACGTTTAATATTATTTTCCTATAATCTTCAGCAAAACCAAGCAGCAAACGTAATGGAATATGAAAATCAAAATATCCATTTGGATTTGGAGTGATCGTGTCAATCGTAGGTAATACCCATCCGGCAGGTTTAAGTAAATTGGTTTCATTGGGTGTTATAGATGTTAATCCTTTTAAAGTTGTCGTAATACCTACTTTTTTAGTGGAATCAACTGTTACACCTGATATTTCATATCTAATTTCATCAAATAGGAAAGCCATAGGATTATTTATAAATGGAACTGTTGTACCAACAGTAGTACCGTCCTTTTTAGTAACTTGTCCTTCAATATACAAGTAACTTTCACATGGTAGTGTGTAAATGTCTTGATTTTGTATGGGAATACGAATTTCATCGTTATTGTTTAATTTCGATGAAGTGTAAGGGTTGTGGGTGTGATATTCTTTTTCCCATAGGGTTTCGTCGAATGTTGGACCCTGCGCTATATCCAGTATATCCATACTCGGTTAATTTTAATCCAATTCTCTCTAAGAAACGAATGTTCTCGCGTGTTAACTCCTCCACAGCTGAAGAGCTACTAATGCGGTTTCCCGTAGGTTGTTCGCTTTTAAATGTTAAACCCATAGTTTTGTATTAAAGTGTCGATTTTAAATGTAATCTAATCGTAATAGGCTCTTCTCTGAAGTCTACCAAGTTACCGTCTTGATCCAATACGCTCAACACGATGTCTGAAATGAAAGTGGTGTTCAACGGTAGATATACCAGGTTTTGTGGCTTTTCAACAATTTTAAATCCAGGTGGTACACTTGGGTAAAAAGTATGTATGATGTGGGTGTTAGCCCCATCCCTGTAAGCACCTTGTATAATGTTACAAGTTATGTCTATACTATTGACTTTTAATATTGTTACTGTTTTCTTACCGGAATGTGTTACATCTGGTTCTAAAACAGGCTCATCGTTGGAAAATCCTAATAAATCACCAATTGAGTTTGGTTGAGTGAAATCTATATAATATTTGGAAGTAATTTCAGCTTTCATCGTATTATTATTACCTTTTAATGTTATATTGTCTTTTCCCATTTTAGTTTGCAAAAATTCATTTATATGATCAATTTCATAAGAACCTGTGGGTAACCTGCACTCTTGTAAGTCTGTAAATTTTCCACTGGCATCCTTTCCCTTATAATAATGCAATACGTTATTTTTACCTTCCGTAACATTGGGGATAGAGTTGTAAGTTGTAAAATCCAATAGTGCCGCCTCCCAAAACCTTCCTTTTTGCAAGCGTAACGCTGGAAAAAGGATACTTCGTAAAGTGGACGATTTTCCTGTTAATGATACCGTATAGGAAGACATCTCAATAGTGACTGATACTTTTAGCTAGAAATTCCAAACATAAATGGCCGCATATTGAAGTATTATCAGGTTGTTCTCTTTTATAGTTATAATATATGTTTTTAGCAGATTTAAAGTAATTTTGAAGTTCTTTTGGTAGTGGCAAATTACCGAAACTATCAAAATAATATACATTGTTATTTAGTTTCTTATAACAAACCCAATGGGTGCCAGGCCCTTCAGTATTATCCAAATTTACAATTCCAGTCTCATTTTGCCACATTTTCTTTGGTAAACTGTCTTTCATAAACACACCGCGGAAAAATGGTATTTTTAAACAGGAAATATACTTAAATAATTCAATATTGGTTAATGCTTTATGTGGTATGACCAATTGATTTCTTTCATTTAATATGCACGATAAGGTCTTAGGTAAAGACCTGCCCCGTTTTTTACCATTGACCACACGGTGGGCTTCTTTCTGCCTTTTCTTGTAGATCGTCGTCTTCTTTTTATATTTCCTCCATGTTTTCTTGTGGTTGACCTCCTTTTTACTCTCCTTCTCCTCCTTCTTCCACCTCCTACTGCTGTTTTAGCCTTCATACCTGCTGTTACTGCTAAAGCTGCTGCTTTTTCTGCTATGCTAGCGTCACTTGATTTTACTCGTTGCCAAGCTATGTCCGCAAGCTTTTTGTCAGCTATTGATCTATTTTTTGAATCGGCAAACGTGGAATATGCGATATCGTGTTCTTTACAAGCCTGATCTAACTTATTTATGCCAGGATCGCCTCTTTCCAGTCGTTTTTTCAATTTAGTTCCTGGTCCGCAATACTGATAACCTCCCGGTATATGAAATTCGTATGGTAATGCGTCTATTGCTCTATTTACTATGGATCCTACTGGAATTAGTTTTAAAGCTTTACTTAACAGAGAAACCGCTGTGGACGTGATCCCACCTCCTCTCCTTACAGTGTCTCTATATGGACTGATGTACTGGAACGTCATTATTGTCCTTTTATAATCGCAATGTACAACTTATGTGTTACCTCTATGACAAGTTGGACATAAATGAAGTCGTTTATTGTGTTCTTTTATTAAATATCAAAATCACCCCAATCCGATGATCTAAACTTTTTTGTATGAGGGTTGATAAAATAGTTTTGAACAATTTCCCGTTTAATCCAAGTACCTCTCTCAGATTCCAACAAAGGAGTACGACCTGAACCAATACCAATAAGATTGTATACATCAAATAATGCATTTCCTAAAACTTTTACAAGAAAATTAACAGTGACAGCATTATCCACATGTTCAGGGTCTTTAAGGTCTGTTATACGTTTATTATTACAAGTATACACTTTGCTATCCATTTGTGATAATGTGATAGCCTGTCCTACAGTTGCAGCATCATTTGCTTCTCTTCCTTGCGCCATGTTTGTTAATTTTTTATTACTACATATAAAAAACGCATAGTAATTATTTGGATCTAGATGTACTGTTTGTCCTAAGGCAGCCGCGTCTCTATCTGCATGACCCCATGACACATTTGATAACCTTCCATGCCTGCAATCCCAATAAGCGTTTTTGTATGTCAATAAATGAAATTTTTCATTACCTTGAATAAAGTCATCCCCTTGCTTTGATAATACTTCATCTCGTTTTGCAAATCCAGTTGTTTCTTGTTTTAAAGTCTCTTTCATTTGACCCACTGTTGCACCATCAGATGGTGCTGAACCATCTTTTACATTCGCCAAACAATTGCCAAGACAATCGATAACTCCCACATCACGTATGACACAATGATCTTTTATATATTTGAGATTTACAGCATCATTTTCATTTTTTGGATAACCTATATCGTTAATACCAAATTTATAAAAAGAAAATCCATCTTTTGTCTTTTCAGGTATCAAAGAATGTAAATAGCGTCTATTTACGCTGTCTTTTGCATCTTTAGGGTCATCTACGTTGGATATACGTTTATTGTTGGCACTATACGTTTTCCCATTGAATTTTAACGTATTTTTTAATTCAGATGACAAATAACCTTTGTTTATCGCATCACCGTTTTGATTTGGTTTACCAACGTTGATAATTCTATGATCTTCTGCGTCATATGTGTTATTTTGTAGTTTTAATGTTGGCGATATCTTTTCCTTTAATATTTTTAGATTTATTGCATCGTTTTCATCCGTAGGATCTTTTATGTTTTTTAACCTTTTATTACTCATATCATAATCTCCATCAGGTGTTTGTGGTAAACCAGCACTTCTTTTTAAACTATTGGCATAATATAACCCATCCGAGGAGTAACGTCCGAACTTGTCGACACTCATGGTGCAACTGAATAGTATTCTAGGGAGTAACGCATTTTTATGAGATTACCCCACGGTTTCGGAGTTCATCCACTAAAGCCACCCATTCGTTTTCCAATCCAGTATGACCCGCTTCTTTAGCTTCATGTATTAGTTTCATTCTATCCACCAATTTATTGATATTATTGTAATAAATCACATTTGTGTTATATAGTTTCTTCATTAAACCTGTACCCGTAACGGACTTACTTCTTTTTCTTCGTTCCTGAGCACTTACATCCAAAGTGGATGCCATAAATCTTCGTTTTACAGGTTTTCTTTGTGTTAACGGCATTGTTTGTCTTCTAGTTGGTATTAACTTGGATACAAATTCTTTATATTTTAAAGACTTAGATCTAAAAGGAGGCTGGTCAGGTAAATACTTTCTCCTATATGCATTTGTCTGTTCCAAAATATTTTTATATGCTTCCATGTCTTTTTCTTTCACTACCGATACTGAAGGCTTATTTTCAAATAATAATTCAAATAATCCTTTTGTGCCCTTATACCTTTGATCACCAATGACAATATTATCATGTTCGTCAACGTTTAACGGGCTATTACCTATCATTAAACCGTCTTCTGTTAATCTCGCTCCATAACTATGGTAATTCTTATTAGGAATTGTTCCGAGTAACATTTTTACCATGTATTTCCTTCCTAAAGGTCCTTTGTTATGAATGTTTTCACCCAATAAGCTTATGTTTGACGGACCTTCCCTTGTCTCTTCTTCTTTTTCCTCTTCACTAGCAGTTGATACAACTTCATGTCCTCTTTTGGCTTTTACTTCATATAAATCTTTTATTCCACTATAGTCCGGTGATTCTAGCTCTCTTTCGGGTTCTCCACCGGTAAAACCACTATACGTAGAGGATTCCAGGTCTTCATCACTAAAATCTTCTGATTTTACATTTTCTCTTTCAAACTTCGTAATAGGTGCAATCGCATCTCCTTCCAATACAGGTTTAGCAAATTTTTTGTTTAATTGTTTCAAGGGTTCAGTAATAGGTTTAAAAGTAGATTCAAGGAATTTCTCCCTCTCGCTAATACCTAGTTTCAATGCTCTGTTTTTAGCCCGAATAGAATCACTAAGTGATTTTATTTCTTTTACTAATTTTTCTTGGTTAACCATGTTTGTAGCAAGACGTGTTGTACAACAATGAATGTGTTATACCACGTTTAATGTATTAATATAAATTTATCAAATCCTATCCTGTATCGACCATTGTTTAGCGGTTGTTCCTTCATAATTGTTAGGAACCCATACTTTTCAGCCCAAGCCTTTCCACACAACTCTTTAAATCGTTCAAATGTCATATCCGCATTTACATGATCAAAATATATATGTTTTAGGTTGGTTTCGTCCTGTTTAAATACAATTAACATGTTTGCATTGTCTCTAATGAGTTGTTTAGGTATTTTGCTGTAAGTTTGGCCAATATAAATGCTATCTATGTTGTTATGTCGACCCATAGCGAAGTAATTCCTTATTGTGTTTTGGTTTTCACAAGAAACATCGTCGAATATAAACACGGAGAATGGTTTAGCTTCTTGTGGCTGCATGACACTCTCGCTTGCATTAAACTTTAAATATTTAACTTCAGGCACATTAGTCAGTATTTTTTCCAATAATTGATACTTTGGTTGTTGTAGTGATTTTGAAAATACATATAGATTGTTAAATCGTAATCCTTTAGGGTTTGTAATCAAATTGAATACTACATTAGTTTTTCCACAGTTGGAAGGTCCGGTAACCAGACAACGAACGGTGTTTGGTAACAAATTGCCATGCTTCCCACTATTGAATTCTGAATTATCCACTGTGAGTTCATCTATATTATTAATAGTAAAACTCTCTTTTTGTGGTACTATCTCCATCCTTTGTAATGGTTCAACCTAAAATGATTCTCTATCGTTATATCAAATCCTTTTTAGGTATCCAAGAATCTTCCGTCTTATTAAATCCTAACCATCGTACTTTGACCTTATCTTTTTTCCGTTGCAACACCTTTTCAACTAAATATACATCGCCTACTGTTGATTTTAACATTTCATGTCCATAAAACCCTCCTTCAAGCAATTGTCCTTTATTATCTTTTAAAATATATGTCTCAGGTACTGTAGGTTGTACTTTGAATACAGTAAAAACCTCATTGGTCCAATTTGGCAGGTATCTTTTACTGAATACACCTTTATATTTACTTATTCGCACTTTATCACCCACATTAAATTTTTTAGGCTTTAGTTTTTCAACTTTTGGTTTAGTATTCGTTTTTATACGTTTTAATACAAGGTTTTCATTTTTACTAGTTACTTGGTTTGGTTTCATCCCGATAGTCCTATGAAATTTGTTATTGTAATCGTTTATAAGTTTTGGTAACATATCAATCCATATGTGCGATCCTCTGTTGGAAAACATTTTATACATTGCACTTTTTAAAGTTCTGTTGAATCTTTCGATTATTGAGGCTTTTACTTCTGAATTGGTTGAATAATGGTTTATATTGTGTTTTTTCATTAAATTTGCAAATTCCTTATTAAAATATTCTTTTCCATCATCTGTTTGTAAATGTTTAATAGTATGTTTGTCTCTTTGTATAGCTGTTTCCATTGCTTTTGTAACACTTTTGCCACTTTTATCTTTTAGTGGTAAAGCATCTGCCATTTTTGAAAAACAGTTAATAACAGTCAATATGTATTTATATCCTTTATTTTGTTTGCTATAAGGAATCATTTCGATTAAATCCGCTTGATATAAATCATTAATTCCTTTTATCACCGTATTTCTTCGTGGAAACTTTCTTCTTGCAGGTTTATGAAGTTCGTTGACAATTTGTTGCTTCAAGTCCTTCATATTGCAGGTTTCAATGTTTGTTGTATCACATGTATAATCACAATGAATGTTGTTTTAAATATTCACATCATTTATATGGGTCAAGGTCACCCAAACTTGTGTAAAAAAATGGGGAACACGGCGTTGGACTTGCCGTGTTCCCCATTTTTTTACGGAAGGAGAAAGGAATAAGGTCGTAGTTGTAGAAGGACGAAGAATAGGTTACTAGTTGATAGGGTTTAGAGAGTAGTGGCCAAAAGGAAGAGTGTGGATTTTGTCGGGCATAATGTATCTTTTATCATCCCGAGCTGACAACGCTTTTTTAATTTCGGTGACACTGTAGACTTGATGCTTGAAGCTTCGGATATTGTTGAATGTTGCTGATATCGTAGTATCTTCAAATAAACAAGTCTTGTAGTGGTCAAATGTCACGTGTTTTTTCAAATAAGATGTCTTCACTCCTTTTGCTTTCTTCACTGTCGGTGTGTTGTTCTCGTGGTACATCTTAAATGAATACAATTTCGCCATCAGCGCCACTATTTCTTCTAAAGGCATTCCATTTGCTTCATCTTTGAATTTTCCAATTACTTTTTTATATTTTTCATTAAAATTTGGATGGTTTTTCGGATAGTCAGAAAAATCGAAATCTTCTTTGTATGGAAAAGTCCTTAGGTCTTCATACATGTCCAAAGTCTTTATCCAGTAGATAAACGCGTCCGTATCCATGTATGCGACTCCAATGTTTTCCCTTCCGTAATGTTTAACCATTTTGTTATAATGGAAATCATACATCAGGGTTTTACTTATATCCAAAATCGACATACCTATGTATAACGGACGGTCCATGACTATTGTTGTTTTCTTCATACTGACAGCGACTAGATTTTCGTTTATAATCATGGATGTTCCGAAATTTGGTTTTTGCACTAATTTTTCCAATTTCCTAGGATCACTCACTAATTTTACATTTTTGTGTTTTCTTTTGTTCTCCAAGGTCTTCCCAAAGATGGCATTGTTCATTAATTTATAGAAGTCCTTTTCAAATGCTGTTGTCGCTGCAGCTCTTCTTGCAGTGTTGGAATCAATATATGGTTTCAACCAACAAGACTGGGTGAATTCAATTGCTCTATGAATTCTCACTATACGTAGACCCAATTCAAGAGCCTGTTGAACTACCCAGTAGTGAGCCACATAGCGATCCTTATTCTCCAAGGTCATCATCAATTTTGGCCATCTTCCTGTCGGTGAAACTTCAGTCTTGGCTAGGAGAGGCAAGTCGTAGTGATGGTCATGAAGGTGCTCTGGATATTCGAAATCACAGTCCAAAATATAGCCTTTTGGACCATTCTTTGGAATCTGTGAGATGTCTCCAATGGTGGCCGGGTCGATCCATTTGAAGTCAGCGTAGGGAAGCGGATTTGACATTGCCCAACCATAAAGGTTGTTTGCGTCAAAGTAGCCAAGGTAGACCGATGGTTGTTGCTCGTCGAAGCCGGGGATGTACTTGTTGTTGGCTTTGACATGACGTGTTACAGCTTGTGTCAAACCGCCCCGTACACCAGATTCCATCATGAGCACCATATCGATATCCGTTAGAAGTTCCAGTCGACAGTTGGTTGACTTTAGCATAGCTTGCCATGCTAATCCTGGAGATGTGTACGAGTGTAGAGGGTCCAGTCCATAGGCGGAGAAGCAGGTGTTTCGGAATTCTTCCATCACATCGCACAGCAGAGTTACGTCCAATTTTATATAAAAGTCAGAATATTCCCCTAAGGTTTGAATGTTTAGTTGGTTCCAAACATTACAAGCATGATTGTAGTCTTCAACGGAGATTTCACTTTCGTTTAATTTGCTGTTGAAGGCTTCGATCGGTGGTAGACTGGTTTCTTCAAATTTTTCTGTAGATGTTATGTAGTCGTAGGGGAATACTCCTTTACGTAATACTAAGTCCAATTTATCTTCAGGTACAATCTTGCTGGTTTCTTTTAGGTCTTCTCTTCGTAGATTCTCAGACAATCTGCTCAAACTAGATGGCATAAATCTATAAGAGTCTACAAAGCGAAGTTTAATTTTACCTACGGTTTTTGAGAAACTGATGTACTTTTCCAATGTTGTAGCAAGAACATCAATTTTACCATCATCTCTTCCTAACTCTGGAATAATGAAGTGGGAGTCGTAGCCGCTAAGATTGTGTAACACGACAGGGATAAAGTGGGGCAGTTTGTAATTTATATTGCATGAATTACAAGCAGCTCCTCTGTATAAACCTGTCAGGTGATCGTGATCTCTTACTTTTGGATTTTCTTCACTGAAGCTCTTCTCGCATAGATAACATCTTGATGCCATATTGTATTCTTCTTGTTGATTCTCATTCAAAGGTTCCATAGGTACGACATTACCATACAAGCGTTGTACCTTTTCAGCAATGTCATACAACTGGTCTACGAAATACTTAGCGGCTTCTTCACCACGGTAAAGTATTGGAGTGGATGTTAAACCATAGTTTTGCAATTGGTTTTCAGACAAGGTTGATTTCACTATTAGACAAAAACTGTTGGGTTGATGCAACTGATATTTTGTTCTTCTAGTCACTTCACCGTCCGGCAGCTCCTGTGGTACTAACGTAGATTCAAAATCTGCGTAGATGACTACTGGAATCCGATATTGGTGAACTGTTTTGTTAAATTGGATACACGCTCGAGATGGTGGTGGCAGACTAATCTTCACTTCATAATTTTCATTACAAAGTCTTTTGTGTTCTATCAACCACTCTAATCCTCCTTGTCTTATTTCTTTATATGTGAAACAAAAACATCTTTTACACACTGTTAACCTACGCCTCTGTTTTGATAATTGATTTCGAATCAAGGATGCAAAGTCCTTTATCCACACATAATGTGAAATTTCACCCTTAGTGATCAGTAGCAAATCAGTGTGGTTTCTTTGCTCAACTTTTACTACCCGCAAAGGATAAACGTTGTTCGAATCATCCAGACCGAAAACATTCACTGAAACGCCAGGATTTTTCTTTTCAAATTTGTCTATGTCTTTCAATGTAACTGGGTAGGTGAGGCCTTGAAAGTTGTAGCGGTGTTCATTTTCGTAATACTCTCTACCAACTCTTTCAGGATGATCTTTAACATACTTGGTTAACATTGCATACTTAAAACATTCATTACCTTCATTTTGCACATTCCTACACGATTTAGTGTTTTGGATTTTCTTTGGTAAAGGGATAAAACTACTACCCCTTAAACCATATCCATGCTTGTGAACCCTTACATCCATACCTTCAATTGATGACAAAGTCCATCCAGATCCTCTTCCTTCATGTTCTTGAAGTTTTGTTATAAGTTCTTCCAAGCATTCTTCAAAAATATCATCGATGTTGGAGGTGAAGGTAAGGGTTCGGTTTTTGGTAATGAACGCTCTCAATGCTTTTTCACCATCAGTATTGTTAAACATAGCCTCTAACACCATTCCAAATTTAATAAAATTTAATCTTTGTAGTTCTTCCCTCAAGGTTCCACCAACAAGTTCCTTAGCCTGGGTTATAAATGTTTCCAGTTCCAATTGAACATTATTAATTTTAAAATGTGTTACAACTCGTCCTGGCAAGGCCGTGGTGCGCAGTTGTTTCACATCTTCTAGTTCTTCTTCAGTGTCCTCTTCTTCAGTGTCTTCTTCTTCAAAAGGTCTTCTAGCAGTAGATGGTCCAGCACCAGCAAATTGGATCACACTAGGTCTTCTTCTTTGCATTTGCTGTAGATAGCTGTCCCAGTAATCCGTCTGCTTCTGGTGCTCTTCCAAAAACCGGTCAATTGAGTCTAAGTCTATTTCATCCATGGTAATATCTTCTTTTCTATCTTCGTCTTCATGTAATTCTCTGTGTATGGTGAAAAGATCTTCGTCTTGAAAGATTTCCCCACAAATGTCGCAAAGAGCCATTTCAAACAGTTTGGCTTTGAATGCACACTCTGTGAATGTCCACGCAATAATGAGCAGCGCACTCCACCGGGACCCTTTATATCCGAGGCAGATAGGTGGGGAAAGTGACGTCATATGGAAACAGGTTATCACTCATGTGCTAAATTTAGCCTTTACACAACCGTTTGTAATACATTTATCAGTAGGCTTGATAAATTGATGATATTTGGTCTAGATTCAATAATTTGTACAAGTTTTTTCAAAGACGTCTGTTTGAGCAAGTTTATGTAGGTCAAGGTCATTTGGAATTATTATTTTGAGCGGGGGATAGAGCACTAAGCAGTATCATTTACTACAAAGTGCTCTATCCCCCGCTCACATTCTTTTTTAACTTTTTGTTTAAACTTTTTACAAGGGTGAAACATCACCATCAGAGTCGGAATCATCCTCATCACGGAATAGGTAGCGATGACAATACATAATTCTTCTGGCAACTAACATCCTATCCATTGGACGATGGGGAGTGTCTTGTTCTTGTTCTTCTTCTTCTTCGATTTCCAATTGGAATTCCATTTCCGACTCAGATGACGACTCTAATGTTTTGTAGGCGTGCAAGTCCACCTCATTGTCCGTTGAACCAGCTTCGTCAGAGTCCGTTTCAATATCCATTATCTCTTCCTCCTCCTCTTCTTGATCAACCGCAGGTAGTTGGTCCTCTACTTCTATAATTTCTAGAGGTATTACCTCCAGAATAGAGACAATTCTGTTGCGATGGAACACGGTGTTGTCAAGTGGAGCCATGGTATGGAAGTGTTGTATCCATCCAATTTGCTTACCCTTTTTATACCCCCACCAACTATACAATTTATGTGGGTCAAGGTCACGTAAAGATACCCTTTGAGCGGGGGATAGACCACTAAGCAGCATGCTAGTCCATTGCCGCAAAGTGATCTATCCCCCGCTCTGTTCTACAAAACCTCAATCAAGTCCAAGTCCAAGTCCTGTTTAACACATTTTATTCTAATTCCATATCCAATTTAAAAATTTCAATTTCACATGGTTTACACTCCTGATGTATCAAACACTCCAGCTCCCTAAACATATCGTCCAGTTCGTCCAAATTATGATGTCCTACTTTTAACACATGAAGGTGGTTCATGCTTTGCATTGTAGCATGACCATCAACAAACAAGTTTCTTTTCCACGCTAACATAAACTGGCAGTTTTCTTGAAAGATTTTTCTCACCAAACAATCATACACAGCCGTCAACATGTCTCTACAATCTTCATAGTGTACCATCACAGAATACCTGTCCAAGTTAGCACCAAGCAGCGATCCACTCATTGTTTCTAGCGTTCCACTGGAAGGTCCAAAGCAGAATGAAGTCGAGATGTATAGACCCCCCTCTTTTATACCAGTTAACCGGTTGTCCTTGCTGTAAAGTGGGTCAAGGTCATCCAATGCTACCCTTTGAGCGGGGGATAGACCACTAAGCAGCATGCTAGTCCATTGCCGCAAAGTAGTCTATCCCCCGCTCTGTATTCTACACACACACACACACACATGTCCCTGTCCAAGTCTTTCATTACATACCCAATATATATTCAGTTCCTTCATCATCACTATCACTCATCACTGCTTCCACAAACTCCACAGGATTAAAGTTAAATTGTTTCAATTGTTCTTTTAAGTTTTCAATTTGTTGGTCCTTTACTTCTAAAACACTGTGAAGGTGTGATATGTAGTCCGCTGCCTCGTTGATGCTTGCTACTCTCGGATCGCCTAACTTCAAGCTGGGAACTACACCCTGCAGCCTGTAGTACGCCATACGCCTTTCTTGCTCCTGCCGTTGACCAGGACTGAGCAAGCCTTGCCTGTCTTGGCTCACCTCCAGCAAGGTCCGTAGCATTGGAGCTTTGCAGGCGTTTGCCCGAGCAACAGTTATGCTGTGGAATGGTCGAGCAGGTCCACGAGTAGCAGGCAGGACGTTGGCAGCACGCCTTTTTGAAGAAGAAGAGGAAGCCTGAGAAGTTTTGGAGTTGAAAGCCATGTTACAATGCTGTATTCAGCTAAGCGGTACAAAGCAGAATAACCAAACTGCACGTTTATACCCGTATATATACACTTATCAGTGGTGGGGGTACTAGCTAGCCTTGGTAAAGTGGGTCAAGGCCATCCAAAAACATTACCAGAACGGGGGATAGATCACTAAGTGGCATGTTAGTCCATTGCCACAGAGTGATCTATCCCCCGCTCTGTATTCCGCATTCACACACACATTCATACAAACACACAAGTCCCAGTCCGAGTCTTTACCCACACACCTATCCACTCTCATCCTCACTAGCATCACTGTCCACTAAAAGATCTTGACACTTCATAATTAGTCTGTCATATTTTCTCAGGATTGAATTTGCCTCACGGATTACATTCTCTAACACCCTATCCTTTTCCTCTATAATTTCATTGTACGCTTCAAATACATTTGGTGGTGTCTGTGTAGATGCATTTGATGTGGTTGGTTGCGGGTTGGTAGGAGGCCGGGCCGAGCTGGAGGCTCCACTGCTGCAAAGCTCCTTCTTCACAGGGCCAAAGCCGGAAATCCGGACGCGACTCCTTACATACCAGGCTGATCTAGAGGCTCCACTGCTGCTGCACGGGTCCTTCTTCACAGGTCCAAAGCCAGAAAATCGGACTCGACTGCTTAACAGAAGGCTCGATCGGTTGGGCCCAACACTTGAGCTAGAAGCTGAAGAGTTTCCAGACATGGTGCGAGGTGTTCTGCTTAACGGATGCAAGCTGAATGAGCGGACATTGGATTACCACTCCTATATATACCTATTTGTAGTGGTAGGGGCGGGGTGGAGGAGGGGGTGGGGGAGGGGGTGGGGGAGGGAATGGGGAATTTGGGGGGGGGATAGCTTAAGGATTTCCACTAAATTTCCCTTACTCTTCCCGGTCATCGGTTTTACATACCTTTAGCAAACCCATCATTTTGGTTTCTTCAATAACTTTACACAGCTCAAAGACCCAAGCAAACAGCTCATCTATGTTGTTATAATTAATTTTTGTCCAGTGTTCATACTTATGAGTTTGGTTGTTTATAATACATAGATAAAATGTAGACCCATCTCGTCTTATACAGTGCTCAACTTCCATTCTATGCCGATTTAGCACTTCCCAAACATTGTGTGGATCTATCAAGAAGTCACCACCTTTGTAATTGTACCGTGACATGTTTACACGGAGTACAGAAACGGACTGAAGCAAATGAACGGCTCATACAAGCTTAGTAAGAGCATTAGAGTGGGGGGTATCACGTGATACACGACATTAGTTGTAAGGTTAGCACTTTACTTTAAACAGTAATTTATATGGGTCAAGGTCATTCAAACTTTGAAAAATTTTTACCTCCAAACACTTGTAGCAAGCTACAAGTGTTTGGAGGTAAGTTTTTATTTGTTAAAGATTTTCGTAAATTAGTCTTCACCCTCAAGGACACGGTTTGAGATTGTCCCAGTGACTTTACATCACCGCCAGGTTAAAGTATTATACAAGTCAAGTATTTTTTTTTTTATTATTTGACTTGTGTAATACTCCTCTCCCTTACTTTAAGAGGGTTAGGACTAAATTTGGAAAAAATAATTTGGAAGAAGAATTTTTGTTTTTTAAATATCGTCCAACACAACCTAACAATTTAGAATTTCTTTTGGTAGGCCTACATCCTAATCCATTTCCCACACAGATTGGCATCCTTCCCTTCGTATTAGATAGCCTTTTTTATGGATGAAAAATTGTCTTTGTACCATCCGAACGGGTACTTTCATTGTATGAAGGCTGCCATCACCTTTTACAATGATTTCTACTTTAGCATCAAAAGCTCCATAAGTTTGAGCAATAAAATAATATTTTTCATCCATTTTAAGTCTTCTAATATCAAGCGGTTGCGGACTGTGGGGATGTCTGGGTTGGGATGTTTTAGACCTAATGTTGTTAAGACTGTAGGGTCTTACTCTCGGAAGATTGATGTTTTTGTTCAAGTGCGTTTGGCAACGGTCTTTATCTAAAACAGCAAACTTCTGACAGCAAAGAATCCCAAAGTCTTTTGACATCCACACGTAATCGCATTTATTACCCTTGCCAGCAGGGAGTTTAACACGCTTACGTTTTTGTGTTGGACGCTTTACTGGAGTGTTTTGGAGCTTGTCAGGTTTAGGCTGGCTAGAAGGAATGGGGGTGGGAGGTGAAGGTTTAAGTAGGTCAAAAGGTAGGCTGCAGACAATTTTGGGTGGGGTAGGTGAACGGGTTAGGTCGATTGAGGGAAGTTCGGGGGAGAAGATTGATTTACGGGGTGGTTTGGTTGGTGTAGGTGGCATGGGGGATATGGGTGAGGGACATTGGGATTTGGTGTAGGATAGGATTTTCTTAGTTCGACTGTAGGGGGTTATCCTCGACCTTGGCGCCTCTTCGAACACCGCAGACTCCGATCCCGAGTCCGATAGCAGAGAGAGTGCTGGAGAGGCTATCAGGACTCGTCCGCTGGGGTTCTTTGAAGATGCCGCAGGTGCGCCAGCCTCTTCCGAAGCCGAAGGTGCGCCAACCTCTTCCAATGTTGGTGGCAATGGTGAAAGGCTGGGCATCGAGGCAGGCTGCGGTGGCGGCGGCGGTGGCGGCATCGTCAGGCAGCTCAGAATCTGCGCTGTCATGAGGTATTCTAGGATCGGAGCGGAGGACGATGAGGGCTGAGGCGTGTTGGCCGAGGTTGAAGAAGCTGGTGGGTAATTCTTGAGCTTAAGACCCATCTTCATGAAGCGAATAAATGAAGAGTAAATATGAAAAGAGTAAATATGAAAAGAAGATTGAAATAAGTAAATAAAATCTCAGGAGCGAGAGAGGACCGTCCGGTACGGGAACCTGGACAGGAATGAGAAGTGCATGCCACCCAGCCGCCTTATATCCCCGCCGGGGCTGCCACGCCCAGGATATCAGGGGTGGGGGTGGGGGTGGGGGTGGGGGTGGGGGTGGGGGGGGGGGGGTTCGCACTTTTTGTCGGGGGGGGGGGTCAATTTAAAACAATAAGCCTCACTTAAGGCGTTTATGTTAACATCGCTGAAGCCTCCAAAAAAGACACACTTATAGACGAGTCAAACCTTGTGTGTTACTTGACTTGTACATTTTTTTTAAAAGAGCTTAATATATTTACCTTGTTAATAAGACCTGACTGTTAAAGAATTTTGAAAACTTTTATATATTTAGGTCAAGGTCACGGTAAAACTTTAAAAAATTAAGCCCCACACCCCCGATGGGGGTGTGGGGCACTTGGGTTGTCATCGCTGTAGCCTCCAAAGAGACCCAACTATGACAACAAGGCAACATCCAATGTCGTGTTCCCTTCGCCACGCAAGACTTGTAAACATTTACTGCATTGTCTTTTCAATAGCTAACAAAACATTTACTTAATTTTGAGAGAGGTTGAGGACAGCCCTAGTGGCTTACGCCCTCGGTCCGAGTGCAGGGGCCACCGCAAATTGGCCACAGCTGTGGTCTGCATGTCAGCATACAAACGGACCGAGTCCCAAACCCAGCCGCAATATTGCATGCCTGAGAGGACCCATGCTAAAATTGGTTTAAAATTGTTTTACACGGGGGTCTACTCCCGTACCCTACCTTTACTATTTAACTTTATCAATGCAGTAAATTTTTATAAATCTTTGTGGGTCAAGGCCACACGGACATTAAAAAAATTTCGGCCCCCGTACATCCATGGCGAACCACGAATGTTCGGGGGCCTTGGGGACTAAAAACACAAATAGCTAACAAAGATTCATTTACATAATTTTGAGTTTCCAGAAGGGAAACAAGAGGTTGAGGACAGCCCTAGTGGCTTACGCCCTCGGTCCGAGTGCAGAGGCCACCGCAAATTGGCCACAGCTGTGGTCTGCATGTCAGCATACAAACGGACCGAGTCCCAAACCCAGCCGCAATATTGCATGCCTGAGAGGACTCATGCTAACGTTGGTATAAAATGCTTTTACACGGGGGCCTACTCCCGTTCCCTGACTTTACAATTTACTTTGAGCATTGAAAAAGCTCAAGGGGGGATTGCTAAAACAAGCGTATACACTTTACAAACATATAACACACTTACAACACACAATTGAGCTCAACGTAGTCAATGCTGGAACAAGCACATACACATTAAACACATATAACAAACAAGACACAAAGGATAAAAGACACAGGAGACATAGGGTACAAGTAAAACACTCTCATATAAATCAATTCCCAATACCCAAACGCAAGCGCAATATCTTACAACTAATACAAGTCTTAAAGTTAGAGTAGACTTCGCTAAACACTGAAGGCGCCATTCAATGTTTAGTGATGCCTATGGCGGTCCGTCCCGGTCGTTCACGTTCAACGCGCGGGAGCGGACTGCGAGCCGGCTCTGGCTGGACCCCCTTATATCCCCGCCGGGGCTGCCACGCCCAGGATATCAGGGGTGGGGGAGGGGGTGGGGGTGGGGGTGGGGGTGGGGGTGGGGGTGGGGGTGGGGGGTGGGGGGGGGGGGCACTTTTTGTCGGGGGGGGGGGGGGGGGGGGCTCGCACTTTTTGTCGGGGGGGGGGCTCGCACTTTTTGTCGGGGGGGGGGGGGGCTCGCACTTTTTGTCGGGGGGGGGGTGGGGGGGGGGGCTCGCACTTTTTGTCGGGGGGGGGGGGGCTCGCACTTTTTGTCGGGGGGGGGGAGGGGGGGGGAGGGGGGGGGGGCTCGCACTTTTTGTCGGGGGGGGGGGGGGGGTCAGGTAAGTTAAGTGGGTCAAGGTCACCCACAACACTTGTACTCTAAGTGTTGGCTATACCCCCACCACAACTGGGTCCCTAGGCTGCACAACACCGCTTCGCCAGTATGTCTCCGGCTTCCATGCGGTGCGTCTCGCTGTTCTCTAGCTCTCTATATGTAAGTAATTTTACAAGTTCTGAATGTAGGTCACTACACTTTAACTCTGGGACGATATCGACTTGTAGTGTTTCAGTGTTTTGACTCAAGGTCATCACACTTTAACTCTAGCACATCGGTTATCGTACCAGAGGTGCTCAATAACCTAACTTGTAATGTTTAGGGTGGCGTTTGCACGCCACGTGGTATCGCCATGAGTGTCCAGTCCAGGTTTTAAGTTAAATTAATTTTACTGTAATCTTTTCCATTTCCGCTTCGTTTTGCCAAAGTATAAGGTGTCGCTTAATAAAGTGGTATTTCTCTACAGTTATAGGAGATTGCAAGGATACAATTAGTTTATTTAGGAGACTCTTCATCTTGGAGTTTAACACAATTTCCACTTTGACTTTGCTTCCTCGGCTCTCACAGCCTAAGCTGTACAGAAATGTTTCTTCTAGTGCCAACTCGGGCCAAGAGAACAGTGTGTTGATTGTAGGACAGCTCATGGTGAAGTGATGCGATACTCCAGCGTACCACCTCACCTTCCCCCGCCACTGTGACCTTCCCCCACTCCTGCTGTTTCCCCCACTTCTTTTCCCTTGACTCATGCGCTACAAGCAGTCTCTCAGTATTGTGCGGACTTTTGTGAGGTGAAGCCATGTCGCAGGACACTTTAGGTAAGAAACTTAGCCGTGTTAAGACTTTATTAGTTGCTCACTGTCCACCACCCAAAGTTAAGAGAGTTTCAACTTTAGCTAAGTGGCGCAAACTGTTGCGCGGACACCCTAAGTTTTATACAAAACAGACTAATGTCAGTTTTACTGATGAGGATTTGTTTAAAATATTGGATGAAATGACTTTTCCTTGCAAAATTCAGTTAGTTACTCCCATTCCTGACAGTTTAGAGTCTTAGTCTCTCAAGCCAATATACCTAGCATACACAGAGCCTGACAGTCAGTCACTCGATGGCTGTCGTGGGGTGCGCATCGGTGTCGGCGCTCCGTTGTTAAGTGTTCAAGGTCACAGTAACATAAAATTGCGGGCGTTGTACTGGTTCAAGGTCACCTGAGGGATAACCGATTGCCCATTTAGGCAGAGTCATGTCAGAAACTCGAGTTTAACTTGGCACTTTTGCCGTTTCTCGTCGAAAATTCGCTCCAAGTGGTCAAGGTCACGGGGACTCTGACTGAAACTCGGAGCGTAGTGCGAGAAACGGCAAAAGTGCTAAAAAATTTTAAGTTTCTGCGTGACCTTGACCTTAGTGGCGTCGGTGACGTCGTTTTGATGACGTAAGGGGTGATGACGTCATCAGCACGTCATTTCTGTGACGTCATGGGTGTGACGTCATCGAAATGACGTCATTAGTGATGACGTCATCGATTGCGTCATCGATGACGTCATCGATTGCGTCATCGGTGAGGTCATTGACCTCGATGACGTCATCCCTCAGGTGACCTTGAACTGGGCCAGCGGCCGCAATTTTACACTACTTATACATGTATATGTATTATACAGCAGTGTCAGCAGTAGTCGGTCCGGTGGGGTCAGTTGTGAGAGGGACGCAGAAGGATAGAGCGAGAGGGAGCGAGCAGTGTGCGCGCGGAAAGTGAGGAGAGGTTGCGAGAGAGCCGTGGTATTTAAGGGGGAGGGCGAGAGAGCGAGAGAAAGACCGGAAACGAAACCGCTAGCTAGGAATTGGCTTAGTTGATTTTTCTTCGCAGCAGTTGCAACTGCAAGAGTTACGGCCGCGTATCAGATTCGGGCACCAGTTTCGGTTGTAACTGTTAGACACTAGCGCTGCCCTCTGGCAGGTGACACAAACAACGCACCGGGTGACAGTCCCACTCGCTACAGTTCTGCCATAAGGATGAAACGTCTGTTTGTGTATTCATAGTCAATGCTACAGATTTACATAGAAATAAACAAATTCTTGGCACAAATAGGAAAACACATTTAACACATTTCTTCAATCTTGAATTCACCAAGTTTATTCACGTCAAATTTTCATAATTTTACATCACCAATATAAAATACCGCTCATTTTAATTAAAACAAACATCACAGCACAGCCACAGCCTCTTGCAGCTTTTTTTTCGGACATGGTCACTCAGTCATACCAACGTAGTAGCAAGAAATTATTTTCTTCATGCTACCTATTCGTCTACTGCCATTCCGATCTGAAGTTTATCTTCGCCATACGTAACCAGATACTATATGAAAAGAATTTTCTGATTGAGACTGTTAGTAGTATTTAGCGGGTGAATCGAGTAGCCCACGAGATACTATTGAGACAGTTTTTTTATTGTCAAACGACCAAAAATACTATAAAGTTCATTATGTCTTACACATGCCCCATTTGTGTCAGAGTTGTGCTGGACACCGAGGAAGGTATTGGCTGTGATGGGGAGTGCCAGAGATGGTTTCACAGGGTGTGCCTAAATATATCGAAAGTTGAGTATCAACGGATATCTGCTGATACTGCCATCAAGTGGTTTTGTTCCAGAACTGATTGTTTGGACCCATCGAATCAACCACTTACTATGCTCTCTTCACAGATGTCTACTGTCCTATCCAAACTGGATACTCTACTCGATAAAGTCAACAAAATTGACAGTATTTCTAAGGATGTTGCGGAAATAAGAACTGAGGTGTCTTCCATTAAAACAGGACTAGCCGCCCTCGAACCCCGTGTTGCCAATGTCGAGGGCAGAATCTCCACTGTTGAACTACAATTAGGTGCTGCTAAACCAGTTGAATCTGTTGAGGATATATATATCCTGCTCTCACCATATCGCTAAATATACCAGTTCACAGCACTCCGCAGCACTCCAAGTTAATACCTGATTTCCGAAGGTGCAATCTTGATGGAATTTTTCACCGTCTTCAGGAACGTCGGCTCCCACTTGTTACAATGTTGCTAACCCGAGCTCAAATTCAGCGAGTTTTTCTCATGGCTGGGATTGCAAGTTCGCCACCATACCCCGTTGAAAATGGTCAGATCTTCTTCCTTCCCAAAATGGTTTACTAATGATCTCAAAACCCTAGTCATCAGAAAGAAGATTGCCCACAAACGTTTCAAGCAAACTGGGAGGCATCATGATTTCTTGATATTTAGTCAGCTTAGAAGAGAAAGTAAAGCTCTTTCAAGTCAGCGCCATGCTGAATACATAGACAGAATCGAACAGAGTATTCCTGAAAACATCAAACTTTCTGGTCTCATGTGAATGGTTTGAGATCCAACCCTTCGATCCCCCCGACAATGTTCTTTGGCTCCCTCTCTGCTGGTGATGCTCCTGGAAAATGCGAGCTCTTCGCCAACCATTTTTCTTCGGTGTTTAATGATGCAGCTGTGGACATCCCTCAGTTGGACTTTGGTTGGAGCGAGTCCATCCCTCAGTGTGTTATTACTGCTACTGAAGTTCAAGCCAGATTGGAATCCCTCGATCAAAACAAAGGTGCAGGCCCGGACGACATACCGCCCTTGGTTCTTAAATACTGTGCTCCCGTTCTGGCACCACACCTTGCTGTGTTTTTCTCAGCTTTGTTGTCAGCTGGAGTGTTCCCCTCATGTCTCAAAATTGGCTATATAGTTCCCATCTTTAAGTCTGGAGACCGTTGCGATGTAAAGAGCTACAGGCCTATCGCCATCTTGTCTGCACTAGCCAAAGTCTTCGAGAGCATCGTCTGTGACCACCTATATTTTCATCTCAGAAGGTTTATATCAACCGAGCAGCACGGGTTTCTCCGGGGCCGATCTACGCTTACAAATCTTCTTGAATTCCAGGACTTTGTTATGTCAGCATTCATGAACTCACGTCAAGTTGACTCAGTCTACTTAGATTTCTCTAAGGCTTTCGACAAAGTAAATCATCGCCTATTGATCACTAAACTAGAGGCGTATGGTGTAACAGACCCTCTGCTCATGTGGCTCAAAAGTTATCTGAATGGAAGATTGCTCATGGTCAAGTGTGATGGCTCTACTTCTGCTCCTTTTCCCGTTACATCTGGTGTGCCCCAGGGATCTCACCTGGGCCCTCTCTTGTTTAACATTTTTATGAACGACATTGGCCAGGTCATTCTAGTTCACCACCTTCTGTTTGCAGATGACATCAAGGTCTTCTCGAAGATAAGTTCCTCCCTTGACCAAGAACTTCTCCAGCTTTCCCTCAACAACATCAGTGAGTGGTGCAGGTCCAATGCGATGCAGCTCAATGCATCCAAATGTTCAGTTGTCTCATTCAGAAGGGTTACCGATGCCATTCCAGCAATATATAGTATCGATGGCTCGATTTTGAGGCAAGATACTACAGTGAAGGACCTAGGTGTAACCCTTAATCCAACTCTGAGCCCAACTGACCATCTATCCGCCATCGTCTCTCGTGCCAACTCCTTGCTAGGATTCATCTTTAGATCCACAAAGGATTTCAGATCACCTACAGTTCTAGTAGTTCTTTACAAGTCCCTGGTTCGTCCAGTTCTGGAGTATGGTTCTACCGTCTGGTCCCCTTATCAACTAAACCACATTGGTGCTCTTGAAAACATCCAAAAGCGTTTTGTGAGAATGTTGGGTCTTAGACTTGGTTATTCCTACAGAAACTCTCCAATCAACATCATTGAGGGGCATTTTGAACTTCTCCCTCTGCAACTGAGACGCAAACATGCTGATATTCTTGTGCTCTTCAAGTTGGTAAATGGTCTTCTGGATAGTCCTTCCCTGCTAGCCAAAGTGGACATCTCAATCTCAAGAGGAACTCGATCAAAAGCTATCTTCAGAAGACGTTATCTTCCGACCCTGTACGCATACCACAGCGGCTTATCGAGGCTCCTCAAGTTTGGAAGTGAGGCCCCAGAGGACATCGACTTCTTTGGAGAATCCACCAGATCCTTCAGGAAAAAAGTGGCCCTGGCAGTTAAGTGAAGAGTCGTGTTTGCCATTCATGTTAAAATGCCAATTGTTTTACTTGCCTGTTATTGCTTCACTGTTATTGTTGTAATGTTGATTTTTTTTTACTGTTACACATTGCCACATTGTTGCTTGTTACCATGTCATATATATTTATTGCTGCATTTTGTTGTTACCTGTTATTGTTACTGTTATTGTTACATTGGCTATTTGCATCGTTGCACATTGTTGTATTGTTACGTTTTTGTTTGTTTCTTTTTTTGTTTCACCGTCTTGTAACGCTATGTTTTTTTTTTCATTATTGTAATTATCATGCAAATGGTGTTTGCCGTTGAGAATAAATAAATAAACACAAAACATGTATGTGATCCTGGTATCTGGTTTCTTCTATCCGTGGTCGAGTCAATTTTCGGATCAGGAAGTCTGCTAGATAGACCCCTAGCAGTGAAGAATGCCTATACCCAGACCCTCCTTATAATCCAACCCCATCTTAGTTATCCTTATCTAATGTGACTAACATTCAAAATAAACACTACATATACAATACATGGCAGACAATAGTCCCCAACTGTACTATTAATATTTTATGCAATTATGAAAACTCATAGAAACACTGTTTAGTTGTATGACATAACTCCAAAAACTAACTTTATTTATTTACATTCATTATTGTGATAACAAAAACATATGATTATAAATACTTTAAAATAAACATCTGTTAAATAAACCACTCTTACAACATCCTCCCTTTTAAGTTTGATAGTTTTTTAACCAGTATGGTTGTTGTACATTTCTTTTTGGGCGATGATTTGTTTCTGAGTCTGAAGAACAAGTATTTTGATCATGTGTTTTTGAGGAACATTCCTGTTGAGCATTTTGTAAGTAAGGGGCCGGTTTGAGATGGAATCGATTTCTTCTTACATTTCTCTTATCTGTTTCGACTATATAAGAACGTGGGTTGTCAAGAACTTTAACAACTTTGCCATGCCTTCTTAAATCGACGATCCATACTGTGTCTCCTACTATAAGGGGTTTAAGAGTTTGTACTCTGTGCTTCTGGTCATAGTTAGTTTTATATTTCTTTCTATAGGCTTCTTCCTTCTCCTTAAGATGGTTTAGATCTGGTGTGTCACTGAGCACATGATTGGTCTGGGGTAGTGTACTTCTTAATCTTCTATTCATTAATAGTTGCGAAGGGCTAAAACCATTCTGGAGAGGTGTTGTCCGATATGCCAGAAGTGCCAAGTAAGGATCTTCCAAATTCTTCTTTAAAATCATTTTGGCGATTTTTACCAAAGCCTCTGCTTCTCCGTTGCTCTGAGAAAACTTGGGACTACTAGTTACATGCTTGAACCCATATGTTAATGAGAAGTTCTTAAAGTCGGAGTTTTCAAGGACTTGAAATTGAGATCCTGAGTCAGACCTTACTTCTTCTGGTATGCCATGTCGACAAAAGAAGGCTTTACATTTCATGATCACTTCTTGAGATGTTAATGACTGAAGTTCAGCTATCTCAAAATACCGTGAGTAATAATCCGTCACAGTCAAAAACCAAACCCCATCAAGTTTAAACAAATCCATAGCAAGAATTTTCCATGGTCTATCAGGGAATGGAGACGGAAGCAATGGTTCATGATTGTTTTTTGAAGTTCTAATGCAGGTGGGGCAAGATTTTACCATGTTTTCAATTGCTTTTGAGACACCAGGCCACCAGACGGATTCTTTTGCGCGCAAACGGCACTTGGTGATCCCAAAATGACCTTCATGGATTCTTTGAAGTGCCCAAGGCAGAATAGCCGGTGGTATAATCATTCGTGCACCACGAAGAATGAGAGAGTCATTCACACTTAGTTCATCCTTGACAGAATAATAAGGCTTCAGGTCGTCTCGTAATGATGCTTGTGATGGCCAACCTTGTACGATAACTTTTTTCAGTTCCTGTAAAGTTGTATCTTTGTTTTGCTCTTCCAGTATTTTAGCAACTAAGCAGTCCGTCACGTCTATGGATGACAAAACCATTTGAACAAACGCTTGAGTCTCTTCCACTAATTCCTGGTCATCATGAGTCGAAAATGGTAGAGGTGCCCTAGAAAGAGTATCAGCAACCAAAAGTTGTTTTCCAGGAACATAGGCAATTGAGAAATCGTATCTCATAAGACGAAGACGAATCCTTTGAATTCTCGGAGACAGCTCATCTAGGTGTTTGGACTTCAACATTTGTAGTAGTGGTTTATGATCTGTTTGAATTGTTATTCTTTTGCCAATAATGAATTCCTTGAATTTATCACAAGCCCAAGCGACAGCTGTAGCCTCTCTCTCAATATTTGCATAGTTCTTTTCTGCAGGCAGAAGGCTTCGAGATGCAAATGATACGGGGCGTAAAGAACCATCCTCTTGAACTTGTACCAGAGTTGATCCTAAGCCCTGAAGCGAAGCATCGCAAGAAATTATAGTTTCCCGATTAACATCATAAATTGCCAAACAGGGGGAACTAGTCAAAACAAGTTTTATTTCTTCAAAAGCCTTTTGCTGTTCTGGACCCCAACTCCACGGAACATTAGCTTGAAGTAATGCATTTAAGGGAGCCATAATCTTAGCTTTCTGTGGAATGAATTTAGCTAGGAAGTTTACCATTCCGTTAAATCTTTGAAGCTCTTTCACGTTTTTTGGTTTATCCATCTTAAGTATTGCAGACACCTTTTCCTTGTCAACAGAAATTCCGTCAGGTGAGAGGTAATGTCCGAGAAATTTTATACTACTTTTCCCGAACTCAGTTTTGTCTTTGTTTAGGGTCATGCCTACGCTTTTTAGCTTATCTAGTACCTGCCTAACAACTTTATCATGTTCTTCTTTTGTTTTGCCCCATATGAGGATATCGTCCATGTGAACTGCTACATTTGACTGGTCACCCAGAATGTTGTTCATACATTTCTGGAAATGTTCAGGTGTTGACGTTATACCGAATGGAAGTTTAAGAAATTTAAAGCGCCCAAAAGGAGTAAGAAATGTAGTAAAATCTTGAGAATCTGGATCTAGAGGGACTTGCCAAAATCCACTATTTGCATCAAGCTTCGAAAACAACGTTGCTCCTGAAATTGAGCTGAGAGATGTTTCAATTTTAGGGATAGGATGATATGGCCGTTGGACAGATTCGTTTAATTTTGTCATGTCAACACATATACGAACATCTCCATTAGCTTTAGGCACTACTACCATTGCAGAACACCATTCAGTCGCATGTTCAACTGGGGTGATAACCTTATTTTGAACCATATTTTCGAGCTCGTTTTTTACTTTATCCATAAGGGGCAATGGCACTGACCTTGGGGTAGTTATTGCGTACGGTTTCGCACTATCCTTAAGAGCTATTGTATAAGGATGAGGAATGAGTCCGAGACCATTGAACATATCATGATATTCCGTAAAGAAGTTACTGCTATTCTCTGATATGGAATTTACAAAAGTCAAAATCTTTAAGTCCTGTATTGCTGGGCGACCAAGCAAAGGAGTTGATATCCCCTTAACTACATATACTATGTGACTAATACTTTTATCCTTGAAGCGGATATTGGCTCGAGTATATCCTACTGTTTCTAATTTAGCTCTACTAGCCCCATACAACTCTACCAAAGTTGGTTGAATCCTACTTTGTGGGATTATGCCAGGAGGAATCACAGTTACATCTGCCCCTGAATCTATTTTAAATGTTAGAGGCTTTCCCTCAAACATTAATTCTAATTTCCACGGCTTACAATTCGACCCATCCTCAAGCGATCCTACAAATAATTTCTTACTTGAAGTTTCAAGTTCACTTACTTCATTTCCCTCGATCACTTCCTGTGTGTCTCTGGACCTGCACACCTTTGAAAAGTGACCCACCTTCTTACACGAGTTGCATGTTGCATTTTTCGCTGGGCATCGGCTTCTGGGATGAGATGGTTTACTGCCACACCAAACACATTGCGCCGGGTATTCATGTTTTGGTTGAGCTGACTTGTCCTCTCGATGTTGGCTGCTAAACTCTCCACGTCGACTTGCACTCTTCGACGACATTGATTCAATGCCAAAGCTTTTTGTACCGCAGATTTCTTTTTTCTCTTTTTTTACATCCTCTGCGTGTCTTATAGCTGTAATTGCCTAGTGTAAATTCATTTCATTATCAATCAATAATTTTTCACTGAGTTTTTGATCATTTAATCCGAGTAATAGTACCATCAGTACCATTTCATCATTTAGAGAGCCCCAATCACAAGTTTTAGCCAAGGAATGAAGACTAATAATAAAATCTTCAATAGGCTCATTCTCTTTTTGTTGCCTTCTTAGAAACTTTGCTCTTTCAAAAATTAAGTTTCTCTTTGGAATGAAATGTTTCTCAAATAAGTCCAAAACTTCATTGTATGTCAAGATCGATTCATCTTTTACACAGAAGGATGCAAATATGTCATCAGCTTTCTCCCCCAATGTGTATATTAATGTATTGATTTGTTTAATTTGAGATTCTTCACATAATCCAGATGCTGATCGATATCTTTCAAACCGGGATTTCCAAGAAGGCCATTCTGCTGGAATAAATGAAAAGGTTTTTGGCGGTTCAATAGCTGGTTGTGTTCTTGAAATGATGATAGCCTTCTCAAGTTCAGTTGATTGATGGATATTGCTTTCCAAGAATTCATCATCATCATTTAAGTCACGTTGTTTTTTCCTAGATTTTCTACTCAGAGGCATAATCCCAGTACGCTGTCACCATGTACTATTAATATTTTATGCAATTATGAAAACTCATAGAAACACTGTTTAGTTGTATGACATAACTCCAAAAACTAACTTTATTTATTTACATTCATTATTGTCATAACAAAAACATATGATTATAAATACTTTAAAATAAACATCTGTTAAATAAACCACTCTTACAACACCAACCAACTTAATTAAACCAATTACCAAGGTCTGTAAAGGAAGAAGCATAACTTCTTCCCAGGTCAGCCGTATAGCTTTTTTTGTGTTCCGGATATGAAGCGTCTAAACTAAAACGGAAGTCAAGTTACGTTATAATATTTACCATTACACAGCTGATTAAGAAAGAGAATGAAGCAGTCTTGCCATGGGTACGATATTTATCTAAACGACGCCATATTACTCTATTTTAAATTTGGATTATTAGTTGATAACAAACCATTAGGTAATGACCAAATTACAAATTATCAATCAAGGTAAATCTAAAACCATATATTATACCGTATTTTGCTTTGAAATTCCTTATTTTAGTAATTGTTAAGACAAAAAATTCCCAACGCAAACGAGAACGATTGTTGTTTGCTGTTGCGTTGGCAACACTTGCCGGTAGGCGACATCCAAGGAGGTTATATTCTAATACTGGAGGTAACACTGATAGGTTAATTTTGGCGAAAAAGCGAGCCGGTGATTTTGTTTGGTTGGCAATCCTGAAGTACCGTTTTGTCGTTCTTTGAGCGGTAGCTAAAAGATATTCGAATCAACCAAATGGTTCGAATCTTCTGGGAACGATGAACGATGAATTGGTACGGTACGGCTAACCAATAATTAGGAATCTAGACTCTGGAATAATAATAACGTGTGTCTTTAATTCTAACTTACATGAATTTAAACAATTTTATCCGTTAGGTATTTTACAGAATAAGAGATAACTTATTGATTTAATTTGTAGATGTGAATATTTGTTGTTTTATGAATTGTTCAAAAAATATAATTAGAACTAATAACTTATTTATACCTATGTTAGATCTTAGAAATGGTTACATTAACTTGATAGTACACTAACTAAATCTAAGACATCTAATGACATGTACGGAAGATCAAAATTCCGTACTATTTCAGTACTCACAAAGGTATACCACGAAAAAATTTATTCTCTTGTCTTGCATATTATACAAATTTTAATGTGGTACAAAATCATCAAGTAAATTGACTAATTAAAAAAAAAAATAAAAATAAACATGTTTCCATAACTTGAAACTGATTACAGTACCAAATTTCCAAAATAAATTTTTATGCTTATATATAATTTATTTTCTGTTTTTGTTTGTTTCCCCTTTTAATGCATATTTGCTTACCAATAATTGCCCATTAAAATCGATTCACCAGGCAATTGATTCACAATTCATTTGACTCCCTTAGCTGACTCGTTCATTTCGGCAAACAGTTCAAATTGGTACTTCAGGATTGCCAACCAAACAAAATCAGCGGCTCGCATTTTTAGCATTGTGTGTTACCTCCAGTATTAGAATATAACCTCCTTGGCGACATCCATGGATGTCGCAGAAAGTGACACCATTGCTCTTATGGCATGCGACTCACCTGGCCTTGGCCTACAGTCACCTTGACCAATTACTACATCATACCCCATCATACATACTAACAAGTAAAAAATAACAAGTAAAAAGAAACAACCACAAAAATAATAATAATATTGAGCCTCGTGGCTTCATGGTAAAACACCAAAGCCAACCTCGCAGTAAACTAGAAAAAAAACCTCACTGCTTTAGTTTTGCTTATTGCTTGCTTGAGTAATGAGTGCTTGGCTGCTCGGTGCTCAGTGCTCAGTCTCAGTGCTTAGGCTTACATTTTATGGTGGCAAATCATGACCGCAGTAAATTTTAAATCTGAAGAAGAAGTGAAGGAATACATTAAAAATCTTGGAATAGAGTACAGGTTTGGTTGTTTCAGCGAAAAGAAACCGGAAGGTAGGTGTATTAAGGTCTGATTATGAATAGACTTTCACATTATAGGTTATGAGTTACATAATATTGTTAACCCTATCTTCTTTTAGATTTGCATTTAACTTAAATATTTTTCATTAAATTTTGAACTTCTAACTCAAAGATTCTTCTGTTTTAAACATTAGAGAAGTCTTTTAGGCTGACTAGTCATCAGGTTACAATTTGACAGAAAGGATTATGAAAATAGGCTTAGGCCTACAGCAGACTAGGCTAGGACTTCTAGACAGAATGAATACAAAGAATACGGAAGAAAGGGTTGACATTAACTTTCTGTCTTCGATAGCTCTGATCTAGGTAAGGTGTCTGTTTGGCCAATTTGAATGAGAATAAACAGCGAAAGTTCGTTATCCTACTCCATCATTATTATCGATGGTTGAAATTTTTATTTTGCGTTAATACTGTACAATGAAAACAATCAAACCCACAATGATATCGAAGTAAGGAATGTATTATGATATTGTCTAATTAAAATCAAAAGACTATTTGGTAATCTACGTATCTTTTCCAGTAAACAATCTTTTCTGTATACCAATTGTGGTTAGTTATGCGCTGGTGTTCAAAGTGATCTAGGAACAGTTCTGATAAAATGGAGGAGTGTGGGGAGCCCATAGCAAGGCCATCCTTTTGTGTGTAGTATGAACCATCAAACTCAAAATAATTTTGTGACAAAGCTAATTTTGTTAGGTTGATAAGTTCATTAATCTGGTTGGAATTGAGGATATTCGTCTTCTCCAAGTTCTGCTTGGGAATGTTAATTGTCTCATCTATGGGTATATTAGTGAATAAATTGACAATGTCAAAGGATACCAGTGTGGCATCGTGTGGAATCTCAACAGAACAGATTTGCTCTATTAGGTCAACGGAATTTTTCAACATAGTGTTAGATTCAAACTCTATGGATGATTTAATCAATTTATCTAATGCTTTGGCAAGCTTATATGATGGAGCAGTTTAAAAATTTACTAAAGGTCTTATGGGTGAGTCTACTTTATGAATCTTGGGGAGACCTTTCAGTTTCCGGGCTCTGGGATTCATAACCTTCAGAAATCTTTTCTGTTCTGTGGTGAACAAGTGTTCTGATTTATTGATTGCCTCATTTACTTTTTTATGATATTGACTAGTAGGATCTTTGTTCATGTACATTATGTTATTATTTTCTATGAAATCCTTTACCTTATGTTTGTAGTCAGCTTGATTCATAACAAGTATTGTATTGCCTTTGTCAGCTTTGGTAGAATAGCATTGTTCTCAGTAAGTTTTTCTCTTATGCTCCTTGCAACCATGAGCTCTTTTCTTCTTAGCCTACTTTTTTCATTCCTAAACTTGCGTTTCTCAATAACACTACTAAATTTATCAACAATATGGTGCCTAACATTATCTTGAATGTCATGAGGAAGTGCTTGTACGGTACTTTCTAAGTCTAAAAGTGTATTTATATCCTCTATTCTAGGGTTACCTGAGGTTTGGATGACATTCTCCCGGAGTTTATAAAACACTCGGGTTACAAGGCTAGACAGTGGCTTCTGGAAGTTTTTAACACCACTCTGAAAACCGGCGACATGCCTGGGATATTTAGAAAATCCAAGATCATAGCTATCCTGAAGCCCGGAAAGGATCCAAAACTGCCTGAAAGTTATTGGCCTATAGCTCTTTTAAGTGTTTGTTATAAGCTGCTAGAGAGGTTGATTTATAAAAGAATCCTCCCTATTCTCAATGCCAGCATCCCTATCGAACAAGCTGGATTTAGGCCTGGTCGCAACTGTTGTGACCAGGTTTTAGCTCTGACTTCTTTCATTGAGGATGGGTTTGAGCGAAGACTGAAAACCTCTGTGGCTTTTTTAGATCTCACTGCAGCATATGACACTGTCTGGAGAAAAGGCCTCCTAGTTAAATTTTACAATCTTATTCCTTGCCCTTTCTTGTTGCGTCTCCTCAACTCAATGCTCTCTAATAGGATGATAAAAGTATATCTGGGACGCAGAGAAAGTACGTTTAGGCAACTAAAGGATGGCCTGCCACAAGGGTCAGTGCTCGCCCCACTGCTCTTTAATGTGTATACTGCCGACATTCCTGTAACTCGGTCCTTAAAGTTTATATATGCAGATGATATTGCATTGGCATATCAACACCAGCATTTACAACAAGCTGAGGAAACACTAACAAATGACCTCACGACCCTCAGTGAATATTTTGAAGCCTGGAAGCTAAATCCAAACCCAACAAAAACTGAGGTTGCTTGCTTCCACTTGAATAATAGACTGGCCAACCAAAAGCTTAAAATCGTATTCAACGGTGTTGAGTTGAAACATAATGACCACCCACAGTATCTGGGAGTCACTTTAGATCGGTCTCTCACGTTTAAAAGCCACTTACAAAAAACGGCAGCTAAGGTGAGAACCAGGACTAACATTGTCCATCACTTTGCTGGCTCCACATGGGGAGCTAACGCACAAGTTCTGCGAACAACTGCTCCATCATTGGTATATTCAACTGCTGAGTACTGTGCTCCCGTGTGGTTAAATAGTGTGCACGTTAGAGAGATCGACGTCCAGCTAAACAGGACCATGAGAGCCATTAGTGGTACACTCATGGCAACTCCTGTACCCTGGCTCCCGGTGCTTTGTAATAACGCTCCTCCTGAAATAAGACGAAGGGATGCACTCATTAGGGAATACACAAAGGAAATCTGCTCCACAGCTGCCCATCCATGATTACCTACCACAGAATGCGGGCCGATTGAGGTCCCGAAAACCACCTCTACGAACAGCCTCCCGGTTGATGGACTCGAACTTCACCATCCATACAAACTGGACTTCCTCCTGGGACGCTTTTCAAGGTCGGAACCACTTCTTGATAGATGACCCGACCGTAGCGGTAGGTGGTATGAATCTTCCTCGGAAGCAGTGGACTATACTCAATCGTTTCCGCACTGGAGTGGGAAGATGTAATTATTGGAAGCACAAATGGGGAATGACACAAGACCGGTCATGCGACTGCGGAGCAGAGTATCAAACTATGGAACACATAGTCGAAGAGTGCCCACTGAGTGCCTTCCCCAAAGGATTGGCCGGTCTGCATAGCTCAAGTGAAGCTGGGCTGCACTGGCTTAGCGCCCTGGATTTAGCTCATAAAGAGAGATCTAATTTTTTAATTTTTTTTTATTTTAGTGTTTAGATTTTTACTTATACTGACTCAGGTGCTCTGCACCGCAGAATTTATTTTATTATTCTTAAACCATGGTGGCTGGCTGAATGAGCCATACGATATATATATACCTGAGAGATTGTGCTTCAAGCCCTTATTTAATAGGTCTATCTCATCTGGACTGAAATTTACATTAGATTGGTTGACTACTCTACTATGAAACTTATGTTGGCAGCTAACTACATTCTCTACCGGTACCTGATTTTCCACAAGTTTTTCTAATTTTGGTTGTTGGAGTGTTTCTTTTTTCTCTAATTGGGGTTTAATTCTTTCATGTATTTTGTCTAGTATAATGGTTGGGTCAATGGTTGTATTTTTCGCTAATTCCAAATGAGCTGTATAAAGCTGTTTGTTTAATTTGGCCTTTTTGGCATGTAGCTGTTTGATTTCCTCCTTAATCCATACTTTTCTAGCTACTTTGATGGCTTTTTGAGCAGAAATACTTTTTGAGTTTTTTCTAATATTCACATAATCAGGGGTTATGTTATGTTTTAAACATCTTTTATTGTACCTTATGTTGGCCTTAGTTTTCATTAGATTTAACCTCTTGGACTTGTACTTTGTTGCCAGGTTTGTCTGACTGACTTTATCCATTGTACTTGTTGGCTACCAGGAATTGCTTAATTAAATATGGAGTAAAACTCACCGTCTTCAGCAATCCAGTTTATTGTTACTTTGAGTGAACAATTGTTTCGCCCTTATGTCCTAAGGGCATCATCAGCACTTTATAACGCCAGAGGTTAAATCATTTTGAACGGTGGGTTCGTGTCAAAGTTGAAAATCATAAGTATAACAGTTCCACACATATTATATTAGGGGACACACGACACATTTAAAAACATAACACAGACTGCAGTCTACACACGCCTAACCTTACTTCAAACTTTGTCAACATGTACTAGCAGGCCATGACCAGTTGATGATGCCCTTAGGACATAAGGGCGAAACAATTGTTCACTCAAAGTAACAATAAACTGGATTGCTGAAGACGGTGAGTTTTACTCCATATTTAATTAAGCGATTCCTGGTAGCCAACAAGTACAATAGGATTAGATGTTTCACTTTCATCCTTTTCCATGTTATCAACATCTGAAATTTTATTATCCCTCAAATTGTCATCATTCTTCTCTTCTTTTGTAGTACAATTAGGACTATTACAGTAGTTGTTTCTGGTAACGAAATTAGTGTATCTTTACCAGCAGGTCTTGTAGATACCGTGGTCTCTCTACCATCTGGGAATCTTATATGGGCGTACTCAGAATTGGCTTCCAGCAATGTTACTTCATCGACAAGTGGTTCATATTTAGAGTGTCTGACTTGTCGTTTCAAAAGAACAGGACCTGGCGTTAGTAACCATGTGGGGGTTGATGTCCCATAAGTTGACCTACGGATATGATTGAACATGCGTTCATGAAGAGTCGTGTTTGTAGAAGTGCATAGCAAAGAGCGTACTGAGTTGAGAGCGTCTGGCAAAACCTGTTCCCAATTTCTTTGGTCGATCTTCCAAGTCTTTATTGCTAGTTTAATTGTTTTCCAAATGGTTCCCACGAACCTTTCATCTTGACCATTTCCTTGTGGATTGTACGGTGTTGTGCGACTTGAAGCAACACCACAAGAATCTAAAAACTGTTTTAATTCCTTAGACATAAACGATGACCCTCGGTCTGAATGAATGTATCCAGGTGTGCCAAAAAGTGAAAACAAGTTTTTCAGCGATGCAATAACTGAATGGGACGAAAGATCTTGGCAGGGGTACGCAAAAGGGAAGCGTGAAAATTCATTGACAATAATTAAAAGGTATCTATTTCTCGGGTTTGAAGGCGAGGGTCCTTTGAAGTCTATATTCAATCGCTCAAAAGGTTGTGTGGCTTTTATCAAGCGTCCTTCATGTCTGTAAAACCTTGGCTTAACCTCAGCGCATACTCGACACGTCGAAACTACTTTGCGGATTTATTTAAGTGAGTAAGGTAAGTTTTTACTTCGTACGTAATGATAGAGTCTAGTTTCTCCGGGGTGACAGAGTTTTTCATGGATGTCTGCAAGTTTCTTTAGGGTCAACTCAGTTGTAGCACAAAAGTAGCGGGATAATGCATCAGCAGCTTCATTTTGATTTCCAGGTCTGTAAACGATCTCGTAATTGAAACATGACAGCTCGAGTCTCCACCTCAAAATCTTTTCATTTTTAACTTTTCCGGGAATAAAAGAATTGAACATGAAAGAGACTGACTTCTGATCGGTAACAATTTTGAAAAATTGTCCCATCAAGTAATGTCGCCATTTCCTTACAGCTTCAATAATGGCATAAGCTTCTTTCTCTACTGCGGCGTGTCTTTGTTCTGACTGGGAGAGTGTCTTAGAGAAAAATGCTACCGGGTGGCCACCCTGTTTAAGTGTTGCCGCGATAGCACACTCGGATGCATCAGTTTCTACCACAAGGTATGTTGGGATCAATTGATGATACTACGGCATTTTCAATATCTTTCTTTAGAGACCCAAAGACTATTATGGCGTCAGGACTTAAAGGGAGCTTATCTTTAGTTAAAGCTTGGGCCTTCTCAGAAAAACGTGGTATAAAATTTGCGTAATGAGAAAACATGCCTAAAGCTCGACGCAGGGAAGGTAGGTCCTTCGGTACAGGAAGGTCCCGCAATGGTTTCAATCGGTCTGGGTCTGTTTTAATCGTCTTGTTACTTATCACATATCCTAACAAGTGCATAGTGCGTAATGAAAATCTAGACTTTTCCATGTTTATGGTTAAGTTGTATTTGGTTGCCGCATCCATGAATCTTTTTAAGTTTGTATCATGCTCTTCCTGAGTGTTTCCACCAATCGTTATTTCATCTAAGTACACTTCAGTACCTAACTTTTCATTATCAATTTTTTGACTCAAATTTTTTTGAATGCCTGCGTGATTTGATAGCAATGGGTTTTACATTCTTAGAAAGATTAGGAAAAAGGATGGCAGGCTCCATATGGCAGCTGCCAGAGAGCAAACTTAGAGTGGTTTCTGGTTACCCCCAAACTGCATATTAAGGTTACTGTGGAGACTGAGTAAATCATGACAAACAATAATGTCTGAACAGAGATCAGGAAGTACATTCAGTTTAACATAGTCATAAGAGTGTCCGTTCATCTTAATATTAACTTTACACTCACCTTGAGTGGACGAGCACAAGGAGGTATTAGTCATAGATACTTGAATCCCTTTATCTTTATTAACATGTATTTTTAATCGTTGGGCTAAGTCTTTGCTTATAAAACTACATGAACTCCCAGTATCAATAAGAGCTTGTGCATTTACGCCATTTATTTCTACAGGCACTAGAGCTTTTCCAAGTGAAGAAGCTATACTAGCTACGTAATCTTTCTTAACTGCGGACGAAATACCTTTCGTGTTTCTCGATGTCTGTTGGCAAATGCGTTTGAAATGACCTTTCTTACCACATTTGTGACAAACTGTATCCCGGGTCGGACATTCACACCTCCGGTGCCTTCGTTGGCCGCAGAAGTAGCATGAAGTTTTTACAGCTGCTGTAAAGTTGCCTTCATTTGATGGATCATTTTGTTCTTCTTTGATACAATTAATTGGGGTCGGATCGTGGTAATACTTGCTTTGATTTTGTGCGAGCTCCAATGATCTAGCCTGAGTGAACGCTTCATTTAAGTCAAGATTTGGACTCTCTAATAGTCGTTGACGAATGGTAGGATCTAGGAGACCAGCAATGAAAGCATCGCGGATACAATCATTTCGGTTAATTTCTGCAGATACTGCCTTAAAGTTGCAATCTTTACTTAAATGCTTTAGATTTTCTAAATATTTGCTAATTGATTCTCCTGGACTTTGCTTTCTTGTTGCTAGTTGGCGCCTTGCAAAAATCTCATTCACAGGCTTAACAAAAATCTTCTCGAGTATTGATATAGCATCTTCGTAGGTTTTTGCCTTGCTAATATAGTCAAATATTGATGGTGATACGTGATTAATCAGTAGACTCAACTTGTCTTGTTCATCAGCCTTACTTGATATGATGAAGTTCTGGAATGTACAAACCCAGTGTTTGTAGTCTTTAACTGCTGAACTGGATTCAGAATCAGTGTCTAATCTTTCTGGCCTTAATAATTTCTCCATTGATTTTTGTTTGCTCAGTAAATTGAAATGAATAAAAGACTGTATTACCTAACACAAAGGTTTTATTGGGCAGAACATAGCAAAGATTGTAAACTAAATAAACACCAGATGATAATACAAAATAATACAGGAAAATAAAGAGATGATTTATAACACTTGGTCCCCAGGTATTGAAAATGTTAAAGTAATATCAAAGTATATTATACAGTAAAGTATATATTTTATTTGATGTCAATAAAAACACACAGTTTAAAGCATGTAAAGGATTAAGGGAAGATTGGTAATATAAAACCAAAGCATAGGCCTATTATAGACAGGGGCGGATTAAGGATGTGATTTTGGGGGGGGCGGTTTCGAAAATATAGGCCTTCTTTTTTGCCGTGGATAAGAAAGGTGTTGAATGAATAAGAATTGTTGGGTGGGGAGGTATTTTAAACATGTTTTAAAACATGTTAAAAATAATTGTTTATTTCCTATCATATACCATATTAATTAAATTTAATTTTATTGTTTAAGCTGTAATACCGGATTGACCGCGTCGACCGCTATACCCTTGCTCGTTGGTTTTAATCACAACTTTTGTCATAGTAACATTGAAAATAGGCTATTAAGTTTAGGCCTACACTGACTACCAACTTACTGACTGTAGTGTATACAAATCATAAACAAAATCTACCCATAGATGTTTATATAAAATGATATAATAAACAGATACATCGCTACAGACACTCCTATGGTAATTAGTTTTAGGTTAGGATTGGATTCTCACAAAATTCTCGCTATTAAAAGGCACATAGGTTACATAGAACAACCAAAGTGGTGATCCTAAACTTCTTTATTTTAAATTAACTAAATTTTGAATTTAACAATAAGTATTGTTACAAAAGATAAAACACATTTCAAATAAGAAGAAGATTCAAAATAAGATGAACTAAAGTAATTGGGTACAGAAATATTCCAATTAAAACGTAAAAAAAAACAACTAAACACCTTGAGTACAGAAACATTATTATAATAACAAATTATGCTTTTTAGTTTCGTTCATCATGGCAAATTTGTTGATTACATTTTCCTCGTCCACGTCGATGTCCCGATGGATTAGGGTGACCAAACGTCCCGGAAAACCGGGATTGTCCCGGTTTTTGATCATGTCAAGCGATGTCCCGAAAAATTGCATCGGGACGCGCTAAAGTCCCGGAATTCTATTTTTATATGGATTAAAAAATAAAATAATTATTGAAACATAAATAAAGGCCAATTTTAAGGAACGGAACACAATGGAAGTGGACTCGTTGGAAGCAATCCTCCCGATTCATTATGATTAAACAAATGTGACTGTGTACTATTTTATAACTTACGTTTAAAATAACAAAGACTAGATCAAGAACGCCGTGAGCAGCGACAAATATCTTTTTCTGCGAAGCCAATCATTACCATCCACAACCAGTAAACTTACTGAATAATTAAAATGTAATATTTAATCATTTGAACTCTGTTATTTAGGTGTTTGTACCATAAATACCTATACATTAATATCTCAACATTATGTAGTCATTATGTTACCGGTATCAATTATGGTAATATTTATTACTATCAGCCTGCTGTTTCGTTTATTACTATTACTGGTGCATGCTGTATAATAGACAAGTTAAAAATTTTGAACAATGCTACATTAACATTGAGTACTAAGGGTTTAGGTTTAAGAAATTCATAAAACTTAGTTTTTGTGTGAATCTGATTAATTGTCTGTAATTTAAAACATATAATATGAATCAATCAGTTCTTATTAAGCCCAATTCTTATCCAGGGAACAATGGACCATTTGGTTGGTATACTTTGAGGGGGGGTGGGGGAGGGGAGGGTATACATTCGGAACTGTCCCGGTTTCCTCCTTGAATGATTTGGTCACCCTACGATGGATGTACAACATCGCCAATCCATTCAGACGACATTCGTGACGCACAGGCATCACGGTCAGTGCTGAACATCTGAGGACCGTGTTTACTCATGATGTAATACTATTAATTAAGAGAGACGCAGACAAAAGAATGATACCGGAAGGTCGTTATTATTAATGCATTTTAATATTTAATTATTTTAATTAGAACAGTTAGTGGATTTGTTATGTTTTAAAATGAAAGTTTAAAACTTATCCGTTATGTGCTTCCGCGATAGCACATGATGTAATAGGCCTATAGAATTTAGAGGAGGAATATTTTCAGAACAGCCTTAAAACAAATACGTTTTAAATTATTTTTTCAGATTTCTAATATTAATAATTTTATCGTGTTAACACAACAAAAAGTATTATTATTAGAAATCTGAAGAATTAATTTAAAATGTATTTGTTTTACGGTTGTTCTGAAAATATTCCTCCTCTAAATTCTATAGGCCTATTACATCATGTGTTATCGCGGAAGCACATAACGGATCAGTTTTAAATTTTCATTTTAAAACACAACAAATCCACTAACTGTTCTAATTAAAAATTAAAATTTAATAATAATAACGTTCTTTGGTATCATTCTTTTGTCTGCGTCTCTCTTAATAGTAAACACGGTCCTCAGATGTTCAGCATTGTCCGTGATGGCCGTGCGTGGTATTTTCGGAGTTGGTAACACTGTCGGTGCTACGACCAATCCTCCTCCGAATTTGTCCACCCACAAAATGACAACGGGGGAAATAGACGCCTGTGAAGGTCCTCGGCACCCTCAAGTTATTGCGATTTGCAGTGCCGCAGCAGCAGGCGTGAGGCGTAATCAGTAAAAGCGCGGTGAGGTGCCCGCCGACGGAGCGGCGCTCGGAAACAATTTATTTTTATTTTATAGGTATCACCTTTATTTTGTACATACTTAGTTTTAATCCTTATTTTGTCATAATTTATCTCTAACAATATTACAATTACTAAAACTATAATCATACACTTATTATAGCTTTTGATAACTTGATAGCCAAAACAGTATTCCAATCTTTGCAGCGGACGGGGGGGGCGGACGCCCCCCCCGCCCCCCCCTTTAATCCGCCCCTGATTATAGAACCTGATGGCGAGAGAGGGTAGTGAACGAGATCACCCGAAGGGCAAGTTTGTATTAATATAAACTTAACGTAACATTATTTTATAATAAAAATTTTTTTTAATACCAGAACATGTACATAAAATAACAATTGTTGAATACTTAAGGAATTGTGTACGTGGAAGTATTTTTCCGGGTGTAGGATTCCCGGTCTAGTCTAGGGGTAGTTTTTCTGGGGGTAGTATTCCGGGGGTAGTTTTCCACCAATAGTAAACTGTTCATTATAGAAATAAATTATAAAAGTGTGTAACCAATGATTAAAGTAGAGTAAAATGTATTCCCTTCAAAAGTTTGCGGCCAGAAAACTACCCCCATACCTGTGACATCAAAATGACGTAGCGTTTTTTCATGGCAGTACTTTTCCTGGGGGTAGAATTCCAGCGCCCCATCAGTCATTCGTCATCTTACATTGCTTGAGAAAAATATTATTATTTATTATTACAATTTATTATTAAAGGTTTTATAAATTATTTTACTTAGACTATTAAATTTATCAATCGACTAAATTACCTTGGTGAAGAAACAATATAACTAAATTTATTAGCTTTCATCCACAGCCTTATTATTTAATCGCATGGGTGAGAAACCAATGTACAAAATTAAATAGTATAATTCGAGATTCGTGATTAAATTGTAACAATAGGCCTAGATTAGGCATTAACTTTGCGTACCCTGGAATAACCTCGCTTTCAAACTGAGTGAATCCTATGGCAACTTAACTCTTTTTTACTGTGGCAAACACACTTAAAATTAATTAAATAAGTATTCACGTGACCCAAAAGTACATCACAAAATATTAGCGTCAAATAATCGATTAAATCTTAATTAATCGCATTTAGACGGGTGTCAAACAAACTGTATCAAACGGATTAAATGAATCGGTTAAAAATTCTATTAATGAAATTGAACAACTTAAATGAATCGATTCGCCAGATGAGCCGTATTTTCCATTACCATCTTCAAGTCAATCACGATCAAAACGGCGGGTTTACCTGAGTGTCGCCGAACATTACCAAAGCACCACCAGTCCGAATAGTCTTTTGATTTTAATTCGAACCAATAATCTAAGAACCTAACAATCCAACCATAAACCTACGTCATTTTGTAGGTTTATGGTTAGATGCCGCATTAACCACAGGCGATGTTTATAACAACAAAATCAATAATATAATAATCTACAGGGTGGTTATAAAGTCCCTTCCCCCCTAGGATTTTTCTACAATTTATATAAAAATTTATTTTCAATGATGGGATTCATTGTACTGGCACATACTCTAACTTTTGTAGTAATTTAAAATTTTGGGAGTTACCTGAGGTTTAAGATGTAGGAGTCAACTTGAAAATTCCTAATGAGAAGCTAGTCATGCGACATGTCAAATAACACTGCCTTTTCCCCCTGAAAACAGTGGTGCAATCTAAACTCAAAAGGGTTATACCGTTTTCAAGATATCTTTAGGTCTAAGATGTAGGGAGTCATGTCACATGTGGCATGACTAGCTTCTAGTTAAAATTTTTAAGTCGACTCCTACATCTTAGACCTACAGATATCTTAAAAACTGTATAACCCTTTTGAATTTAGATTTCACCACTGTTTTCAGGCAAAAAAGGCAGTGTTATTTGACATGTCGCATGACTAGCTTCTAGTTAAAATTTTTAAGTCGACTCCTACATCTTAGACCTACAGATATCTTGAAAACTGTATAACCCTTTTGAATTTAGATGGAACCACTGTTTTCAGGGGGGAAAGGCAGTGTTATTTGACATGTCACATGACTAGCTTCTAGTTAAAAGTTTTAATCCGACTCCTACATCTTAGACCTACAGATATCTTGAAAACGGTATAATTCTTTTGAATTTAGATGGAACCACCGTTTTCAGGGGGGAAAGGCAGTGTTATTTGACACGTCGCATACCTAGCTTCTAGTTAAAATTTTTAAGTCGACTCCTGCATCTTAGACCTACAGATATCTTGAAAACGGTATAACCCTTTTGAATTTAGTTTAAACCACTGTTTTCAGGGGGAAAAGGCAGTGTTATTTGACATGTCGCATGACTAGTTTCTAGTTAAAATTTTTAAGTCGACTCCTACATCTTAGACCTACAGATATCTTGAGAACGGTATAACCCTTTTGAGTTTAGATTGCACCACTGTTTTCAGGGGGAAAAGGCAGTGTTATTTGACATGTCGCATGACTAGCTTCTCATTAGGAATTTTCAAGTTGACTCCTACATCTTAAACCTCAGGTAACTACCAAAATTTTAAATTACTACAAAAGTTAGAGTATGTGCCAGTACAATGAATCCCATCATTGAAAATAAATTTTTATATAAATTGTAGACAAATCCTAGGGGGGAAGGGACTTTATAACCACCCTATTATTAATACGCTGGACATAAAAACTTTGTAGACGATAAGGCTTTTTTGTTCTAAGATTTACCCCCACTTATTATACATTAAAACATGTGTCTGTGTGTGTAGATTTGCCAACTGGCGTAAGATTTTTAATTTAAGCAATAAAACTAAAAAAAGCGTAAAAAACTGATTTGCCTGTTTTTACCTATGACATGTTGGCGCGACTTGTGGATGATATCAGAACTAATAATTATGATATTCCAAATGAGTGAGTGAGTGAGTGAGTCATACATGTAGGTGTTTAGATTATTTTTTTTACTGTTAAAATAACCATGAGTGCCAGAAAATAATTAAATTTGTTTGTGAATTTTTACAGTATGTCACCTTTTGGGTGATTATCTTGAATCCATTGATAAAAACTTTGAGAAAGCATGGAAAGTCTATAAAGATAATTGTGATGCTTCAAGCTTTGCTAGGAGTTGTGTGAAATGTGGAGACTATTTGGCTCTTGGAAGAGGAGGGCAGAAAGAAAATAACGAACAGGTAAGTAACGAACATTTTGGTTTAATGTTCACCAGGTTTAACTTGCCCAATAGGGAGGGGCGCCCTTCCCCCCATACCGCAATGGCGCATCCCCCCACACACAAAGCAATGATTCCCCACCAAGGTCACTCATGCCCTTTGCTAAAATAATATTCTCCCTTCCAACATAAAGTATATCTCTATGAGTGCACAATTGCTATATTTCAAAACTCGATGAATAGATTTCCTATCAATTCTGAAAATAGATTATTTCTGAGAAGAAATGTATTTATTCTTTGTTGGCCACATCTTCAGGTCAGAATTGTTAAATGTTGTCACAAAACCATTGTGAAATTAATTTTAAATACCCCTCGTTGCAGCAGACCTGCGTATTCAGCGAATTTCCAAATTAATAATATTAATTTTGACCAGATAAACCTGTAAACCAAATATCACATGCTCATAAATAGGGAAACAAATGTCTATTCTCTTTATGATAAATATAGGGAAAGAACCATATGAAGCCAGCCATATACCGTACTAAGTTTCATCAATATATGTCCATTGCTAAAGGAGTTTGCCTATTTTCCATATGATTAACATGGTAAAAGAGTATGCAGGTTTGCTGCCGTGATAAGCACAAAAAACAAGATTTTTGACCATAAATGGATGAGTCTCAACCAAATGAAGCTGAATACAGGGCCGCCCACAGGGGGGGATTGATGGCACAGTTTGCGCCATTGGGTAAAAAATTGGGGGGGATTTTTGTGATTAGCGGGGATTTTAGCGAATTTCCCTATAGGGAATACGCTATTACGGTAGTAGCCATGGTAAGACCTAAGCCCGGGACCATGTTACTTTTTCATTTTGAGGTCCCCAGAAGCCAAAAACACCGTTCGTTCATTTTCATATATATGTATATATATATATATATGTGTGTGTGTGTGTGTCCGTGGTACTGCTAACTTTTGAAGGGGACCTCTGATTTTGATGAAATTTGGTATGAAGGTGTAAGACTAGGTCTATTTTAATGAGTTCGCGAACCAGCATGATCGGGTTATGGGAACGGGGTTTTATGGGGTTTCAAAGGTGTCAAAAATGGTTTTTTTTCATTTTTAGAACATAATTTTCAAAATTCAACAATTTTAACTAAAACCATTCAAAAGAGCTTAAAAAAAGAAACAATTTAGTATTTTGAATATTTAACTTGGCTTAACAGGTGAAAAGCCAAAAATAGGTTTTCCATGTTAATCTTATGGGAAATCAACAAAACCCTGTATCTCGCTTATTTATTGGAATAACTTGATAAAATTTGGTATGTACATTCACTTGGTAGGGTTCAACTGATATTTGCATACAACACCCACATGGCGGCAAACCTACGTATTCACCCCTGTAGGGTTTATGGGGAAAATTAAAAAGTGCCGAATATTGATACAGTTTGACATTTAACGAATGTAACTATTACATTTCCTTACAAAACTAATATTTTCTAACAACATCTCAAGGCAGCAAACCTACATACACATTCCTATGGTGTTTATGGGGAAAATACAATATCTCAAGATCGTTTGGAAATTCGCTGAGTACGCAGGTCTGCTGTGACGGGGGTATTTTTGATTAAGGGGGGGAATGAAAGGAAATCTTGTCTCCAAATTTGAATAGAAGAGAATAAGATTTGTTGACTCAATGTTGAATATAAAATTACAAAAATTCTGTATACATTGACGGTACTTGCATTTTTTAAACCTATTATAATCATATGATTTGCACCTTTCACCTATGCTTTTCTTACCGTTATTTTATACCAAGAATTTATCGCTCAATACCGGGTTTTCAATCGTGCTTTTGGAGATTATGCTCAACCACCAACAACCAAGAACTTTTCTTGTTTTCAATACACAAACTGGCTACATGGTTAAAACACGGGACTTACATTTAAGAGAAATTTTTTAATCAGGTGATCTCTCCAATTCTTTTCTTATGGAGAAAAATGATTTTTATTAACGATTTTATGAAATAATCTGAGCATTTTGAACGTTTTGATGAATTAAACTGCCATTATTTTGTACCCAAGAATGGTTATTTGCCCTCCGGAACGGTTTTCCGCTTATACTTTGTGAAATAATTTCCAACCACATACCCCACTACAAAACTTTCTTGTTTAATATAATAGGATATTTGTTTTGTTTTTTTTTTCTGAAGATTTTTGAAGTGAGATGAATTAAAAACTTTGCTATATGTTGAAGTACTGGATCATACTTTATTTATAGCAACATATCTTATACTCTAAAACAAGCTCCGTTTGTACGGGCAAAGTTATTTTCGCTCCAAGGATTTTTTGATTGATTATGGGGGTTTTGGCCACCAGAAATCGATTGGAGCTGGTCCCATGTCTGGGAAAAATCTAGTTTTTTTTTTCTAGAGCACTTCAAAGATCCCATGTTATCCTTATGGAGATTTTATTAATTGAACAATAATCAGCTGATAACTGTAAATATAAACCAATGTGTTACTTCTTTAACCTGTAGTTTAAGAAAATTATACCAAAGTGCAACACCCATCGGCTTGGCGAGTGAAACGAACGAGCTCGACTTTAAAATAGAAGAGGGCGAGTGAGCGGAGCGAACGAGCTTTGTGTGAGAATGAAAGTAATAATTTTACCGAGCTTACGCTCGGTCCCTTTGGTACCGTACAGTAAAAACATCAGATATTATTTAACTAATTATTCCCAATTACTTAAATACACAAATTAACCGCAGCTTTCTTGAAGTGAAAATAAACACTATTAAAAATTACTTTTAATGAATTACTCATAAACACCCAAATACGGAATTTACTGCTAATTTCAGTTGTCAAATCTGCAATACCCCATTCTCATTGTCTTCCTTTCCCTCCCCACTATAAATTACCAAAATAATCCACCAGTAGCGTTGAAGTAGGGCATGATCAGGTACTGCGAAGAAATTTTATCCTTCAGGCTGGTTGCAAAATCCGTCTGGACGGTATAAATACTGGCTAGAAATGGTATCACCCAGAAGGGATCCCGTTTTATTTTTGTTAATTGTTGTGTTTTCCCCATTATTCCTACCGATATCTGACGTTTTTACCGTTTTGACCTTAGCCTGATCCTATCATGGTGAGATATGAGAGACTTTACTGTATGTGTAAAACAATTCAATTTAAACTTAAAAACAACCTTCGGTATATAATTTTCAAGGAAGCTCATTTTAAACTCATTTGGAGTACGGTATGGCAAAACGGTTTAGATTATTGAAATTTATATAGTTCAGCATTTGTTTTTACAATTTCAGGCACTGAAACATTATGATAAGGGCTGTCACTCTGGGGAGGGGAAGGGATGTTTCCGCGCTGGTGTCATGGCGGCTGTGCTGAGCAATGCCGGTTCTTCTGCTGCAACATTTAAAAAGGTCTGTATCATTGCATGGTCCAGTTTATTGGTAAAACGCAAAATTGTTACCTACCATGTAAAGGGATCTTTCATACATAAATTAATGTAAAATAATGGCACTTTTGATTGACTGAAGGAAAAAAATAGCAGGATAAAATAAAAAAGTGTTTTCCAACACTGTTTGATACATTTACTCTTACACCATCCATGCTTGAATACTATGGGCCACCCTAAGTTTTGTAAACAACTTGTGATAGGTTCCGGTTAAGCTTATGTGTTTGTTAATCAATTTGTCCCTATTTTTATCAATCAACTTTTTAGCGAATTTCCTTATAAGGGAATACACTATTACGGTAGTAGTCACGGTGAGACCTAAGACCGGAACCATGAGACTTTTTTGTTTTGAGGTCCCTAGAAGCCAAAAAACACCGTTTGTAATAATATATATATAATATGTGTGTGTGTGTGTGTGTTCGTGAACACGATAACTTTTGAACGGAACCTCCGATTTCGATAAAATATGGTACAGGGGTGAAAGCCAGCATCTACTTGATTGAGTTTGCGAACCAGAATGATCGGACCATGGGAACGCCGTTTTATGGGGTTTCAAAAGGGTAAAAAATGGGTTTTTGGCTTTTTTCACTTTAATTTATCAAATTCAACAATTCTAACTTAAACCATTTAAAAGAGCTTAAAAAACAAACAATGTAGTCTAGTATTTTGAATTTTTTTTACTTAGCTTAAATGGTTATAGAGAAAATCCAAAAACTAAGTTTTCCATGTTATGCTTATGGGAAATCAACAAAACCTTCTATCTTGCTTATTTATTGACATATCTTGATAAAACTTGGTATGTACATTCATTATCAAGTGTTTAACTTATATTTGGTTACAAAACCCATAAGGCAGCAAACCTACGTACTCACTCCTATGGGGTTTATGGGGAAAATGAAAATAACACCATAACTTGATCAAATTTGGTATTTACATTCACTAGGTATGGTTTAACTTGTATTTAGCAAAAAACCCAAATGGTGGCCAAACTACAATATACTCTCATCCCCATGGGTTTTATGGGAAGATAGAAAATATACCAAAATTCCATTGGAAATTCGATGAGTACGCAGGTCTGCTGCGACGGGGGTATATTTTTGTTTTTGTAATAGGAATTATACAATTCTCCCTAATTATCCATTACATTTCCTTGTTAGGCCTATATGACTTGAAAATATTGAGGGTTTCTTCAATTTTTGTTATTGTGAGACCATTTTCCCCATGTTCTTTCTGGCTGGTTGTTGGTCCACACAGAGATATGGTTTTTGTTTCTTTTTATAACATTTATAGTAGGTCCAACATAGAAATTGTCACAGATAATTTTTCAGATCCTGGGTCGATCAAATTTGTTATCATCTTAGATTTTTTCTTTGCAGTATTCCTCTCATCTGGCCAAGACTGGCTGGGGTACGAGTGGCCACTCCAGTAAGTAAGTATTCCACTCAAAGTGTTTTGAGATTTGAAGGCGACAGATACTCCATTTCTTAAATCTGTTGGCAATTTTCTGTGTTATGTGTCCCATGACATTAAATACGGCAAATTTGGGTGACTTCTTCTCCTCATTGGCAAAGGTTGTTTCACTGATCAGTCTGTCCTGGTTCTTCGTTTTCCTACGGATATTTGATGAAACTTCATCTATCAGGGCAAGACGATATCCTTTGGCACGAGTAATGTCCCGTGACACTAAATATGGCAAATCTGGGTGACTTCTTCTCCTCATTGGCCAAGGTTGTTTAGCTGATCATTCTGTCCTGGTTCTTAATTTTCCTATGGATATTTGATGAAACTTCATCTATGAGGGCAAGACGATATGTGTTGGCAAGAGTTATGTTTTTGATGGTTGCCATCTTCTTCATGCTGTTAGTCACTCAGTGATATTGTATATACTCTATCATTGCCCAAGATGAATCATTCGTCTGGCTTTGGTGGATGGATGAATTTTTTGTTTATGACACGTTCGTGTGCATATTTAAGCTATTTATGTAAAAAAAATTGAAGAAATATTTTTGGTCACTGGTTTTGTTGCAGCTGAACCTTAAATAATAGTGTAATTCCTTACGTCTGCGGATTGGTGTATTGCACAGCTCTCAATACATACTAGTTTCCATAGTCTCTATGGAGGAGGAAGGAGAATACTAAATTCTGCTGGAAATTTCTTGAGTAGACCTACAGCCTTTTAGTGATAGAGCCTTTTAGAGAATTTCCCTATTTACTTTTTCATTTTGAGGTCCCCAGAAGCCAAAAACACCATTCGTTCATTTTCATATATATGAATATATATATATCTTGATGTCCGTGGTACTGATAACTATTGAAGAGGACCTCTAATTTTGATGAAATTTGGTATGAAGGTGTAAGACCAGGTCTATTTTCATGAGTTCGCGAACCAGCATGATCGGGTTATGGGAACGTTGTTTTATGGGGTTTCAAAGAGGTCAAAAATGGGTTTTTGCCATTTTTTTACCTTAATTTTTTAAATTAAACAATTTTAACTAAAACAATTTAAAAGAGCTTAAAAAACAAACAATTTAGTATTTTGAATTTTTTACTTGTCTTAACAGGTTACGGAGAAAAGCTAAAAAGAGTTTTCCAATGTTAATCTTATGGGAAATCAACGAACCACTGTATCTCGCTTATTTATTATAATAACTTGATACAATTTGGTTTGTACATTCACTAGGTAGGGTTTAACTGATATTTGCTTACAACACCAATGTGGCGGCAAACCTACATATTCACCCCCATGTGGTTTATGGGGAAACTTAAAAAGTGCCAAATATTGATACAATTTGAAGTTTTACCTTACCTAACCATTATATTTCCTAACTAACATTGTTTAACAACATCATATGGAAGCAAACCTACATACTCATTCCTATGGTTTTTATGGGGAAAATCCAAAATTTCAGATTCCTTTGGAAATTCACTGAGTACGCAGGTCTGCTGCGACGGGGGTATTATATGTTTGAAGTCCAGTTATTAAATTTATTGTTTTGATTTCAGGCATTAAGTTACTTTGAAAAAGGCTGTGAAATGAAAAACGACGAATCCTGCTACTATCTCAGTACAGTATACTTGGACGGTTATCAAAATAAAAGAAATGAAAAAATAGCAAAGGATATGAAACGATCATTTGAGTTTGCTACAAAAGCATGTGAATTGAATCACATCTATGCGTGCGCTAACCTTAGTTTAATGTACAAGAATGGTGATGGAGTAGAAAAAAATGAAGAGTTAGCAAAACAATTCAAGACGAAAGCTCAAAGTCTACAAGACGACATCCTCAAACAACGTGAGCTGCAGTTTGGAGCCGGGCTGGAGCGGACATAATCGTGTAGTGTCAATAGCTGTAATATAGTGAAACATAAAATATAGTATTTATATTAAAGAAGTTAAACTTGTAACATGTCACCTTTATTGTGCTTACCTTTTATAGAATTTTATTTTATTTCAGATCATAAAGAAAAATCATTATATACTAGCTTACCCGGCATGCTTTGCAATGCCAACCAGAACAAGTATTTGCCCTTCAGGTGAGCTCATTCGTTGCGCTCACTCGCCACAAGTCTATAATATCCTATACTAGTTTTGTATGTATCCTCCCCTCAATATTTGAAATAATGAGAACAGCTGTATCCTCCCCTCAATATTTTAAATAATATGATGAGCTGTTTGTATAATTAATATTGATCCAGTGGCACGGTCATGTCACGTCGCCAAGTCCCACCCAACCAAATAGACGACGCGTGCCTATATAGACACGAAGCAGAATACGGCCAATTTTCACTTCTCAAAAGGTCACAAAAAGGCTACAATTGACCCTTTTTTCAATTTCTATCCATTTAATTGGGTTAATAAACACTAAAAATCACCAAGCTTACTTTAAAAACTCTCAGTATAGTAAAATATATGCGTTCAAAAGTAGCCTAAAAAAGTCAGAAATGTGGTTTCCTCCGCACAACAAACTTTTTTATTTTTTAAGCAAAGCTACAGCCTTTATCACTGATGGGAATCTCACAAAACTTTGCAGGAATATTCGTATTTGTACGTAGTGCAAACCTTTGTGTACAAAGATAAAGTTTATTCACTTTAAATATCACAAAATAAAACAAATATGAGATTTCTTAAAGCACTTTGTTTACATGTCATAAATTTAAAAGGTAAACAAATCAGACGTTTGACATTATATTTTGATTCGTTTAGAAGAAACCAAGTAAAACATCTATTATCATATTCGTTTATTTGATCACCTGACATTTATAAATTGAGTTATACAAAAAATTATTTAACTTAAAATTGTGTTGGCTTTCGTCCTAGCCAACGATTCAAATTATCTGTATGACTGAATTTAAAAATAAAATGTTTTGATCTTCAGACCTAGAGAATCTTGGGTATGTTCACTGTTGTAACAATGTTACAACTACTGTGTAAGTTTTTGTCGGTTTAGTTACAACCCGAAAATTAACAACACATTCAATCAAAACTCACATAACTAAACCAACTAGGAAACATTTTTCTTCCAAAACAGTTTTAAAGAAAATTATTATTTGAAATGTTGTTAACTCTGCAATGCATAAAGTAAAACAAAAACATGAAGACATAAATATTTATCTAAACCAGTGATGAAGAGACTATACGGTGCCAAAAAAGATTGATCATCCTCCTCCACCTATACATCAACACGTACATTAGTTTTTATGTTAACTTTCCAGTGACAACTAAACCAATCTTCACGATTTATGGGTGAAATAAGGAATTATGTTACATTTGACAAATATTCGTAAAATTAACAGGCGTAATTTCTCATAAAGTTACGCTCTATTGCCCTTGGAATGTTTTGTTTGGATCAACGCATTTCTTGGGCAGAAAATAATACCGGTAGGCTACCCCCCTGATGATAGTGTTGATGTACCAAGTTGTATGGCTTTATCTGCGTAAGTGTTCAGAAAATGCATGGAAAGCCTACTTATTGTACTCCCTGAAAAATCATGCTAGAGGAATTTTGGAACTAGAAACTGGACGTTTCATAAATCGCAATGTACAGGCGTTGGTGAGGTGAATTATAAAAAATTTCCAATATGATATCAATCTAAATTAGTGGATTGTTTGGTGATTGACTAATGTTTATATTAAATATGACATAATCTTCAAATAGAGTAATATTATGGTAATGATGCGATAAAAATCATATCCGTAGCAACATTGCTTTGTCCACTCTCTTAATCAGATGTGCAATATTAAATCTTTACTAGTGGCTCGTAGGGGCAAAGGCCCCTAAAAATCAAAATGGTGATGTTGTCTCCAAAAATATGTTTCAATTTATCACATCCTTGCAGTATTACTGTATTTTTTCAAGGTGTAGTGTGAATTTACACGTTTGGGGTTTCTAATAAAATATTTCCTTATCTTGACTAAATTTTTGCGGTATAAAATTAGTAATTTACCAATAAGTTTTCCCTGTATTAAAATACAGCAGTCTATTTTGTGAAAAAAATGATTACACTATTATACTGCCGAAAGCGGTAAAAATAGTTTTAACCTTAACCTTGAACATGTTCATGATGAGTGTAACTTAAGTAAATAAAATAGTTCTATACAACATAAGCCCATTAATACTGTACACTCCTTCGCCCTGGAACACTGTGCCCCATTCCCTCACACTCGCCTTGACCCATTGCCTCCCTGTGCCACCGTTCTCCTCTCCTGGCCCGTGTTTCCTATACCCCCAAGGCCCGAGTACTCCCCATGCACCGCACCCCCTTGCCCCTCGTGCCCCTGTGTTCCCCATTCTCCCGTGCTCACGTGCCCGCAGTTCTTCCCTTTGGCACCCGTGTCCTCTTTGTTCATCATACCTTCCCAAAGCCCCCACCCCCATGCCCAATCACCTTCCGTACTACCGACGTCTCTAGTACCCTTGTGCCCCCATTCAAATGCCCACTACCACCGTGCCTCCATGCCCGCCATTCCTCCCCGGGCCCCCTATCACCATGCTCCCATAACCCCAGTGCCCCCGACAATCCTCGTGCCCACATGCCTATCCTTCTTCCCCATAGTCCCCATGGCTTCTGTGTTCCCCAAGTCTCCCCATGCCCCAATGCCCATCTGCCCTCCATTCATCGTGCCACCGATGCCCCTAGTTCCCATTGAGCCTTCCCTTTCGCGCCGAAACCTGCCCCCGTACCCCCTATGCCCGAAAATGCTCCCTGTGACCCTATGCCATCCACCCCTTTTGCCATCGACGCCCCTAGTACTCCTTGTGCCACCGCACCCCCACCGCCACATGCCCCAGTGCATCCCCATGCCTCTCCAGAGTGCCCGGTATGCCCCCGCAACCCCCGTATCCACCATGCTCCCGAGCCATCATGCTCGCCGTTCCTCCATGTGCCCCTATGTTCCCAATACCTCCAAAGTGCCCCTCATGCCGCCCTGTCTCCAGTGCCACCTTCAGGCCCCCATACGCCCGAACCCCCTGTGCTCCCCACGGTCCCGTGCTGCCATCCCCGCCGTCCTTCTACGTACCTCCGTGCCCTCCTGTGTCCCCAGCCGTGCCCCCTACTTTACCCATGTCTCCCCCGTGCTCCCATGCCCGCTTGCTTCCATGCCACCGACGTCCCTCGTATACTTTGATTTTAGTCTATTTTGTCTTTTCGTCAATGAAGTAGAACACTGATTGATATTGTTAGTTTTTCGCACACTATTATTTACATGAAAAACTCCCCGTCTTTATGGATTAACGGGCGATTATTGTTTCCCTACGTCCTACGTAAAGAAAGAAAGCAGAGAATGGATAAAACCAAAACAAAATATTCCTCATACAAAGGTTATCCAATGTTTGTAGTTTACATAAAATGATTCAGTAGAAAATAAACAAACACTCAACAAAACGATTCAACTCTAAATACTAAATAGCCAATATATAAAGCAGTAAAGTAATAACTAAATGACATTCACTGAGTAAAGACAACCATTATATCAACCATGCCACGTCCAAGCCAATTTTAACTTTGGTATATTGAGCATAAAAATAATTCCATTCCTGCTTCCTTAATGACATAGAAGGGTCACGGAAATGAAATCTCTTGTGGATTCGTAATCCATTCATGACCATTAGTGTTCTCATTTTGTATAGTGCATTGCCAATTTTAAAAAGTTATAACCATACGGTTATCTTAACTCGAAATATCTGCTCAATAACCAGCTGAGTTTATGATTAAACACTGGAACATCTGCTTAATCACACTTGCAGATATAAAAATCTTCTTCCCATTAGATTAACATTGGATCTTCAAGGTCCATTGGGGCGAAGCCCATGTAACTTTTGGGAATTCTGGTATTTTTCCTTGCGTCCTTGGACCTCAAGCTTTAAAATGAGCCATCATACGTTATCCTATCTTTCTTCTAACTCGAGATATTTTGTGGGGACCGATTCACTTACAGAATTATATATATAGATAGCTTGACTTACGTTTAACGCTTCACATACAGAACCCGAAAAGTTATGGAGCAGAACTGTAGAAGAAAATAATTATTCTTAGGTTGTCTTTATTTAAAAATAGTTCTATGAAGTCTGAAAATTTTGCTTGTAGAGTTATTCAGGGAGTAAAAGTGCAGTAAATATTTTGAACACTGCAGATGGAGCAATAAAGCTTGGTATATCAACACTGCACAAACTTATGACTTAAACAATATTTGTTTTACATCTCGATCTTAAAGAGGAATTCGGAGACGTTGGTGACCAAGACTTAAAAGACCTTCAAATTAATAACTCCTGGCATATCCCTTACTAATCACGGGTATTCAGCGTGGGCCCATACATTAGTATTTTATTCTATTAAAGCAGCTACATAGCTAAATTCTGCCGTATAAACGACAGCAGTTGTTCCTATGTAATGTAAGCCAGACAAACGAATACGAACAGTGTTCTGTTCAACTTTAAAACTTTTAATTAAAACTGTTTTCCTACTTCATGATTTTATTGTTAAAACCCAAATGGCCAAACATGATAAAAAATAATGATATCATACCCAAAAACACCAAGTGTTGAGGGGTTGCCAAGTCCTAAAAAGGTATGATATCAAAATTTTTCCAAGTCAATGACATTGGTTTTAGAATAGCTAATAGACAAATCGATTCGATTTTTTATTGTTTGGTAAAAATTTTGTAAAACATTATTGTTTTATTTTGAAACCGTACTTGGCCAGCAGATGTATTAGCAAAATTAGGCCTATTTACTAATGGGGATATGAATGCGATGAATGGGGAAATGCTGAATTAGTTCAATAAAAAATAAAATAAAATATCATACATCTGCTGAACAAGTAGCCTACGGTTTCAAAATAAAACAATAAATGTTTTACAAAATTTTTACCAAACAATAAAAAATCAAATCGATTTGTCTATTAGCTATTCTAAAACCAATGTGATTGACTTGGAAAAATTTTGATATCATACCTTTTTAGGACTCTATTTGCCTTGAATGTAATCAAATGTAAACAAAAATGTTGTTTCCTTAAGAATAACATTGTAACTTTGAAGATGTGTATGGCAGAGCCCTGTAAAATTTTCTAAATTTTTTTTCTTTCATAAGAACCTTCTCCTGACAATAACAAACACAACAAAAAAAGAATTAGCTAAATCGGTCCAGCCATTCAGGTGTGATGCCATGACCAGAGAAATAGGGATTCATTTTTATATATAGAGATATTTAAAGGCAAACGCTAAAATACATTTGTAAATAAAAATGTATACTGTACTTAAACCCTGCCAATTTTTTACAAAGCCCAAAAAATTGTGTAAAATATTTCCATAACAGATTATTTGAAAATTTATTGATGGTAAGGAAAAAACTTAAAGACATAGGAAATATAAATTTACTTGTTTATTCATTTAATTAAAAGGTTCAAGTCATATCGTGCCATACAGTAGTCCCTCTTTTAACTGGCCATCATGGGACCGGGATGAGGCGGATAAAAACAGGAAATTATGTAAACATGTAAAATACATTGTAAATACCTCCTGTCGCAGCAGACCTGCGTACTCAGCGAATTTCCAAAGGATCTTGAGATTTTGTATTTTCCCCATAAACACCATGGGAATGAGTATGTGGGTTTGCCGCCATATGGGTGTTGTAAGCAAATATCAGTTAAACCCTACCTAGTGAATGTATAAATGTATTCTGTACCAATTTTTGAACTGCAAAAAGACTATCTTCTTAACTTATTAATAAGTACACCATATAATTTACACTTGAAAATAGAAAAAAATTTAAGAAAGACGCACACTCATAATTAGTTGAAACTACTTTTTATTATGTTTATTACAACCTAATACGCTCCTGTACTGTATGTCTACATTAGACACAAGGTAGAATAAAACTGACAGTGAACATTTGACAATATGTAATAGGCTAAATTTTGGGTTTCCCATGCAATACATAAATAAACCCTGAACGGATACCTTTTTACATCAATAAAGCAATAGGGATGGGAACGGAAGTCTCTTGATTCCAAGAAAAGACCGGTTAAAGCGCCCTATTTTCATTGCGGTTAAGAGAGGTCTACTGTAGTTTGTCAGCCCTGCGGACGCCAGATCATGGGAGACTGTGAACGACAACAAATGAGTGGGAATTTGACATAACCTTAGCCTGTCGATCCACTCATCAGAATGTATTCGTGCCCAGAGCTGGCCTTAGGGCGGTGCAGCCCACCGGGCCCCGCGCTTTTAAAGGCCGATTTCTCGTTTATTGTTGTGCCTTAAAAGTGTCTGCGGCCAGGAGACAGACGTCTGGGCCTAAACATTTTGTACTGAAACCGGTAAAGAACATCTCAAAAGTTTTTATATTATACGTTATTCGAAAGGTAACTTTCTGAACTTTCTAATTGTAATAAGATATATATAACCATTAAGTATTTGTGTTACAACATAATAACTCTTAATAAATTCGTAAATTTTTAGTGCAACATCAATCCAAGTAGCCAACACGTTTGAAACGTCAAAATAACAGGACTTTTTTAACTAACCTAGCTAAGGTAATTTTTATTGCATAAATTTGCATTTGGCACCACTAGTTTGTCAAAGAGTTCCTATGCCTAAAATATCAATCAATTTATAGGTACGTCGTAAGGTCTCTTAGGTTAGAATTTAGATTATAGAATATTTTCGAACTCTAACAGCAAATGGCAAACCGCCGGCAGACGGTCATTTGCTAAATTTTGTTATTTGATGTCGTGTACATCATTATTACTAGTCGTCTAGTCGAGTGAAATGTCATTTTTAAGAGGAAGAAATGTATAGAAGTACGTAGCTTACATTTTGGTAGTACTGATGATCACATGACATGGTGTATGTCACATGTTTTTTACATTCTGTCTAACTTCCTTTGCACTCCTTGCATTTTCTGGTACAACTTAGTGTTGACAGCACTGCAAATTTCAAACATTTGTTTACAGTTTAAATAACGATTGTAAATTTGTTATAATCTATTTTTAAAATGTATTTAATTTGAACTTATTAGGACAATACTATACAAATTTATTGCTAGTATAAACTTCATTTTTATTGCCAGTTTCCAGTATAATCTTATATGTTACAATTTACAATTTTTTTAATTTTCCATATACTCGTGGACATGATAACTAAAAGTATGTCTTGTATAAGGAATAAAATTGTCTACAATATTTATATAATATATTTTATATTCAATTTTATATATGCACTCACACACAATGTTTTGTCGAGTATTTTAAAGAATTTTGCAAAAGAAAATTCCATTTTTTACGTCGATCTTAAAACAAAATTTTTAATATACTATTGTTCTTTTGCTATATTCAAATTCTACTGTTCATTCCAAACAATAATTTTATAGGTACAGTTATAAATTATATTATTTTCATCTTGTGCTACAAGTTAATAAATGTTGAAATCACATAACTGGTAAGTATTTTAGTCACAATCTTCATTATTGTAAGCCTTATGTAATTACTTAATTTTTAAATTATAGATTACGTTTGGGGCTTTGGAAAGGTAGAATAAAAAGTTTGCGTAGGAGGGGAGGGGTTAGTTTAAGGGAGCCCCGCATTGGAGGTTTGCACTGGGCCACGCACAGGCTAAGGCCGGTGCCAATCTTGTGTGTACTGTGCATTTACAGGTTTGTATAGTGACAATTAGTTTTCATAAAGCTTTGTGTCATCTGTTTAATTAACTTATGCAACGGTGTAAATGCTCGGTAGGTATATAAAAGAAAACATAACACAGTGAAAATCTATTTTAACTAGGGGCTTGTAGGGGCAAAGGCCCCTAAAAATCCAAATGGTGCTGTTATTTCCAAAATTAAGTTTCATTTAATCACCTATCTACACAATTACTATATATTCTCAAGCTGTAGTGAGAAATTACAAGGTTGAATTTTCTTTAAAAATATTACCTAATCTAGATTAATATTTTTGGTGGCATAAAATCAGTAATTAAACAATAATATTCCCTGTATTAAATACAATAGGTAGTGTATTTTGTGGAAAAGGAAAATTTATTGCACTATTGGACTGCCGGACGCAATAAAAATAGTTTTCACCTTAAAAATTTGTACAAAAAACTGTCTGGAAAAGAAAATTTATCTGGACCGCCAAGTGGCCCAGATCCCTTGATCGAGTGGCTGGATAAGGAGCAAGCCCCATGGGCGTAAGCCAAATTTAGGCCTAGCCTGACGTAATGTGATAAACAATTCCAGGTTAGAATCCTAAAGAGTAGAGGATTCTTTTTAGTGGGGAACTCGTTTTTTAGGGGAGCCCCACACTTCAGGCTGGCCACCTGTATGCGTAATGTATTTTTCCTACCACTGCATAGAAACAATCACATTGCCACAGCTGTAATCCTACGCAAAACAGTTCATTTCCGTTTTCCGGTCCTTTTCCGCTCTAGAGCGGTAATGGAACATTGGCGCACGCTAAATCAAGGTTATTTTAAATATACAATAGGTTAGAACGGTAAAGAAGGTGACGTCACAACACAGACTAGTTTCTATTGGTCAAGAATCACATGACAATCACCATAATTATTACAAATTAATTGTAGTTGCTTTGCTCTGAATCAGCTGATTTCACGGTCAGTATTTCGATAACACTAACTTCCGGTTACACACCTATAGTTTCCCTGTCAAATATTGACGATCTAGGTTATGTTTACATTCATCACAACAGAAATATCAAACACAACCGAAATACATTTTATATACAATAAAACATTTAATCGGTTGTAATTATGGTGGTAGGAAAAATATTGTGTGTATTACGAGCACAAATAGTCATTGCCGCTCTCGAAATGTTTGGCCGCACTCAGCTGACGCTTCGTGCGGCCATCTACATTCTCGAGCGGCTATGACGTTATTTGCGCTCTTAATACACAAATAGCTATCTCCCGCCTCTCCCTAAAAAAAAACCTTACTGGCTATGTCCTGGGATGTACTCACACAAGATTGGTTAGGCTCTCCATATGAAATAAGAGCATTTTTTCACTTTTACATTACCAATTTTCAACTGTTTATCCAAAAATGTATAAACATAATAAAATACTTTAAAATAACGAATATACAGTATTGCATGAACAAAGTTAGAGTGCAAAGTATGGTAAATGTTGATATTTCTAATTCATATAGGCCAAAAATCAATTGGGTTTTGTAATTTTTACTAACATCAATTAATTTTAGTATTATTTTCTGGAATGTAAAACAAACAGATCATGCTGAATTTTAATAATTATTATATTAAATTCATATTTTTATGCAAACACAAAAGCAATTATAAAGCACAATTAATTACTGATGTGGTTTAAAATTTTGGTCAAGGAGGTTTTACCAAAGGGTCAGGAAAATGGACCATCAAAAAATTCTGTAGAAACCCTGTTCTTATTGTAATTTTTTTATTGTTTTCAAAGCCATCTGAGCGACTTATTACTGATTTCCATTCACAGAGCTAGACAAACTCTGACAAAAAAATGCCTTTGTCTTTTTTTTGTGAACTAACATTATTATAATAAAAATATGAGGACTGAGTGAAAATATGCTTATAACGAGTGATAACGATTCTGTGGTATTTGTTGTGTTGACAATTAATCCATTTTAGGTCTATTATAATTATATTTCCTTAGCATTGACATTTAAGTTAGCAAGCTTAAATAAAAAGAAAAAAGAAGAATTTGTAGTGCATACTATGATTAATGCTGTGTTTTCTGGGTTATTTAATCATAAATAACTACTGTATTATTTTTTTATTATATAAGTGCTATTTAAATATCTAAAACTTACTTTCTTAAAAGTTACTTCCTGTAACGACAGAACTCAAACGCCCCCAACATTTTTTTTCTAGCTACGGCTTTGCTTTAATGATTAGTCTTTCAATGACTTTTTTGCTTCAAACACTAGCCTACAAATTCCTTTTATACATTACTATTAATACACTTGTTTTTAGTGCTCCTTTCTGTTATATGTTTGTAATACCATATCGAACAATTCAGCCTTTAAGCCAATCGTTGGCTTTTGTGTTCCAGAAATTTGGGATCTACTTATGGCTCGTACAATTATGCATGAACTACAATTAATTTATTATTGAATAATTGTACGTCTTTGAAAAGTATTTCAAAATCTATTAATTTATTTTAGGCATTTCAAACAGAGGTAAAATTGTTGCACTTTTTTCAGCGCTTGGCTCTTGGTTATTAAAATATAGTGGAATGGAGAGAGTCGAGGTAGGGTTATAAAAAAAAGTCATTTTACAACAGAGGGTTTACATTATACCGTATTTCCTGAAATGGTTTTGTTGTAAACTAAATTTATAGCATTTGTATTTCCCAATACTAAGATAATGGCTATCAACACAAGTAATTCATTGGTTATCTCAGTGTTAGACAAGAAAAATGATCATATTGAATGAATAGATAACCATAAGAACTGTGTGAACTGAACTTTCTTACTCTAAGTTTGAATTTTGTGTGTCACAGTGAACAAAGGACTTCTTTGACATAGTTGTAAAGTGTGAAAGTTTGCATGATCTACTCGCCATGGGGTCTGCTGTGGAAGAAGAGTCAGAGCAGTTCATGAGAAACTCAGTGGAGATCACAGGATTGCCAGAGGTGGCGGAAGAAGAGGTGTTTCATGTTATTGAAAAGGTCGGAAAAGGGCTTGGGATCGCAGTAACTCAAGACATGCTTGTGGGGTGCCATCGCTTGAGGGCAAAAACAGGGTCAGAAGACAAAACACGTGGCATCATAGTCAAGTTCGCTCAAAGAAAACACAAGGAGGAATTTTTACTAAAAAGGCGTTTGAAAAAAATCTTAACAACAAAAGACATTGATTTACCTGGAAATACATTCATTTATGTTAATGAGAGTTTGAGTGAGGAAAAACGTAAAATTTTAATTGCCGCAAGAGATGTGAAGAGAAAAAAGGGATTTAAATACTTGTGGGTGAGAAATGGAAAAATTTTACTTCGGAAAGAAGAACATGGAAATGTAATTACACTTTCATCACTGGAACAAGTTGCTACACTTTAAAACTGAAGTACACTTTTGTAAATAAATATTTTGTAACAAAACAAAGCCCAGGTAACTTTTCTAGCATGTATTTGTCATGTAAGTTGCGCCATCATTGGTGTGCTTACATTGTTCTGCAGAAATACCAATGGAAACAAATTTATAATTAATTTTTTTTTATTCCCTTAAAAGGTTCACACTTATAATCAAGTTAGAGAATTTGGAAAATGTAATAATATAAAAAAGTCAGAGAATAACATGCAATGTAATAAAGTGAAAGAAAGTTTTTGATGTATTCTTTAAACATTAAATAATGCCTCAAAAAAATCGGAACATTTTTATATTTATTTAGATTGAAGTTATTTTGTGTTCTGTAAAAAGCAAAGCATATTTTAACAGATTAGCACTGGGCGACATATTGGGCCTTATTACAGCTGTAGGGCAAGTTTGTAAATAATGGAAAATATTTCAAACTGTCGAAACTTTACTCTTTACCTTTAGAAAGCTTAAAAAACTTAATAATTTACCTGAGACAAATTTTTAACTAGAATATCTTCACTTTAACATGATTATTTAGTATTTAAAAATCATAAAAGTTTTTCGATATATCAGCAATCTTACTGGACGACAATATCTTGGATCTGGGCTACACTGGGGTGACAATGTCACCCAGTTAATATGTTACTTTATGCACTGGCAAAAAGATATTTTAAAATTAACAAGCTGGATAGTGTATTTATAATTTATTTGTTGTGTCGTAGGGTGTAGAATTTAAAAATAGTGGTGAGGTCTAAGTTTAGTTTTTATTACCCATAAAAAAAATTTCACCTGTATAAGTGAATAACAATTCATAACTAAATGAACTCATGGTCAATGACATTGCATTTCAATCAAAATGGTTCATACTTGAATCATACTCTTTTGGCACAGTTTCTTATGACACATTAAAAAGCATCAAAATGTGCATTTTTGCAGTGTCGAATAACAGGGAGTGACAGTTAATTGAGGTTCTACAGTACAATAAACACAAACAATTAAATAAATACAAGTTTCATTTAAATTTTTTTAAATCCTTATGTAATACGTATTTTGTTACATTTCTTGGCCGATTTTGTAAACATAACACATCCCTTACTTCTGGACCAATTGTAATGTTTTAGGTGTAAAAGAATTTCTTTCAGTTCCTATTTGTGCAATAACATAGTAGGTTTTAGATAGTTATGTTTTGTTGCATTGGTATAAAATTAATACATAGCAATAGTTAAAGTTAATAACTAAAAATTTAAATTATAGTCTGCGTTAAAAAAAATTCTACTTTGTATGTCAATTTTTCTTTCAATGATTTTCTGTCATTTCATATTACACCATAGGCAATGTATTAAATAAATATAAATAATTTAGCTTCAACATATTGGATATTTCTTTGAGATTAAAAATAGCCTATAATAATCTGTCTTCAGGTTGTTTCTTGTTTTCTTGATTCCCGTTTCTTGATTTGTTTCGGTCGTTTCAGTTGTTTCTTGATTTTGTGAATGTTTGTAAGAATTTTGAGATGGATAATTTATTCATTTCTGTCCAAATCCTGTCCATTTCAATTTTGCATTTCCCTTTCCATATTAATTTTCTGGACTGGCCTATAAGTATCCACTTTTATTTAAATAAAGGCAGAAAGAACAGCTTTTCACTGAATTATTTATTTGTTGTGTATTTTAATTTTGTAAAGCCAGCGAGCAAATAATATAAATAGAGAGGGCAGCCGAGTACAGCTGTGAAGCCATGTGGACACAGAAGGAGTGGGGGGGAACTGTGATTCTCACTAGGAAATCATTCACAAAACCAAAATATAAATTTCAAATATAAAAATATACAAAAAAACCTGGTTGGTTACAGTACCTAAGTGCTCGCCTTTGAATCCAAAGGTTGCCGGTTCGATCGTGTGAAAAGTTAGTAGCTTTTTAGAGGTTTGATTCAGGACCCAGTTGCCATTTGTCATTAATTAATGGTGCTTCCTAACAACTGGCCGATGTTAGATAGTAACAAGACTGGGGTTTGGACCGTTCCTTGTCAAAACGTTATAAAATGCCACTGGCGTAGATAGACACAATTAATTATTTTTAAGTTTGCGCAAGTCATGATTTTGCAAAACTCAATATGATCACTCGTTAATCGTTTGTCGTTCTAAAACGTTCCCAATATTTCCCTTATCTCCCCAGAATTACCCACTAACGCCTTCAACTATATACAGACTATCCGCACTACCGCACTGCAATGTAAATGCCTATCTGTATCGGCTGTAGTGATCCCATCTGGGTGGTACAATGGTACAAAGTGTAGAATTTCGAAATAGGCATTTACATTACAGAGCGGTATAGTGCGGATAGTCTGTATATAGTTGAAGGCGATGGTGGGTAATTCTGGGTAAATAAGGCAAATACTGGGAAACGGAAGCAAGTTTAGAAGAACCTCTCCTCCGGTTGAACGGCCCCGTGAAGAACGCCTTAGCAGTTCTGATTGGTGGATGGGCGTTCCAAACATAAATACTATAAATTTTAAACTGTACCACTGAGAAAAAGTACCACTCAGTAAACGTACCACACAGAAGGCCATACCCGTTCCATTACAATTAATGCAAATTTAGGTTATTTTAGTAGATAAATCAGAATAACTCCGTCGTTTCTTGTTTGCTACCTAGAAACTTAGTATCATGTGTTAAATCATTTTATTTGTCAACTTTTTCTCTTGTAAAAATTTATAAAATTTACCTCTGTTTTAAGATATTCAAGTTTAAAATTTTTAAATGATCGCCATTTTTAATATACACATTGGAAAAAATAATTATTTCCTGAAAATGGACATTATGGTGTGACAAAGGTCTATACCAAATATGAACTTAATACATCCATCCGTTACGGGAATCTATCCTTACTAGTGATACATGTTGCCTTACATGTTGCTCGAAATCAAGGAATTTATTTTCCATACCGATAAAAAAATTCATTTACTATAACAGAAAAAATTTCATTGGTTGTAAAAACTCTATGTAAACATTTGTTGTAGGCCTACATACACTTCGTCATTTTTACTAAGATGACCTTGGACTTTCGCGTAGCTTAATAGGCATACCATACCTATAGTGGCTTACGGACCGAAGCCCCTAGTCAGCTGCATTTACAAATTATTCAATTATATAGAAATAGTAAGAATTCGACCCTAGCTGAAAGCCCGCGTTTCTCCCAATAATTCCATGTAATAATTTTAATTTCAATTTTGACATTTTGTGGCATTATTGGCCTCAACCAGTTACTTCCGAATCTCGAAGTGATAACATAAGTTATAATAAAAAGTAAAAATCATCTTATCATAATTTGAGTGGGGGGGCCACCAATTGACCTACATGACACTTGGCCGTCGTGCCATTTGTCCTACATTTTAAAATTAAATAATAATTATTCAATAAATAGCCGGAACCATGTGTACGATATGTCACTTGGCCGTCTTGCAATTTGTCCTACATTCGAAATTAAATATTTAAAATTAAATAAATAGGCGAAACCACTAGATCTACAAGACACTTGGCCGTTGTGCCATTTGTCCTACATTTTAAAATTAAATAATAATTATTCAATAAACAGCCGAAACCATGTGTACGACCTGTCACTTGGCCGTTTGTCAATTTGTCCTACATACGAAATTAAATATTAAAAATTAAATAAACAGGCGAAACCAACTGACCTTCATGACACTAGGCCGTCATGCCATTTGAACGTATTACAGAAACGCCCCACAGTTTGAATACTTTTCGACCAATAGCATAGTATGTAATGGGTAAGATGGCCCATCCTCAATCCCCCTCCCGACTAGAGCAGCAGAAAGAAGGCACATGAAGGGCGGGCTCGCAGGTGTGGCAAGTAGGGCCTATTAATTCCCTTCAAGCCAAAAAATCCCTTAATGTTACTGGTAGAGTTCAAACTTTCATACGAGTGAGTTGAATTAGAACTCACTTCTCACCTAATTGGTATTTTTGAACAGTTTAGTTGGTGACTATTCCAGTCGTCACTTTACGCACTCACCACATAAACTTAAATCAATATATACAGTATACGTTGACCTAAATCTAATTACAGTAGAACCTAATTACAGTAGAATTGTTTTACTAGAAGCTGTCAAGATTGGGTGGACCATCTTTGACGCTGAACTTGTTTTGTTCGTTGTATATTCATGTGTTTCATCTACTTGTCAAATTTTACGTTCGATCAAAAAACAAAGTGTCAATGGTATATTTGTTTTTATGTTTTGATGATAAACAAAGATTTGCAGGACACACGTCAGTAAATACTAAAAATAAAAGAAGTTCAGCGTCAAAGATAGTCCATCTAATCGATATAGCTTCTAGTTAAACAATATCAACTGCATATTTACTTACAAATCCAAGTGGCGGCAAACAGAACTTGTTCCAATTTGGTACCTATTTACATTCACTAAGTTATATCTGCTTACAAACCTATAGATGAGGGCGGCAAAACAACACACTCACCCCCATGGTGTTTATGGGAAAATTAAATAATATAATAATTAAGTTGGGAAATAGCTAGAGTACCCAGGTCTGCTGCGATAGGGATTATAGAATTCGCAGGATGTGAATTAAAACAATAAACACTGGGATGTAGTTCACCTGTGGGACTACATTCGTCTTGAAGTTACTGAGTTATTCCGCACAACACAAGTCGCGGTGTAGTTTATAAAAAGGGAAATATTTTCCTACACATTGGCATAACTGCTAAGAGATTCAGTCATGTGACCACATTACTAACGGCCATCATGACGGACCTACGATGATGATCATTGGTTGCTGTTCTGTTGGGGGGCGTTTCCGTAATGCGTGCAAGGGAGATGTCGAGGTGCGCCGATGGTCAGGGCATTCCACAGCGGATTACCGTCGACCCTCGGAGGGGCAGGGTCGAGGTGCGCCGATCCGCTGATGGTCAGTCCGTTGCCTCTTCCCCATGTTTTTCTGCCAAGCTGTTACTAATTCATTCCAAATTAAATATAAATGTTAGGTACGGTATGTTGTTATTTAAACTGTGGGAAAGCCCTGTAAATAAATAGAAATGTTTATCACTATGGCGAAAAGCGGGTTTATTTTATTTATTTTATTTTTTATTTATTGGTTTATATTGGGTAAAATGGCGCAAATCAACAGGGGCAAAAACTAACATGTGTTCTTAGGTTAGGTTAAGTTATTTTTTTCTTGTATAGTTGACTGTAAATATTGACAAAAACTGCATATGCATACGACATATTAAATTGTTATTCTTCAGTTGACTTTAAATATTGATACAGTATTGGTAAACAGTAAATGTAGCCTAAACCATCGGCGCACCTCGACCCTGCCTCCCGAGAGACCCAAACCAACCATCGGCGCACCTCGACCCTGGTTTTTATGATCCTGACCGACCATCGGCGCACCTCGACCCTGTCCTGCGTGCAAATGGCACAACGGCCAAGTGTCATGTAGGACAATTGGTTCCCCCTGTTTATTTAATTTTTAATATTTAATTTCGAATGTAGGACAAATGGCACGACGGCCAAGTGCCATGTAGGTTAATTGGTGGCCCCACTATGTATTTAATAATTATTATTTAATTTTTAAATGTAGGACAAATGGCACAACGGTCAAGTGTCATGTCGTTCAACTGGTAGGCAACCAATTTGAGTGAGGATAATTTATAAATATAGCCATTATAATGGCAATGAGCTAGATAAAGTGTTCGGCAAAATGCACCAATGTCACAATTAAACTGCTTTTAATACAGTTTAGCACCGTTTTACTAAATGGATTATAAAATTATGCAATTTTCCTGATTGGGCAATCATAGATATAATGAATGAATTATATATTGAACAAAAAGGGGCGCTTCAAGCAGGTTTTCTTGTCAGCAGCAACACCAAAATTTAATATAGTAGGTCCAATTTGGGTGATTAATTAAAAGATCGTCTTCACTGATTGGCGTCATCTGATTATCGTTTTAAAATCAAACCAAACCAGACATTGTGATGTTCTTTATATCCATGTTTTTCTTTTTAGATGTCTTTTTACGTTATTTGTTCATTCCTCGTAGCTTTTGGACATGTCGTTATTTTTCCCGAGTCCCTTTAGGGATAAAACCTTTAATTAGACGAACTTTTACTGCCTATGTCTCCGAAATCATATAGTAAAATAAAAAACAATCAATAATAATAATAATCATAACATCAATTATTACAAATTGTATTATTTGGCGCCATATTGAAAAACGTTCATTTAGCCTATACACAACTGATAATTTTTTGGGTGAAATTTCCTTAAAGCATCATTTTAAAACATTTTTACTCTCAAGTACCGTATTTTTTATTTTACTGAATGGTTTAGGAGATATAGGCAATACAAATTTGCCCCATGTTTTTCTTACGGGACCAAATATGAACTTCAATTGCCCGTAGCTCCCTGTTAAGTTTAGAGAAAAATGTATAATAATAATAAAGTCTAAACTGCGTTGGTGCGTAGGCTATACAATCAAAAAATGTCATAAAAATTGGGGTTTCGTAATGATCCATTGTGAGTTTTTTTAAGAATATATTAAATTCTATGCAAATGTGATTGGAAGGCTGGATTTACTTCAATAGATTTAGTTCACTTCAGTAATGCGTTAGGACTTTAACTTAATTTCATTTAAGGCTGATTCTACGGCCAGTTTGTGTTGTCAGACGTGCTAGGTGGGGATAGTTCGCAGACTTATTCATTCGGTTGAGGATTAAAGGTCATTACATATTTAATCTTTCTACATCGCGTTGAGAACATGAGCGAGGAATCGTTACATGGGAGGGAGAAAGATTTTGTACAGGACATAGTAGGAATAAATAGGTGATCAAAGTTAATTTTTCAGGTCAACTGCGTTTGCAATATTAGTAGGCCTACTGGGTTAACCGAGCCTTGCTGCTTGGTTTTAATTAATTTTTGTTGTAGTATCATGGTAATCACGCTATTAAGTTTACTCCAAATAAACGGTATCAGATAACTGACACATACTTTCTCCCAAGAATATGAAAAGATGTTTAAAGCCTCAAAACATTAATGTCTTGATGGCTTAGTCGCATAGCCACCAGGTGAGCAGCACGAGTTTTTGCATTCAAAAATTGACTTTTTTTTAACACATTTTGCTCTATAACTTTTGAACGCGCATTTTCCCGGAGATGCGGGTGGTGTCATTTTATTCAGCATTTTAATCTTAATAAACCACAAAAGTTTAATCAAAATCGTTAGAGCCATTTTTTAGAAATTTTGATTTTTCACGGTTTTTGGGGGTTTTTGGGGGTAAACTACCCTTAAAAATAAATAAACGGTATCAGTTAACTGACACATACTTTCT